>CM028129.1:293657500-294147500 GCA_016271365.2 Neoceratodus forsteri | reverse complement strand
TTATAACTGACTGCACAGCACCGTTAGAAAGGTAATTTTATGCTGAACAACTTTGCCACTGCTACTTTGTGTGTATACTTTAGGAGTTATTCAGATTTGTTTATGGTACGTGTGTATGGCTGACATTTGTCCCTTAAGCCTCACCTAGGCACCTTGAATAAAATGAGAGAATTACATGTTTTATATTAGAAAATAGCTTTTTAGTACAAAGTTACTTTTGTACCTACATCTAATGTGTGGATGTTTAATTTGGTATTAATATGGGCTGGCTCGGTGGCGCTAAGGGTTGAGGTGCTGGACGCCACACGGCGACCCGTGTTCGAGAACCGGCATGGGCCGCGGGGTCGGCAGGGAGGGAAGGATTGAGCATCCGAAGGACTGCTCTCCTCCTCTGGGAGGGGGTAGCATGCACCGGCGTCCACGTCGCCTTGGCAGAAGCTGGGGTGCACAGCGCGGGCAAGAGCATGGGGAGCAGAGTATGGACGCTTGAGGAGGCAGACGAAGCCGCGCGGGCTTGCCCTCGGCTTGTGTCATCAGATGCACCTGGTTCCACAGGGAACCAGCTAGAAAATTCAGGTGGGCCTCCACCTCTATGAAGCCCTCCCTGGGCTTCAATTAGCCTCTGTCACAGATCCCCAACCAGTTACTGGTACCAAGAGGCTGGATTGGGGACCAGTTCCAAAGCCCCGCCTCTGGGGAAAGCCAGGTGGTGACTGGGGGATCACGGCAGTGACAGAAGGTGGAAGTCCGAGAGCCGTGACTAGGCAGAAATCTGGCAAAGAGCCCTGCCACATAAAAAAAAAAATATATATATATATTTGGTATTAATATGTTACATATGTTCCTATCAAAAATTGTTTACATTGCCTTTTTATTGCAAAAAGAAATTTTTTTTATTTTGACTAGTATAGAAAAAGATACTGCTTATAATTAATTGCATAGCACTTTTGGAAAGATAATTTTGTGCTAAACAACTTTGCCACTCATACTTTGTGTGCAGCACTTACAGTTCATGAGGCAGTCTCATTTGTTTGTGGCATGCTGATAATGGCTTGATTTTGCTTAGAAAGGCCCAGGATGCAGCGTTCAGAATATACAGGACACAAGTGGTGGACTGAAGGGGCCTAAGCCCAATGGCGGTGGCCATTGCTGACCAAAGCAGAGTTGGCGGAGCTGCGGACTGTGGCCCAAGAGAAAAAATGGAGAAGGCAGGGGCTGAAGCATCAGCTGGGGCGGAAAAGCCCCGATGATTATGGGCCAGTGTCGGCCAAGCCAAAGGGCCTAACTGCCAGAGACCCCCTGTAGCACACAGGATGAGGGAAATAGTAGGAATCATTGGTGGGGAAGAAGGAAAGCCCACTGATGAGACCAATGCTGGCGAAGGACAAGTGGGGAGAGCTGCTAAGAATCAAGAAGAGAGGGTGTGGGGTGGCAGGTGGGTCGCTGCCAGGGTGGTCGGCAACTCTGTAGCTGTTGGCGCTGGATGCAGCGACCCAGAATGTTCCTTAGAGGGCCTGTCCTTGTCCCCTGTTTGTTTCCCAGTTGACTTGTCCTGGGCTTTAGAAGAGAGAGCTCATGGACAGGGCTGGGGAAGCCAAGGAGCTTCTGGCCTGAAACACCCTCTCCATTTGAACAAGCTTCTGTTCCATCTAGAAGGATTCAAGGGCTTTCTTACGATGATGCAAGGTAGCCAGGTTGAAGCCACAGCAAATCTGGCAGCTCTTAACGGCACAGCTGTGCCAAAGCAGAGGACACAAGCACTGTGATTGTCCTTATCGAAATATTTTGCCGCATCCGAGCGGTGGAATAAATTGTCAGAATCCGTGCATAAATTAAAAAAATGAATATCGTGAGGCGCGGTCCCTATCCGGCTTAGGGCATCGGCCAGGGTGTTGGAGGCTCCTGCCACATGAATGGCGAGGAGATCCGCTCCAGGCTACGCATTAGTGACCAAATACGGAGAGCTTCCCTGCACAGAGGCATGGAGCGTCCCCGCCCTGGCGGTTTAGGTAGTAGGCACGGCTCGTGGTATTGTCCGTCTGGACCTGAAACACTTGACCTGTAGAAACGGAGCAAAGGCGGTGAGGGCTAGACGAACCGCATCGAAGCTCCAACAGGTTGATATGGCATCGGACTCTGAGGGGACCAGATGCCGTGGCGCCTGGTGTTCCCCCAGATGGGCACCCCAACCCATCAGAGAGGCATCGGTCGATAGCGTAGGACCGTCGGCTCGGGCGGACAACCGGATGCCCTCCTGCAGATGTGCTGGAACGGTCCACCACTGGAGAGCGCTCCACATCCCCTGGGTCACTGTCACTAGCTGATCCAACGGATCGGTGCTGTGACCATTGGCTGGCCAGCCCCATTGAAGGGGACATGTACCAGCGGCCCAACGGACCACGCTGGTGCAGGCTGCCATGAGGCCCAGGAGGTGCAGGAAGTCCCGGCAAGGCGACTGCCCAGCCTGAAATGACTGGGCAAAGGAGGAAAGAACCTCAGCCCTGTCCGCGGAGCCGTGCTCTGACTCAGAGAGTCGAGCTCTGCCCCGATGAATTGTATCACCTGCTTTTGCATCGAGTTCAGACTTGGCCTCGTTGATGAGGAGGCCAACCTGAGAGCAAACCTGGAGGGCCAGATCTCTGGACCGCTCCACCTCCGCTCTGGAGGGGCTGCAATCAGCCAGTCGTCCAGGTAGGGGTACACCCGACCCTTCGGCAGCAGGAATGCTGTCACCACTGCCATGCATTTGGTGAAGACCCTGGGAGCTAGGGAAAGGCTGAAGGGCATGGCCCGAACTGAAGGGATCCCTCCGCTCTGAAGAGGAGGAATCTCTGGTGGGACGGACGGATTGGGACGGAAAGAATGCGTCCCTGAAGGTCCAGAGAACAGAACCACATGCCTCGCTCCAAAGATGGGATTATCTGAGCCAGAGTGACCATCCTGAAGGTCCAGACCTTAGGAACTTGTTCAGGCGTGCAGGTCAAAATGGGAGCAAGCCCCGCTGTCCGCTTTGGGACCAGGAAGTACCTGGACACAAACCCGGTCTGGAGGAGAATCCACCACCTTCCTGATCACCTCTTTTCGAGAAGCTGGGCACATTGGCTGGCAGCCGACAATGAGGCTCGGATTCCCCAGAGCCCCTGAGGGGCGAGCAGCTTGAAGGGTGGGGCCTGCTCGAACTCCAGGGGCAGGCCCTTTCCTACCAATCTCCAAAACCCAACGGTCCGTGGTGATAACGGACCAAGAGGAAACGGCGTGGCGGAGCCGTCCCCCCATGTGGGAACCCAGGGGAGTGAAAGGCTGGGGTGACACCCTCAACCTGTCACTGGGCAGGCTTAGAGGAGGGACTGGCCGAGGACCTCCTGGGCCTTTACCTCCTGCTTCCTGTTGGAGGAAGCCGCAGAGGCTTGGGTTTGGGATGCCACTGAGCCTGCAGGTGCTGTTGGGCCACACGCGCCGTAGGTGCAGAAGGACAAAAGGACTTGTGCTGTTGCTGTCGGCGGCCTTTGTGCTTCTGGGCGGAGGTGACCGAGTCCAGAGTGGCACTGGACTTTTCAATCCGCTGGAGGTGACCTTCCAACCCAGGGCCGAAGAGGTCGGGTCCCCAGAAGGGACATCCGCCAGTTTGTGCTGGGTATCCGCCGTGAAGGTGGATATCCTCAGCCATGCTCTGCGGCGCATGGCCACCGCGCCGCAACCGATCTGGCAGAGGAGTCTCCATGTCCAGAGCCGCTTGGAGCTGCTGCTTAGCCACTGCCCTTCCTGGTCCTGCACTCGCCGGACCGTGGTCTGCAGGTCGGCTGGGAGATGAGGGATCACCTCATCCAGGGAGCCCATGAGGGCGTGGGAGAAGTGTGCCATCAGCACGGCCGAGCTGACCGAGCGGAGGCCAAGGGAGGATGCAGCGTACACCTTGCGCCTGGCATAGTCCAACTTTTGGACTCCCTTGTCGGGGGCTTGTCCACATCCCTAGCGCTCCCAGAACGCCGGAAAACGCTGTCGGTGACCAACCCTCGGCAGAGGGGTGTTCAAAAACCGGGCAAAGAGACGGTAGGGACCGAGATATTTCCTGGCCATCCTGGCCAAGGCGAGGGACGGAAGCAGGCCACTGCCAGAGCTCCAAGGCTGGACCAACAATGGCTTCAGCCACTGGAAAGACCTCCGTGAGTGAATCCTCGGTCCAGTATCTCCGCTAGGGGATACTTGGCCCGCTTGGATACGGGCTCGAGCTGCATCCTGGTGGACTCGAGATGAGCCAAAGCAAACCCATGAAGGACGATGGGCTGGCCCATCGACTGACCCGGAGGACTCCAGGTCAATGGGCCTGGAGAACAGGAGGAGTTGTCATCGGACTCCGAGGAGTCCGCGAAGAGCTGCCTGGGGCCTGAGCCACCTCCACCTGCCGAGGACGTCGGGAGTGAGGTGACTGACAACCTGTGGGCAAGCCCTGACCCGACCGAGAGTCCTTGGCTGGCGCCCCCGATTTCGGTTGTGGAGGCGGAGGTTCCACCACAATCGGTGGGGCAGCTGGTTTCGGCCGAACAACCGGCCCAGGTTTGGGCACCTCGGCTACAGCGATGGGTTGTTTCAGCCGCTCGGGTGACAGCCACTTGATGGCCAGGGAGAAGGACTCGCGCCAGCTTGTTCCCGGACAGAAGTAACTGCTGCCACATCAGGTCCTTGTAGCATCGATGCAACTTGCGCCAAGCCTCCTCTTCTGAGGAGGAAGGCGAGCGAGCGGGTGCCGCTTACTTTGGTGTTGAGACACAGACCGCCGATGTCGGCCGGATCGGCTGGACGGAGGCGATGTCAGAACCGAGATCCTTGGCATTTCGAGGATGGGTCTGGGAAGAAGGCGGGGACACCCGCTCTTCCCTCGGCTCGGAAGCCTTAACAGGACTGCGGCACCGGAGGTGCAAACAAGTCCTCGGTCTCCACCGAGCAACCGGTGAAGAAGGGGTTGCCGGCTTCACCAGTTGACAGCCCGTCCGGGCGAGTCGAGAGGTGGTCTCGACTGCGCCGACGGGAGTCTCGCCTGCTGACCCGACAGGAACACTGTGGCCAGCGGCCTTAGCCGCACCTCTACCGGGCAGAGTGTCGACTGTCCAGGGAAGGGGCCTCCCGCCTCCCACGAACGCAGGACGATGGACTCCACCTTGAGTCCTTCTTTTGACCAAGAGGAATGTCCCGATGGCCCTCTCCCTTCGTGGAAAGGGATTGGCAAAGCTCCTTGAAAGAAGCTGAATATGAGGTACCCAGAGAGAGCGGGATAAATGCCGTGACCGAGGAAGAGGATGATGCAGCCTGTGCCGCCTCATCCTTGATGAGCGACTATCTGCTCGAGGTTGCTCAAGCCGAGCCAGCCGCGTGGTAGCTTACGCCCAATGGACCTCCTTTGACCTTAAGCGGTAGTGCTTCTCGGGCGCCCAAGCTGCCAACCGGGCAGTGTGGTCTTCCAGGTCGTTGCCAAAAACGAACAGCATAACTCTCGCAGGCCTGCGTGGGTCATGTTCTAGTCCAAGGCAGTAGACACACGCGAGCGGTCCGTCCTGGACATCATCTGCCCACAAGGGCACCGCCAAACCGGAGTCGACGGTCCATCGGAGCCGTGAGGGAGAAACTAGACCAAGTCTTGAAAATGTTAAAATAAGTTTCAAGCAACCAAGAATTAGGATCCAGTCTACACGCAGAGCGTTAGGAGGGAACCTGAGCTTCTGAGCCGTAAGGAAGATCTGGCGTCATGGGGTGGAGCCGAGTTTTACCACCCGGCTGGGTGGGAGCAGCCAGCTTGAAGACCTTCCGGCAAGATTTAAAGTGGCAAGGAACCTGCCAGACAGTGTGGATGAACAACATATCCATGTCCCTAGAACAAATGGTTTCCATGACCTCTGCCTCCCAGCAGAGGATCGCTAAATCCTTTCCTCCTCCCTCGGAGGTACTACGACTGAGGATGTCACCTTTAAGTACCTAAGGGTCAGGCTGGACCACCATTTTGATTTCTTGGTGCATGTAAATGCCATCACATCAAACTCCATCCCAAATTAGTGCACTCTGTAGTGATATAGTGATATTCTTGCTTCTCGACCACTGTGAGATCATCTTGAGCCAAGGCTCTTTTCAGGTATGACCCAGGGACAGGGAACAGGAAATTATAAAAGCATTCACAGTATTAATGATTGGTACAATGTTCAAACAGAGTACAACTGAACGTGGTACAAGTGAATGGAGCAAATCAAAGGTACAACAACGGCTTTGATGAGCAAATAAAGAGACCAAAGCAGGCAGAATGAATAGCAGTACAGATGTAGAAAGAGCCTGATACAGGCTGAGATAGAACCAGGAAGAGGTCCAATAACAAGGATGGTAGGGGCTCCAACAGAGGAGAATCAGGAGGCTGATAACAGGAGCAGGTTCTGGATGAGCTTTCCTCTCTTCGACTATGGCGACATGGTCTCAAGCAACTGCTCCAGGTCCACCTTTGCCAGACTAAACCTCCCTTTTACTTCTCCTGCTGTTTTGCCTTGGACTGCCCCCTTGTACCCACCCTGTTCTCTTTACTCCACCTCTCCATCCCTCCCTCCATTGATACCAGGGTGCCTTGCCCACTGTGCCTCCTTCATATCAAAGTCTGGCTTGGATCCTTACTCCTACCTTTCCTCTCCCCACCTTCTGACCACTCTAACACCGTTTCTCATTCCTTTCCATCCCTTAGGAAATCATCTTGAGCTAAGCTGCCTTCTCATATCATTTACCTAAACTATGTCCTCCCTTCCATCTATTTGTTCTGCCTCTTCCCTTCTCCATAAATCTCTCTTTGTGACTTTACAACTGTCTCCTGTAACTGTCCAAAACCTGAGCCCTGTTGCAATGTGATTCCGCCCTGGTTGGGCTTGTTCTCAGTCCAGTTCAAGTGCAATGTTATCTGCTTCACACATTGGTAGGCACCTTGTTATGTACCAAACCTGTACAGGATAGTCATCTGCACATCCGTGATGGTTTATTCTTCTGCACCTTACTTTACTGTATTTGCCTTCAAGACCCCTGTCACGCCCCCATACTTGGAAATGAGTTATCAGCTTGGTATGTCTTTCCTGGTAAATCTTTTGAAATAAATAAAAGGTAAAAGTGTGTGAACAGCTCAGGATGTTATACTTTTTAAAGTAAAAGGAACCTTGGGAAACCTCTCTGTTGTACCCAGCTCAGGGTGTTTCTGCAAATTACACAGAAACATAGAAAACATGATGGCAGAGAAAGACTAAAGGTCCATTCAGTCTACCCAAGACCTCTACCTATTCCCTATTGGGCTACAGCAAAATAGGATAGTTACTCCATATTCCAGTCCCCCTTTCTCCTGCCTCTCCACCCTTTCCCTTCCTCCCTTAGGGACTACTGGACCCCTGATCTGTTCCAGGCTTCCTTGAAACCTGTTACAGACCCCGCCTCCATCATCTCCTTCGCAATCTATTCCATTGTTTCACCACCCTTTCAGTAAAGATTTACTTTCTGATATCCTTTAAATCTCCCTGATCAGACTCCACCTGTGATCTCATCACTGATTATGACTCCTGGTAAATAGGTCCCCACACTCTACCTTGTTTCTGCCCCTCAGGAATTTGTAGTTCTGTATGATATGTTTAGATCCGCAGCTTTCAGAGAATCTTCCCTGCTGACCCTGGATCATTTTGGTGCCCCTGCACTGCAATGCCTCGCCTCAAGCCTGTCCCTGTATTTCTTGGATGCAACTCAGAACTGGGCACAGTACTCCAGATGGGGCCCTAACCAGGGACCTGTGAACAGGCAGTAATCATCTCCTTCCTCCGTTGTCAAACCCAATCCCTCTACATCACAGCATCCTTGTTGCCTCGCTGTACACTCGTTGCGCACTGACTTGTGGTTTTGAGTTGGTTACTGAAAATAACCCCAGGTCTCTTCCCTCTGTTGTTGCTTTCTGGACCTCTCCTATTCTGTAGTCTGTGCCTGTTTTGTTTTTTTTTTTTTTTTTCAGCATTCATCACATTACATTTTTTAACACTGCATTTCAACTGCCAAGACTTTGGACCACCTTTGTCCGTGTCTCTAGGTCCTTCCTTAGTTCATGGACCATCCTGCACAAGTTTAGCGTATCTGCAGAGAGAGACACATTTACCTGGATACCCTTTCTGATGTCACTAATGAACATATTTAATAGGGCAGGAGACAGAACTGACCTTTGTGGCACCCACTTGTAACGCCTATGTCTACTGATCTGGCCCAGTTAATCATCACCCTCTGCAACCATCCCCTAACCAGATGACGATCCACCAGATGAGCTCCTCCACTACCCAAGGACCCTCCGGCATTTTAGTAGCCTTCTGTGTGGAACCGAATCAAAGGCCTTGCTTAAGTCTTCACAGAGCATGATGACCACTAGCCCCTTATCCACCACCCTCTTTACCCAAACAGTACAAACAAATTGGTCTAGAATGATCTTCCTGCCACAAACCCATGCTGTTTACTGTCCTGCAACCCATTTGTCAGGAAGCAATGCCAATTCTGGCCCTACATTCTTCAGCACTTGGGGTGAAGACATCACGATCAGGTGCTTTGTTCACCCTAAGGGCTGCAAGCCCTTTCCAGATTCAGTCAACTATGATTTCCACCTGTTCCATTCTTCCTACCCTCCTATTGAAAGCCTTCATCCCACTACCTGGCAGCAGTCCTATGTCCTCCACCTTGAATACTGCGAAAAGAAATTGTTTAGCACATCAAATGTTTTGCCCATTATCCTCTACCAGTCTTCCCCTCCTTCAACCCTAATTATCTCCACTTTTGCCTTCCTTGTTTTCTTAATGTACCTAAAGAAATCCCTGCCCTCTTCCTTCACCCTTTCACACTGATCCCCTTGCTTTCTTTAGTTTCTTTCAATAATTTTCCACTCTTCCTCCCTCTGCTTTTACTTGTACCTCTTATCGTCCTTTCTTTTGGCCTACATTGCCTCATCCACCTTTTTTAAAAGCCAGATTATGTTTTCATGCCTGTTCCTTCTTACCTTTCCAAATGCAGCAGTCTGTAACTTCTGTTAGGCATGGAAATACTGCTAAACTCCACAAGGACTGGATCTAAAGACCTTATAGATAATTTAAATTAATGAACCACTTTTTTAATTAGGAATTATAAACTGTTACAGATTTTCTCTATAGGGTATTGTTTTTCACTGCGTGAAGTCGACACTAGCCAAATGGCATTTCACTAAGTATTACTGTATTTAACTACAAAGAGCACTGCTCAAGAAAACAAACTGTCACTGCAGTTAGTTTGCAAATCTAAGTTCAATGATCATTTTACGGTCTAGCTAACAGTTTTGTGCTCCTAGGACATATCCTTACTATCCCTTGCTATTTACCTGGCTTGATCTTTGCTTGGTATTTAGCTATGGGGACTGTGTGTGTCATGTCCACAGGAAGAATGAGATACACCCCCATGATATATAAAGTTATGGTTTTATTTGAGAATGCACAAACTAAAATCGGGTTTTGCCGTCTGTACAGAGACTGTATTTCATCAAACTTGTATGAAATTGGGCAGGTAATCAAGGGTGCACTGTACACACTTCCAGGATAGGGATCAGCTTACAGAGATTCTAACTTAGATCCAGTACACTCTCCCAGGACTGGGGCCAGCATGTAGTGATCCTGCTTCAGCTCAAGTGTACACTCCCAAGGCGGGGATCAGCATGTGCAGGTGCTCAGAGCCTCACTGTCTTTTAAATTGGCCCTTCACAAGCACTTCTGTACCTTATCCACATGTACTCATTACTAAGCTATTATGTTAATGTATGTGTTAGCTAGCTCCTGCATCTGTAATAGGGACTAATATGAATTCTGTCACTGTATTTACTGTTCACTTGTTGTTTACCCTGTTTAGCCCAGGTCTCCTAGAAACAGACACTTTCTTGCCTTGTAACCACCCAACCAACTACATGAATGTAGGGTTCTTACCAAGACCTGGTACACAATCCCAGTACAGGGACTGGAGGTGGGAATTCTAACTAAGGTCTAGTACTCACTCTCTGGACAGTGAGCAGCATCTAGGGATTCTAACTCCGCTCTAATATACATGCCCAGGACAGGGTCAGCATGTAGTGATTCAAACTTGGATCTAGTACACACCCTGCAAAACAAGGACCAGCATATAAAGATTCTAAATTAGATCTAGTGTACACCCCAGGACAGGGACCAGATGTATAGGTGCCAAGATTCTCACTGTCATTTTAAACAGGCCCTCCTAAAGCACTACCGCATCTTATCCACTTGTACTTGTTACTGAGCCATCACGTTTCATACAGTTGTACTGTTGGACTGATACGGATTCTGTCACTGTATTTATTACATCTACTGTTAATGTGTTTGCTCCATACATGATGGGTCATTCCTTAAAACAGACACTTTCCTGCCCAGTTTACTTACCTGGTTAACAAAAGTAACTAACTAACCAACCAACTAGATAGCAACTATAGGGATTCTAACTCAGAGCTAGTATACACTCCCAGTACAGGGACTGGAAACAAGGATTCTAACTAAGATCTGATAACACTCTCAGCACAGAGACCAGCATGCAGAGATTCTAACTTCAATCTAGTTTACAATCCCAGGACAGGGACCATCATGGGTTATTTAAACTCTGCTCTAGTACACACACTCAGAACAGAGCCCACCAGAACGCAGAGATTCTAACACAGATCTAAAGCATGCTCTCAAAACTGGAACCAGCAAGTAGGGGTTCTAGCCCAGATCTAGCATACATTCCAGGATACGGACTGATGAAGATGTTCTAACTCATATCTAGAATACACTCCCAGAACAGGGATGAACATGTGAGGGATTCAGACTCTGCTCAAGTACACACTCTAGACAGAGTTTATGTAACTCACATCTGATATACACCTTAGAAAGAGGTAGCGTATACCAACAGGAAAGAGAAGAGCACATTCTGAAGACTTACTCATGTCCAAGAAATACAAGTTGAGATTCCTCTGTGATTTTCCAGACCCGGACTGTACCATCTCCCCTCCAGATGTAACGCACGTGTCTCGACTAAGGCTGTCCAACCCTGTGATAACATCCTGGTGACCAAACCTTGATAGAGAGGAAAACACACATTTCTGAAATACCATCAATTTTCACAATATTTTTTTTTTTTTTTTTTAATACTTTCTTTATGCTCCTGTCCTGGGCAGCCCTCCATCTTACCAACTGCCCAGCCCTGTCCCCACTGTAGTGCATCTCCTATTTCCTCCACGGCTCCCCGGTGTAATCCCTCAACCTGCTGAACATAGATGTGGAGCAACAGGTGCCTGCCATTTGCGGGGCGGCGCCTGCGGAAGTCAGCATCATCCAGCCATGCCCAGGACATATCTTTTCCTCCTTAGTTTGCCCTTCACGCCCCTCCCAGAGGTGAAGCAATGTGCTTGTTGGCTATACGAGCTGTGCGACTTCACACAGCACGCCAGCCAACTGCTCCGCCCCTTCCCTATGTATGGGACCCAGGCACTCCGTCACCTAACCACCGCTAGGTGTCAGAGATGCGCCGGTCTCCGTGTTTCTCCCGAGAGAGAGCTGTCCTCCGACGCTCAATCCTCTCCCACCTCTGAGCTGACCTTCGCAACCTGCTCGCACTGGCGAATATGGGCTGTCGGTGTGGCAGGAGTTAACACATGATGCCTCAGCCCTCCACACCACTGGGGAGACTCACAATATCTATTTTAAGGTGTGCGATTACATTAATGGATGGCAGAGAGGAGAATGTTTATCCAGAAGATTGACAAAGTATGTTTGGGAGTACAAATCAGGCTTCCCCAACTGCAAAGAAATTCTACTGGTAAACGGTGAGGGACTCGAGAACAAAACACTGAAGTCCTCTGTTTATCCACCAGTCGAATGCGATCTATAAACTACCTACTGATATCCAAGCACTGAATCTCATCCTTGGTATAAGATGCAGTGGTCACAGATGCCCATATCTGGAGCACTATGCCAGTATATACACACACACCTATATGCCAAATATTGACTTCTCCCTCGACAGAAACCAACTCCCCACCAAAAACATCAGGCAAAAAAAAAAAAGTGTCAGAGCAGTGTGATCTTTATGCAAGGCATATAAAACATTTGCAATTTACAGCGTGTTATAAAATCAAGTAAAATGTAGAGCGGGGGGACTCAAAACAACAATGGTACAAACCATAAATCATTATTCAAAGTGTAACATTTACCACATTAGAACATTACTGTCAAAACCTGTTTCACAGTTCCACTTGACATCAAGTCCATAAGGAATTCTACGAGGGACGGTTCAAAGCAAACCCGGTATTTCTAGTATGACAGCAGTTGCACTTTCTACTGTAGAATTATACCTCTTTTTATCTGTCAGTGACGAAGACTGAGATCACTTGCATCTGGACTATCAAACTCCTCCGTGATGGAGCTGTAGTACCAAAACTGGAGAGTGTGACAGTGGCAGATGTCTGCCTCGAATGCTGAATTCTACTTTGTGCTGCTAACAATATGAAGAATACTGATTTAGGGATAAAGGTTGTCTCTTGTACCTTGGTGATTGTGATTTTCTTTCACCTTACATGAGGTTTTTGTTTTGGCTTGTGGACATATTTTCTACCATTAACTACCATTAACAGCACCTCAGGTTACTGAAAAAGATACCTGAAAAGCATTATACAATTATTTATCTTTTGCATAATCTTATTTGATTTGCATTCGTTATACATTCCAAATTCCATATTACATATAATACAGACAAAAGGAAACCATTTAAGAACTTAAAATCAAAGAACATTAAAACCTTAAAACAGTATAACATTATGACATTAAAACATCGGTCTATTTCATCATAATCAACATGTAGTATTCAGCAGTATGTAACAATTTAATTTTTTTTTTTATATCTTCCGTTTCTCCATCATCTAGAACCCTTCTACCTCAGACTCCTCATTTCCTGTATCAAATTTAATGTTTAATTTTATGTTTCTGGGGGTAAAGTTTTGGGTTCTGGTCTCCTTCTTCCAAGTGGCGCCTTTACCTTCTCTGGCTTCCACCAGCTATGTCAGGCCCTCCTGCAGCAGCTGTGCCACCCTCGAGACAGCGAGTTCAAGAAAGGTTCCTGCTGAAAAAACTCTGCCTGCCCCTTAACTTCATATGTCAACCGCCACACACTATTGCCTGTATAGCTAGGTGTGCGCCACTGTTGTGCTGTCTACTCCTGTCACCCTGATGTTTAAGATACAGTGTTTTGCAAGCACCAGTAAGACCCTTGTCCACCTGGACAGCAGCTCCCACCCTCATCTCCAAAGTCCTCAATCCCAAATAGTAGCAGGACGGGTTCTACTGGAATGTACCCCCAACACATCGTCCCCATCTCTATAGCCATTTCCTTCCAGAATCCCTGTATGACTGGACACTTTCAGAAACAGTAATAGTAGGTCCCATCTCCACCTCAGATCTCCCACAAGTTGTTGGCACAGCTGGATTGAATTTATGTACTATAACAGGGAGCAGTACAGCCTGTGAATGAATTTATAAAATGATTCCTTGTACTTGCTACAGCTTAATATACCTTTATGCAGACCTAATATCATTCCATAATCCTCATCCCGGATGTCTATCCTCATGTCTCTCTCCCACAGCACTTTAGTTTTCTGAGTGAGGTCTGGAAAGAATGTCTACCTATCTGGATAGCTTTCCCCATCAGGCCTCTTGTGTCTGTCCTAGCAGTACACTAAAAATTCCCCGATACAGAGGGAAATTTCCCGAGCTGCAACCTAATTCCCTTGTGTAGTCTCTACTTGCAAATACCGAAAAGTGCCTGTTCCCTCCTGTAGCTCTTCAAAGTTGAGTAGCACCTCTCCCTTCAATAGCCCTAGGCTTGTCAACCCCTCCTTCCCATTCTCTGTATCCCTTCTCCTCTAAACCCGAGAGAAAAATGGGTTTCTGGCAATGGGGAGTAACCAGGTCTCCTCTACCCCTGCTCCTATTTTTTCCTGATCTGGGCCCAGCTGTCCAATATGCAGCTAGCATTGGATTCCCATGGCCTAGTCTGTTATATGTCTTCTGTCCCCTCTTGCCAAATATGCTGAACGTTGCTCTGGGCATCCCTCCTCTTCTAGATCCGGTCATCCTGCTTCCCTTGGCCTATTAACCCAGTCCTGGATATATCTATATTGAATCACCAGGTAGTAATTTTTCATATCTGGAAAATCCCCCAAATACCTGCATGGAACCGCTGGAGACTCAGATGTGGACGCTGTTCTGCCATAGAAAGTCACAGAACGGTTTTTCATCTTGTTGATGTCCATCCTAGTCGGTGGAACATGCACCATCTGCATGACATATAGGAGGCGGGCAGCACATTCATTTTGAACAGATTCACCCTCCCCATCCATGATATGGGCAGTGCCCTCCAGCGGCATAATTCACTCTCAATGGATTTAAACAAAGCGGTGTCATTCATCCAGTATAAGGATCCTATCTCCCTCCACATTTATCCCTGAGATATGTATAAGATGTGGTGACCTCCTTCAAGCCCCATGAATTAGCTCGCTGTTCCCCACTCTTTAGTGACATATTCTGATTTTACCCACATTGATCTTATATCCTGAGAATGCTGCACATTGAGTTATTAGATCTAGCAAGGGTGGCACCACCCTTCTAGGGCCCTAACAAACAGCAGCATGTCATCTGTATCAAGGCATACTGATGAGTCCTGGTAGGACTGAAACACATGTCTATGTCTTCTGTTGGCACCCTCTGCAAACTTTGAGAGGCCTTTCGGCACCATGCATTTTTGCTTAAAGTTGAACCAGCATAATATTCTGTGGTGATCTGCATATGCAGTCCATGATGCTTTGCATTATGGGGGCATGTGTAATTTTGTATTTCTTTGAAAATTGGCTTCCCAGCCAATGCCCTTTAGGAGTAACCATTGCCTCAGTGCTTGCGCACACAGGTTCTTTGTCTTAATTAGGTTCACCACAACATAACCCAAATAGACCATCTCAGGGTAACTGGTTCATTCCACTGGGGTGTCAAACAGACAAGGCATACTGATGAGTCCTGGTAGGACGAAACAAGTGTCTATGTCTTCTTTGGCACCCTTTGCAAACTGTGTGAGAGGCCTTTTCGCACTCATGCATTTTGCTTAAAGTTGAACCAGCATAATATTCTGTGGTGATTTGCATATGCAGTCCATGATGCTTTGCATTATGGGAGCATGTGTGATTTTGTATTATCTGCATAAAATGTTACCTTATGCTCATGATCTGTTTTTCCTTATACCCTTTATGTCCTGGTCTGCCGTGATCCTAGCTGCCAGTGGCTCAGTAGCCAAACCAAACAGCAGTGGGGAGAGGGGTATCCCAGCCTTGTTCCCTGTACAGAGGGAATCTGTCCAAAGGACCCATTCACCAACACCAAGGCCACTGGAGCCTTATACAAAGGCCCGAACCAGTGCCACGTAGCAGCTTCCCCAGACCAAACCAGGACAACACTTCAAACAAGTATTCCCATTCTATACAATTAAAAGCTTTTTGGCATCCATGCAGAGTACTGAGACGTTTCTCCCACTTTGAACCCTCCCAGATGACACTGAGCAGTCTTCTCACATTGTGATAAGAGGACGTTCCTTCACAAATCCGGTTTGGTCTGGGTGAACCAACTCAGTCAGCATTCGGTCCAGGCGATTGGCCATTGCTAGGATTTTCATACCACTGTTCAGCAAAGAAATGGGCCTATATGAGACACTCTGCCATATCCTTACTAGGTTTTGGCAGCACACATATTGCTGCCTCATAACAGGTTGCCGGAGTGCCCTCACCTCCTTGAATACCTCCCAAAAGAAGGCAGTAAGCTCTCCAGTCAGAGCCATAATATTCTGCCGGAACCCCTCTGGTCCACTGGCTTTCCTTCTTAAGGCCTCGTATTGCTTTCCTGATCTCCTCATGGTTAATTTCAGCAACTAGCAGATCCTGTTGTGTCATCGATAGTTTCGTAGCTTTACTCCTTCTAGAAGGTTCATGCCTGCTCCCCTCCCCACACATTCAGCTGTATATAATTTCTGGTAAAACTTGCAAAAATATTCCTTAATGCTATTTTTATCCTGTCTGAGGTTTTCATCATCTTTTAATCTCCAATATCATTACCTCTCCTTCTTCCCTTTTATTAAATTCACTAGTAAGGGACCTGGTTTGTTACCCCATTTGCAGAATCGGGTCTTTATAAAAGCCATGACCTTCAGGCCTGTCCCATCAACATGCCATTTAGAGTGTCCCATGCCACCATCAGTTGTTGGGGAGTGTCCTCTTTTCACCCTTTGCCACTTGTCTCTCCTTAAAGTACAGTTACGTAAGAACTTACTGTAACAGTAGATCTTCGAGAGGCGCCTTGCAGTAGGTAATTACATATAGGACTGACGCCGCAGGCGCAGACCCCACGGAAACATTTATAGCTAGCAGTCCCTGGTAAGGACCGCTTCTACGCTAGGTGACCGCATCAGAGACATCGGTTGGGGCGGCCCCGAACGCCGCCTTTCCAGTTCTTCCCCGCCACAGGCCGAAGAGGCCGGACGAGAGAGGAGCTGATATTTCCTAAATGGAAAAGGAGCTGAAAAGCCTAGGGGATGGAGGGCGGAAGGTATTACCTACTGCAAGAGCCTCTCTCAAGATCTACTGTTATGGTAAGTTCTTACGTACTGTACTACCTTACTTCGAGAGGGCTCTTGCAGGTAATTACATATAGGACTGAATCCCAAGCAGTCTGGAACAAAGAAAGGCACCGGAGGAGGAAACTACTCCAAGAAGCAGTTCTAGCTGCAAGCCCTCAAGATAGGAGGCCCCGCAAAACAGCTAGCCCAAGCCTGCTCTATGGCGAGAGGCAATATCCAAACTGTAGTGTTTCAGAAAGGTATGGACGGAAGTCCAGGTGGCGGCAGCGCAGATGTCTGCCGTAGACATTCTTGAATAAGCCACAGAGGCAGCTACTCCTCTTGAGGAGTGGCTCTGACTTGACCTGGGAGGGTCTTGTGATATTTGTCATAATAGAAAGTGAAGCAATGAGCCAACCACTTAGACAGGCATTGCTTGAAACAGAATTGCCTTCCTTTGTGAGCAAAGAGAGACGAACAACTGATCAGTCATTCTGAGATCCTTCATCCTGTTGGTGTAGTATCTCAGAATCCGTGAACATCCATAGTATGGAGTAAATACTCCCTTGATAGAGTACTGTGTAAAAAAGGCAGGTAGCTCTATGGAATGATTTAAGGTAGACTCAGCTATTACTTTAGGTAGAAACTTAGGATTCATGCGAAGCGCAACTCGTTCCCTGTGAAAAATCAAGTAGGGGATTTTACACATAAGGGCCTGAGCCTCGGAGATTCTTCGAGCCGGTAATGATTGACCAAAAAAGCGCTTTCCATTTAAAGAAATTTCCAAATCTGCAGAAGCTGCAGGTTCAAGGGAGGAAGGTAAGTTTGTCGAGAACAAAATTCAAGTCCCAAGGGGGCAGGAGTACGGATGAGGGGCCTCAGATGGAGAACTCCTCTGAGAAAGGTCTTGGAGACCTCCAGTTGAGCAAAGTCTTGTTTATGAAGGGAACATGATAGGTAAATGCCGCCATGTGTACCTTCAAAGAGGAATGGCTAAGACCCAGGCTCTAACAGATGACGAGATACTCCAGCAGAAGCCCCACTGAACAGCAGAAAGGTTCCACGCTCTTGAAGCGCCCAAATAGTGAATCTTTTCACTCATGGCATAAGTGGATCTGGTGGAGGACTTTCTGGCCTCCACTAAAATCTCCGCCACTTTGGGAGATACTCCAAAATGAGATTGGGCTAGGTCTGCAGGAGCCATACATGCAGTTGAAGGGATTTGAGGCATGGATGGACCAGGGTCCCTGATTCTGGGTCAACAAACCTCAAGATAGAGGAAGAGGAAGATCCTCTGAGTATTGTTGTAGAAGAGAGAACCAGATTTGCCTGGGCCAGAAAGGAGCTATCAGAATCATTCTCGTGCCTTCTGAAGCTAGTTTCTGCAAACCTGTGGGATAAGAGGAACTGGGGAAGGCATCAATGAATCTGTCCTTCCAGTCTAGAGACAGAGCATCGCTCCAGAAAGCACCTTGCTCTGGAACGAGCGAACAGGTGGTGGCAAGTTTTATGCTTAGGGGGATGCAACAGGTCGACCTGTGGTGTTCCCCAAAGTTGGAAGATATTGTCTAGGACCCCTTGGTCCAGTTCCCACTGTGAGTCAGAGCAGAAGAGCGACTTGTCTGCCACGGTGTTGTCGACTCCTGGAAAGTGAATTGCTGTGAGGTGAAGGTCGGTTGTGTTGCCTCAATCCCAAACCCTCACTGCCTCCCAGCATAGAGGGTAGGCGAGTCCCTCCTGCTTGTTGATGTACACACCACGCACATGTTGTCCATCTGGACGGCAAGGTGGCCAGGAAGGATGAACTGATGAAGGGCTTGGAGAGCGACAACACTGCCCAAGCTCAAGCACACTGATGTGGAGAGCTTGTTCTAGTGTGGACCAGGAGGCCTGGGTCCGATGAGGGCCTAGATGGGCTCCCAACCTCGCCTGAGGTGTCTGTGGTTAGAGTCTGGGAGGGGAGGATGAAAGAAAGGAACCCCGAAACAGATTCTCTCAACCATCCACCATTGCAAGTCTCGCTATCTCAAGCAGGAGATCAGAACTGAGTGATCTAGGTCGGCCCACTAGCTGATCCCACTGAGAGCGAGAGTCCACCGAGAGATCCTCAGTGGAGTCGAGCGCAAGGGACCGCTGGGATAGCAGCTGCCATGAGCCCGAGAAGGCGAAGGACCGACTCGAGACCATCCTGCGGTCGGACAACAGACTTATCTGGGTCTGAAGGAGGCTGCTCTGTCCGAGGCAGGAAGGCCTTGCCCAGGGTCATATCGAGGATCGCCCCAATTAACTGTAGCCTCTGGGATGGGTCCAGATGAGATTTGGAATGGTTGATGGTAATACCCAGGCAGGCAAAAACCTGCTGGGTAAGGGAGAGGAATCGCAGGAGTTCCTCCCTGGACGAGGCCGCCAGGAGCCAGTCGTCCAGGTAAGGGAAAACCTGTACTCCCTTGGTACGCAGGTGGGCTGCCACCACTGCTAGGCATTTGGTAAATACTGGGGCCGAGGATAGACCAAACGGGAGCTCTTTGAACTGGTAGTGGTCCCCTGGAATGCAAAACGAAGGTATTTAGTGATGAGATGGGCGATATGGGAATGTGCAGATAAGCATCCTGCATATCCAGAGCACAAAGCCACTGACCCGCCGGAGGGGGCGAAGACTCTGCAAAGAGAGCATCCTGAACCTTTTGTACTCTCATAAAGATTCAGGGAACTGAGATCTAAAATCGGTCTGAGATCTCCGCCTTCTTTGGGACCAGGAAGAAATGGGAATAGTAACCAGTCCCATGAAGGTGAAGGGGACTGGCTCTATCGCTTGCTTCAGCAGAAGAGCCGAGATTTCCTCCTGGACCAAAGGAAGATGTTCCGTGAATACAATGACTTCAGAGGGGTGGCAGGGTGGTTTCTGAAGAAACTCTATGAAGTGTCCTTCTGCTATGAGCTGGAGCATGCCCAAGAATCAGTGGTTATCCTCTCCCATCCCGGAAGGTGGAGGAAACCTCCTCCTACCGGTTTCTCCGGGAGTCCGGAGGCAGTGGGAGAGAAAGGAATCAAGGTGGTGTGGGGCAGCGCCCAGCTGAAGCACACGCTGCTTTTTGGGCGAGGGGGCCGACATTTTGTCCCGCTTCCTGAGGTTTTTCGCGGCATTGATTCCGGCTCATGAAAGGGACACAGCGTGCTGCTGATGGGGATGGTACATGGAATCAACTGACTTCAGAGCCATCCCTCTTCTTTAATCGGTAATGATGTCCTTGACATCACCCCGGTAAGCACCGACTTCGGAAAGGTGCTTCCTGGATAGCAGATTGCACCTCCGGACCAGACCTGACAAGCATGACGCCAGAGGGCCAACGGCGTAAAGCCGAGCCCACCCAGCAGTGTCCATCTGTCGTGATGTCGCATATAGCATGTGTCGACTGGGTCGAACGAGCAGAGCGGATGAGATCAGCCAACTCCTGTTTGACTTGGGAGTCAGGCAAGAGTCCAGCTTGGCTTCCGCCTGAGTAAGGATGGCCTTCTAGTCCCCCATGTGGGCGACATAGTTTAGGGCTCTATCCCAGTGTGGAGAAAGCGTGAATCTTTCTCCCATACTGGTCCAGAAGGAGAGATTCTTATCAGGAGGTGACGAGCTAAGATGTTTAGGTTCGCCGACCGCCGTGAGCGCGCGCTAATCACGCACTAAGCCGGGCACGAGGGTGAGAACCAGGAAATCAACACCTCTGGAGCCTGATATAGCCTGTTCGACTTCCTAGGAAGTGGAGCTGAGGCCGGCGGTTGTTTCCATATAGTGGTAACAAGGTCGGCGTGAGGCTATCCAGGGTGGCACTAATGTAGGATCTGTCACGGGCAGATCCAGATGTTCAGCGAGCTTCAGGCGCTGAGGCTCTGGTTCCAAGAGTGCCACTGATGAACTTCCTGGATTTTTCTAAGCAACTCCATAAAGAAGGATCCTCCGGAGACTTCGGAGGAGTCCATGGCTGGGGCTCGATGGAGAGCGAGGCTCGCCTCTCTCGGAACAGCGTCAGAAGAGTTCGAGAGTGAAGAGGAAGATGAAGAAGAATAAGACTCCTTCCCGACCCGGGGAAGAACGGGTTCCTTGGGGAGTCCCGGGACGCATGTCCTGCCCTCTCTGGATCAGACGGAAGAACCCTGGAGTCCGGAGGTGGTGAGGGAATGTGCGCCTGGGGCATACAGGAACCTGGGACAGCACATTCGCCGGAAGAAGGCGCTACCTTTTTGGTGAGCTGAGCCTTGGCCTCAGCCCACCAGGAGGCCAGAGTCTTGCAGGTCCACCGCGGCTGTGAGGCGGTGGAGGAGGAGGAGGCAGGGGATAAGAATACGGGTTTATACCCATATGGAGGCGTATCCAAAACCGGCTGCGGGTAACCCGGCGTCTGGTATTGGGCGTCGAGTACTGCGGCGTGGGAAACCCTGCGTCGGGTGCTGTGGCGCGGATCTGACGCATTCCTGGGTACACCAGCGTTGAATAAGGCGGAGGATACCCGGAAGCCAAGGGGCTGCCTGAGCAGGCGGCCTGGCTGGGGACCTCCGCAGGCGGGTCCGTGGTTGATAGCCTGGAGGGCGATGGGAGCAAAAGATCTCCTGATCAAGACCCAGCGGAGGCCCTGACGACGTGGAGGTACAAGGCCGAGCCGGTGTCCAAGCCGGCCAGGTCCGGCGCTCCAGATGGAGGAGGGACTGACGAGGTAAAAACCCCAGCTTCGCCTGGGACAGAGGGAAAAGTCCCCGGTTCAGGTTGGGGACTCTGGTTCCCCAGACTGCAGTGAAGGCTGCAGTGAACCGGAACGACGGATGTTGGGGTCAGTTGTCTGTTCCTTCGCCGGCCGGACATCGGACGAGCCGACGTGAGGCGAGAGGCGAGCTCGGGACTTATGAGAGCCGTCCAGAGACAGGTTGAGAGAGGGTTGGCCTGGTCCAGTGGGGAAGAAGCTGTGTGCGCCGAAGGTCGGACATCTTACCAGCCCTCTCCGGGCGGACGTCAGAGGAGCCGATGCCCGGCTTACCGGAGTCGCCCATGATGGTAGGCCGTGAGCCTGCGGCCGAACCAGGGGCGGAGGCCTCCAACTGCCCGGAGGCGCCCGCAAGGCCCGAGCGCGAGCCAGACGGGCAGCCGACGCCACCTCAGAAACCTCCCGAGGCAGCCGTCGAGCAGCGATCTCTCAGAGGGGATGTTACCTGCATCCCAGCAACCCCAAGGGAGATGCGTGGAGGAGCCTTTGTCCCGGTGCCTGTCCTTGTCCTTCTTCGATGGTCTTGGAAAAGGACGCTTGCCTCAGTTTTTAAGCTCCTTCTCCACAGAGCTCATTTTCTTCTTTAGAATATGGGCTTCCAGGGATTACTGCCGCCTTTTTGGGTAGCGCGTTAAAGCTGAGGCAATGCTGCTTTCTCGACCGGATGATTGGGGCCTAGGCAAAACAGGCACAGGGTGGCTGTCCTTGCACGGTATTTGGGCGCCGCATTTAATCGCACTTATTCTGTGCTCGGAGGGTGTAGGGATATGTTCCATCGCTAATACCGATGTCAGTCGAAAAATAACGTTTTTTCGGTAAAAAACTGACAAAAGAATGGCTGACGAAGCATGAACTTTTTCACGAGGCGCTGCACGAGCTAATGGCGGGAAAGATCTGGAAGGCGGGCTTCTGGGACCGCCCTTATACCGGCGTCCTGGCCTGACGCGGAGTCACCTGACGTGGGGCGGTCCCCGCCAGGGACTGCTAGCTAGAAAGTTTCCATGGGGTCCTGCTGCCGCTGCCGTCAGTCCTATATGTAATTACCTGCAAGAGCCCTCTCGAAGTAAGATCTCTAATCTGCTGCGCCATTCTTTCCCTTTTTCTTTTGCTCCCTCTTATGCTGAGAAAATAGGCTGTTGGTTAACTAGGATCTGCAGCTTATCCATCAGGTAGGGAAATGGGCAGACTAGGTGGGCCAAGTGGTCCTTATCTGCCGTCAAATTCTATGTTTTCTATGTTATAATTGCCCCCTCATAAAAGCCTTCCGGCATCCCAGAAAATTTTTATTCGAGGCTGCATCTTTGTTTTCTGCCCATATAGTCCCCACTAGTCTTTTAGATACTTCTGAAACTCCTCTCTACCTAATAAATATCTGGGAATTTCCACAGAGGGATCACCCTACTTTCTGCCACTGTGAGCAAGAGGATCACTATAGCTTGGTCAGAACTTGAATAAGGCTGTGTTTCACTCCACCTACTCTATGATACTAGCCCCTTGGGATATACAGTATATGTAGCCTATCCGGGACCAAGTTCTGTGAGGATTCGAATAAAAAGTGAATTAGTTTCCTGTGGAGTTGGCAGTCCTCAAGCTATCAATCATGTCCAAGTCATTTATGCCCAGTTGCCATTGCCTCATGCTCCCCTTCCCCTACCTCTCCTTTCTGAATGGTCCAGAGCAGGATCCATTATGGCGTTTAAGTCGTGTCCCCCACAAACTATGAGCCCAGGAAACTGTCCTTTCATTAGGATATCGTATTTGCTGACAGAATTCTAGGTCCCATACTGCTGGAGAATATACACTAGCGAATGTCACTTGTTACCCTTGCAACTCCCTTCCACAAAATGTACCCTTCCTTCCCTGGGGTCTTTCACTACTCGTTACTTTGAACTGGACGGGTCTGTTAATTAGATCCACCACCCCTCTTATGGGAAGAGTACAGGTCGCATAGCATGCTCCCACCCAGCCCGGACCAGTTTTGCTGCTCTTGCTTTGTAAGGTTAGTCCCTGGAGTAACACAACCTGTGTCTGCCGGCGGTGCATGGGGTCAGCAGGCAAATGCAGCTTAATCAGGGATGAAAAGCCTCGTACATTCCAGGAGACCACCTTGATTTCATTATACAATTTTAATATAATTTGAACTATACAGCATATACTGTGTATATATATTGCTTTCAGGTACTCTGCATTATCCCTAACACTGAGTATAGGACACCCTCATCTCCCCACTTACAGAGTTTCCACATAGGCGTTTTCATCGACATTCCACACTTTCACCGGCGGTCATGTGATGCACTGTACAGCTGATGTGTGCCTTTCCTGAATGACAATCCCTGAAATGAAAATAAACTGGGATTCATGCAATCTGATCATAACACAGATAAACAGACCTGTTACTCTGAAAGTTGGTTATTCAGTTATGTCCCTATGTTTTCAAAAGTTACAAACTGCCTGCTTAGTTTTGATACTGACTGAGGAATTCACAGGGCAGTTCACGTTTAGGCAACTTCATTTCTAAGCACAGACATGGTACAAAACAGAGGCTTCCCTCTGCGTCACAGGCGAGGTGAGAACAGGGGCATCCCTCTAGTGACAGGCCAGGTATGGGAAAGGGACTTCCTCTGACTATAGACCAGTTACAGTGCAGGGGCTCTCCTCTATTCACAGGCCAGGTACAGAAGATGGGCTTCTCTCTAGTTACATGCCAAGCATGGAATTAGAGTATCCCTCTAATCACAGGCTAGATATGAGACAGGAGATTCCTCTAGTCACAGGCCAGATATGGACAGGGCTTCCCTCTGGTCTGAGGCCAGATGCTGGACAGGGGCTTCCCTCTGGTCTCAGGCCAGATGCTGGACAGGGACTTCCCTCTGGTCTGAGGCCAGGTATGGGACAGGAGCTTCCTCTAGTGATGGCCCAGGTAAAGACAAGGGCTTCGTCTAGTCACAGCCAAGATATGGGGCAGGAGCTTTCCTCTAGTCACAGGCCAGGTATGGGACACTGCTTCCCTCTAGTCTCAGGCCAAGTACAGGACAGGAGCTTCCCTCTAGTCACAGTCCAGAAGAGGACAGGGACTTCCCTCTAGTCATTAACCAAGTAAGGAACAGGGGCTTTCTCTAGTCACAGGTCAGGTATGGGACAGTGGCTTCCTCTTAGCCACATGCCAGGGTAAGATATATCAGGTAACCAAGTCGCCAGTGGCCTCCGAAAAAATGGTTTAGTTAACAGATTTTAAAAGCTAGTGGCCAACTGCCCATCAAAGTGATTTTCTACACCTTGAGTGGGAGCAACAGTGGCAATACTCCTCACTGTATTCCCAATGCATGGAAGGACAGCAACCTTGTCAGACATCACAGGTAGCTAGTTAATACTTGGTGTGTGCCGAGGATAATTACTGGTTGTGTTTCAGTGTGGGTGGGAAGGAACAATAACATCTGCATTACGTACATGCTTTTCTGCAGAATAACTGTCAACACGAGCAACGCTGAATAGAACCATAACAAATGATGGCCACCAAAAATTGAGATTGCTCTACCAGATTTTTGAAGCTGGTGGTCAACTAACCACCAGCTCAAAAACTGATCTATCCCATCTAGTCAGGGCTTCCTTCTAGTTACAGGCCTGGTACTGAGCAAGGGCTTCCCCTCGAACTACAGACCAGGTATGTTACAGGGCTTCCCTATGGTCATGCATACATATGGGACTGGGCTTCCCTCTAACCACAGACTAGGTATGGAGTCAGGTGCTTTCCACTACTCACAGGTTAACTACTAGACAGGGCCTTCCTTCTAGTCACAGACCAGCTAGGAGGCAGGGACTTCCCTCTAGTCTCCCCAAGAAAAGGAAAAAATTCAGCACACACAGCAAACTGTGCTGCAGCTCCAATACTAGTACAGGAGGCAGAAAAGCCACACACAAAAAACAGGGCTAAGACTAAAGTAGTTATACTTGCAGCAGTGTTTAATAGCATCTAACACCTCAAGCAAAAAAAAAAAAAAAAAAAAAAAAAAAATGGCACTTCAAGCCAACACTGGCTCTTCCTTAGGCCCCGAAAAGAACTGTAATGGATCAAAATACCAGGTTTTTCTTTTCATTTCTCTTGAGGTGCTGCATGCTAAATAAACACTGCTGCAAAATATAACTACTTTAGTATTGGCCCTATGGTCTATACTGTTCCGTTTCACTTCCCTCTAGTCACAGGCCATGTATGGGACAGAGCTTTCTTTTATTACAGGCGAGATTATCGACAGGTGCTTCCCATTAATCACAGGCCAAGTACTGAACTGGGGCTTCTGTTTAGTCAAAGATTACCAGGAGTCAGGGCTTACTTCTAGTCACACAGGCCAGGTACGGAACAAAGCGCTTCTCTTTAGTCGCTGGCTAGCTGCAGGACAGGGGCTTCCCCTGGCCGCATTAGACATGAGGGCTTCTTATTTATCTCCAAACCTGGCATATAATCAAATCAATCTTTAGAACCATGCAGGAAATATCCATTTAAACTTTGATCTCTTACTCCCAGGTCACATCACTGAGACTTGCATATGTCTCTACTTATATACTGTACCTGCTGCAGGCTTTAAGGACACTATTCCTGGGGTGCAAAGTACCACAATAATGTGGGACTGGGGCACACTATTGGAACCAGAGCCACCAGTTTTGCTGAAGTTTCATTAAGCTGTCTTCCACAGTGGGTGTCGGTAAATAACCTGCAGAATGAGACTTTGATGTCAAGCCTTTTGGACATACGTCTTCTAATGGATGTTATCTTATAGTATTGTGGTGAATCATCCCCACTTCTGCTGCACTGTAGTCTTACGAGATAGCATCCCTGTGTCCTGTGAACTTGTACAGGTGTTTGAATATCGCTGCCTCCCAAATCAGAATCAGCTTGTTCCGGTCTCCTGATGCCTGGTCAGATGAGGGTTGAAACAAAATGAAAAAATATATCAATGCCAGAAAACACGAGTTTCAAGTTTTAAAATATAGAAAAAACACTACTCTAGACAGCTGTAGCTGTCAGCCAATACTGCAAGTTAAGTAATGAGTAACATTCTGATCTGAGGTAGCAACAGCAAGACCTTGTGGATAAAGCCAGACAATTCTCAGAACTAGCGGACTATTCTGGACAACAGTCAAGTCTTCCCAAAGCTACAAAATGAAAATGTATAGGCCATGAAAACTGAAAACAGTTTTACTACCTCCTGTGACAGGGTGACCCCTATCTTAGGTTTAACCCCAAACACCTTGGTAAAGAAAGAAAGAAAAAGTGCTGTGATGTATGCCTACACTGGTGAAATGGTTACAAAATGCCGTTCTGCTGGTGTTGAGGCACTGGTCACCTTACCTCACGCTATGCCAGCAACAGTGTTAGGGAACAAGCATGGGTCGCTGGGGTTGGCAGGGAAGAAGGACTGAGCATCCTATGGACTGCTCTCCTTCTCGAGGAGGGTCCTCAGTGGTCAGCGCCCGTTAGCCCCCTAGCAGAGGCTGGGGACAGGCAGCCACGCTGCAGAGTCGGGGAGGAGTTGGGGCAGGCGCTTGGAGGGTGTGCGTGTGGATGCGCGCTCCCTCTGGTGGCACTGTAAAGGGGTATACTGGAGTCCAGCAACAAGGTCAGGATGCAGGAAATTAATCCATAATTTATTTATACAGCAGGGTAAAATAAACGGACTTCAGATGGCAAAGAAATAAACTTTAAAAAAAAAAAAAAGCTAAAACTATACTCATATTCCACAGTTAGTAGTACTAGAGGAATAAGTTCACCTAGAAACAGGCTGGGTGACCAGTAGGCTCAGCACCCTACCATCAACTGAACTAAGGCTGTTTTCAGAGTACATTTATACATCTTAAGTCCACGTGATACAATGGGGACCGCCCATTTCTGAAGTTTCTTAAAACAAACTAAGGAAGCTTTAAAGTCCACCAAATAATACACAAACAGAAACAATTTTGTTAACATAATGTACTCGTATCACTAGAAACGCATTAATCTCTTTAAATAGAAGATTTTTCAAGGTTGCTCAGGAAACAGACTATTCCTTCAGCTCCTGTCATAAATAAGGCATTGGAAGGGCCGGCCAGTTCTATAAGGAGACAGTATGCTGACAGAAAGGTCCTGTGCCTAACTAACTAGCTGCAGGCAGACTGCACAGTTCAGGCATACCCGTATTTCTTATATTCTTGCATTATCTCCTTCATATTTGTTATCCTATTGCATTAAAGCTTTAAAACAGGTTTGCATAGCAGAATATATTCTTAGCAGCTTTGGAAAACTGAAGTGTACACTGAAATATGCTGCAATGTACCAAACTGGCAATGGCAGAAATGTCCACAGTGAACTAGCAAGTTCTTTCTATGGACCTTTGCTACTGGAGTTTTTTGCCTTTTTTTTTTTTTTTTTAAAGTTTCGGCATTTCTCACTCATCCCTAGTGCTAATTGCATTGCCATATTTTAAGTACACCAGCACCCTGTAACTGGGCTATTTAGAAGTAAAAATGCAGACTTTGTACAAGCTTCAGCCACCTGGCTCATTGCAGAACAAGTTCACACTATCGCAAAGCAACTCTAGCAAGTTCATGCAGCTTGAGCGTGTGCACAGTTGAGCATTTGTATGTTTGTACTTTTGCGAACAGAAACAAATGGGTATGTGTGTATACAGAGGTGGGGGAGTATAAGGAAATGGAGAACAATCACAGGTGGCCTTCCTGTGAGGAAGCGAAAAAATGGAAAAGTAACCAAAATGGCAAATAAAGAGAAAAGAATGGGTTACTGTTGCAACAGTTTTAAACGTGGAAGGAAAATCTCTCCCAGCCTAAGATACATACACATAGCCCTATCACAGGCATCACTGCATGCCACCAGCTCCAGGGAAAAACACTGGAGGAAAAAGGAGCTGCCATGGCACAATGGGGAGGTGCCTTGCAGGCTCTGCTCTCAGCTAGTCACGGCCCTGCCCACTGAAAACTGGACTTCGGTGGGGGCGCAAGCCATGGAGTTCGGGTCGGGGCGGTTGGTGGGCAGCTGATGGATGGGGCTAGGGGTACCCTCCAGATACAAGCAGGTGGAGGAGTAGAAGAAGAAAAATAAAGAAATGGTTACAAAATGAGCACAGGCGCCTGAATGTCTGTAAGATGGCTAACTTACTAGACTTACATGCTGGCTGATTAAATACATTTCTACGACATATAAAGTGCCTTGCTGAGAATTAATGGCACCTAGACAGGCACTGGATTAATGTCCATTAGGAACTGCCTAGATAAGTGAATAAATACAGACAGCACTGTAGTGTTGGAACATTCATGTGCACAGATAAAAGGAAGCACATGGTGTTTAGCCAGAGTGAAATAGGTTCTATTATGAGATGTCATGTTTTTATTAGGCATATATAATCAAGCAATATTATAAAACCTTGTTATCCTGAATTATCACGGTATTCCCTGGAGACATGCCTGTTTCACTGGTAATTTAGTGAAGACATTCCATTGGCATGTCTCAGGGTACCCTAGAAGATACAGGGTGGCAGTATGTTCTTTATGTGAAAACAAAGCACTGTGGAGTTCCCTATATACAGCGTTGCTGTAGAATGTAATAAAACAATGGCTTGCTGAGTGGGGTCTTTGTTTAACCACAGCCTCTTGTATAAGTATGAGGTATAGTGGCAGAATTACAAAGGAGCGCGGTTAAGAATGGAGCGGCAAATATTTCACTTTTCCTTTCAGCCGCTGCCGCCCCGGCTGCAAAAAAGAAACGCATGGCTTCCGAAAGAATATTTTTGTATCTTTCACCCCTAGAACATTAAGGGACCGCAATTTGAAAGAGAAGGGAGTAAAATAATAAGAATAGTCACTCCTCGCTCCCTCTCCCTCGGTTTATGGATGGAGTAGCTTTGAAAGCGGTCAGCTGGGAATGTGCCATGAAAGTATTTCAACTGCTGCTCACTGTAAGTTTGAAAAACAGAGCTTACCTTCCTTCTTCAATTGTGTTCCCTGTTGCAGAGAGTGGGGAATGCTCTGGGGGAGGATATGAAGAGGGGCATGTAGGTGGAATGGTAGGCTCAGTGTTGAGAGGTGGAGTCACAGGGTATATCGCATTTGCGGTGAACAAAAAGCGCCCAAAAGAGAACTTAAACAGAGCGGAGATGCGCTCAGAGACAAGTGCATGCAACACACTGTGTGGCTCCTCAGTTTTGAGCAGATATGACACCACGGGATAAGTGGGGAGATGGATTATTCCCTAGTAGCTTTCAATAGATTAGCTGCATAAACATAGGAAGTGACTGGAAATAAAGAATATGCCAGTCTGTTGGCTGGTGGCCAAAAGTAACAAATAAAGATGGGCCAGAATGAAAAGTTTCCCATCGGCTTGCCATTGCAGCTGTTGGACAGAATACAAAGGTTGCTACTAAATGTCCAGTGCCCTTGGAAACAGAAAATAAAGGGGCATGCAGTATATCACACTGAGGGACATAAGATATGCTGAATTGTAGGCTAGCTGTTAAAAGAAATAAGAGAATATTAGGGGAATTTTATAAATCGTGTGGCAGAGGTCTACTGAGCTGGCAGGAGAAGGGACGAAGAGCGCTCCTCATTCTCCCGTTCCCCCATACCAACCCAGAGACTTCCTTACATAAATTAAGAGGGATACTGGTGAAACAAGTCAAGAGAATGTAAATTAAACCAGAAGTAAAAGTTTGTGGCTTACCTGGTGAAGGACTGCAAATGTTTTACTACAGGGAAGCAATGCCCTTACAGTCTCTTTTTACATAATTAAAGCTGTCACTCACAGAGAATATAGGAGCAACTAAGGCTTAATTACTAGGTTGTTAAGCATCTATGGAGTTACAACAGCCTTTATCAAAAACGTTGTTACCTTTATAACTCAAAGGCTTTTGCTTTACCTAAAGATAATGGTGGGTCACCTGGTGATGAAGGCTAACCAGATAGTTTTATTTCTGTATACTGGATAAGGGCCAGGTCAGGTGATCACATCAAAATGTATAAAAGCTTGCCATTACAGGCATTAGGGAGATAGGAGTCAGTAAGCAGCTGGATAGGTAGTAGAAGGCCCTCAAGTGGTGTGGACCCACAGTGGCTGTGCTGGTGGGGCTCAGGAAAGCCTTGCGACCCTGCTGAGTCAAAGCAGGGGTCTTTTTATTTGCCTGAGTGAACTAACTCCACTGCTTTATTTTTATGATTTCTGTGTATATGCGTGCGTGTGATAAATGCGTGTATATATATATATATATATATATATATATATATATATATATATATATATATATATATATATATATATATATATATATATATGAGAGAGCGATAAAGGATATACAATGGTGAGCTGTCAGATAAATGATTTATCTACACAAGTGCTGTCTGACCTTGGGTAACCCTCATGAGGGCGTGTAAGCCACGCAGTGTGGTGTCAAGGTTAAATAGCACAAGTGTAGATAACTATTTATCTGACAGCTCACCATTGTATATTTCATTTATGCAATAGGGATGCTTTCTAACAGTGCAGGAACATTTGGTTTTGACTGTTTATCTTTATTTTAAATGATAACTTCTGGGAGTTTTGGTTAACTTTCCTAGAGTATGTCTGCCTAGCATAGTGGTTGCTTTTAAATGAAACACCTATCATTTTGTAAAACGTCTTGCTGAACAAATGTCATGCTCACAGTACTATACTACCTTTTTCATTTAAAGTTGTTCACATTTGTTTGCCAAAAAAGGGAAAAGAAAATTGAATTTTATGCTGTTTTTGCTAATTAAAAAAAAAACTAAAGGCATCTATAAATGAAACACCACTCATTTTTGTAGATATTTTTGTGCTGAACATTTTTCGTTGCTCACAGTACCATGCTATCATTTTTGTTTTAAAGTTATTCACATTTGTTTGTCAAAAAGAACAACAAAATTACATTTTCTTCTGCTTTTTCTAATTGTAAAAATCTATAAGGTAACTCTACATGAAACACCACTCATTTTGTAGATAATTTTGTGCTGAACAATTTTCGTGCTCATAGTACCATAGTATCTTTTTCATTTTAAAGTTATTCCATTTGAATATGGTTAGTACTGCTTCTGAGGCCGAACATTCTAAATGAATTCTAAAGAGATTTGTGACATAGTAACTGTGCATATAAATGTCACTGTATATAAATTTATTCATACATACAGTGACTCAGATAATGCATTTATCACACTGAATATATGTCCACCTATTGCATAAATATATACACACACAATACATCTCTATTCTTCCATTTTATGACAAAAATAAAATGATAAATACCTTTACCATTTTTATGCAATCCGAGTCTGCCTAGTTATGTTATGCTGAAATCCACACCCATCCACACCCCAATTATGTTATTTACTAAAAGGACATCTATGGACTGCTGCCCTCATTGTTTGAAAGTCCAAGAAAAACTTAGTTAACAAGAAGGTCAGCTCACCTGTAGCTGGCAGTGCAGATACACCCTTGACCAAGTCAGCCCTATCTGAATACTAAACTGTCAGTGTTTTCTAGAACCTTGTGATATAAGTGCACAAGAAGCTGTGCCTGGCTACAGCGTACCGTTATTATCCACAGCTTCAATGAGTGCCATCTCAGGTTCCATAAAATGGAGGAAGCTTTATATTAGTATTGGATAGATTTACTCCTGAATCTCTCCAAACTGCTGACAGCTACTACGTAAGCCTTTGAAATAGCTTTTATAGGCTTTCAAACACTGAGTGCCACTATTTATAAATGTTCCCCATTAATCTTTTAAATCTTATTTTCCACATTTCAATTGTTCTTTCTATATGATATGTATGTAATGAAACTACAGCTATAAAAATGCATGAAACTACAATCCATGCTGTCAGTCACTAGTCACACCACCTCTCATAGCTGGCTGAATGTGTGGTGGCAATAACATACAGTATGTGGCCACCTACTGGTAACTGGTAGAATGTAATTTCATACCTTCTGTAGTTGTTACAGGAAATACTATCAGAGATCAACAAATCCAGTAGTCAGATGCCTCCAAAATCATTTTCATAAATCTAATATTCGACTTTTAATACATGCCCAATGGAGAACTTAGAAGCAGTGCTTAGGTTAATACCAGTTACTGATACCGATTATCTGTGCAGTATCAGACTATCAATACTCCACTTTTAAAATGTGTCTGTCACTGTATACAACAGCTGGGAGGACTGAAGCATATGGAGGACAGCTGATTTGCTCAAGGTCAAACAGTGAGTAAAAGGGCTATGGTGGAACCCAAACCAGGAATCTTCTGGTTTACAGTTCTATATTCCACCGCAGCACAATTCCACAAAGCTTAATGCATCACTGCAACAAAATTGGGCAAAAATCTGACAGTACCTTTCTTTCACTGTAAAAGATTCCAGGCACCTTCAAGTCTTATTTGGTGGCAGCATTTTGTAGTTCTGCCATAATTTAGGTATTAATAATAATGTTTGCCAGAGCGAAGGGTTCGCTCGGCATGCTAATGACCAGGTTCGCGCCTGAACCCGAGTAACAAGCGAGACCGGCAGGGAGGGATCTGGAGTGACCATTGGGCGCTTCCCTCCCAGGGTGGTGGTGGGTGTGTGTGTGGGAGGAAGCCTCGGCACCTGCTGGTGGACTGGAGATGAGCTAGGGACGTGTTGCCTCGACGTCCCACTGGTGCCGCTCCCAGAGGCCCTATCAGGGTGGAGTGGGAGGGACAGCAGCGAGAAATAACCCTGGCCTGACCCAATGATGGCCACTGGTCCCCGGCATGCCACGAAGCCGGGACAGCCCTGTGCTGACCACACTCACGGTCGATTCCAGGGCTAATATAGATGTGCCTCTGAGCACATCTCCCTGGAGAGGGACCCACTCGATGAAGGGTTACATCGGGTAACCCGGGGATCAAACGCCAGTTGTGGGGGCAGCAGGATGGCGAATGGCATTGGAAGATGGCCATGGGGCCCATATTGACAAGAAGTGGCCAGCTAGGAGGGTGGAAGGAGCATTAAAATAAATACAAAATCACACATGTCCACACAATGCAAAGCACCACAGAATGTTATGCTGGTTCAACTTTTAAGCAGAATTGCATGGTGCGAAAGGCCCTCTCACAGTTCGCAAAGGGTGCTAGCAGATGACATAGACCGTGTCGTCCTACGAGACTCATCAGTATGCCTCATCTATTTGACACCCCAGTGGAATGAACCAGCTACCCTAAAGGCGGTCTGTCTGGGTTATATTGTAGTGAACCCATTAAAATAAAAAACTATTTAAAGACAAAAGAACCTCTGTGCGCAAACACTGAGGCAAGGGTTACAAAAGGTTTCCACTGGGGTGTCAAACAGACGAGGCATACTGATGAGTCCTGGTAGGATGAAACACGTGTCTATGTCATCTGTTAGCACCCTTTGCAAACTGTGTGAGAGGCCTTCGGCACCATGCAATTCTGCTTAAAGTTGAACCAGCATAACATTCTGTGGTGATTTGCATATGCAGCCTATGATGCTTTGCACTGTTGGGCATGTGATTTGTATTTTCTTGAAACTTGGCTTCCCAGCCAAATGCCCTTTGGGTAACCCTTGCTCAGTGTTTACACAGAGGGTTCTTTGTCTCTAAAAATAAATGTTTTAATGTACTTTTTGTCAGAAAAGGCCACCACACTTTGCTTACAAATACCACTGTAGACCTAGTAAGGTTAGGAGAAAAGAAACAACCTCATTAGTGCACAGCATAGGAGGAGTCTAGAAAAGTAGATCTGACAGGATTGCTAATATTTTTATTAACTACAGTTGAAACTAGCTTTTTGGAAAAACAGTTTTCATTGAACTGCTGCTTTAAACATCAGGTTATTTTCAAATGCAGCAATCAGCCTTATTCTGTATGCCACAGAAATTTTCTGAGATTAAATTAAAATGTAAAGGAGAAGACCATTCTAGAACTTGTTTGGCTCCTGGTGAGGGAGGGAGGGAGGACATGGGCCACCCATCATCAGCTCACCATCTGTCAGCCAACCTCAGAGCACCATTGCTGGCCCTGGCGCTGAGGGTTGGGCGCTGAATGCCACATCTTGCCTCACACTGGTGACCAGAGTTCGGGAAAAGCTTGGGTGCCGGTGCTGGTAGAGGAGGAAGAGGATTGAGCGTCTGATGGACTGCTCTCCTCTGAATGGGAGCGATCCATGGAGTCTCCGGCACAGTGGAGACCCCGGTGGAGACCTGGGGTACAACTAGCACAGAGCTGTTGAGGGGAGGAGTACAGTGGATGCCTATGGCTGGCCGTGCTAGCAGTCATTACTGGCACCAGTGCTTCTGAGGGAAACCACAAAAATTCCTGTTCCTGGAGAGGTGAGACTCCCTCTGGGCCGCATCGCCACATGCCCAATACCAAACCCTGTCTCCGCCCATCTTAGCTGGCACACTAGACTCAAGATAGAAGCGCAGAGTGGAGGTGGCCCCTACCTCAGGGGCTCAGAGTTGGGGGTCTGCAGGCAGGAGGTTGGTAGAGAGCAGCTACCTCTGAGGAGGCAAAGGATTAGTGGGCGGTAGGGCGATGGTAGGTGAGCAGGAGCAGCCAGAGAGTGTTCCATGAGTGGGGAATAAACAGAAGGAAGGAAGAAAGAAAAAAACACCTCAGAGCACCATTAAGATCAGTTGGGAAGGCAGCTGCTTGCTCACTGTCCCAGTCAAAGGAAGGATGCAACTGTGTTACCCCAATCACTGGGTTGGGGACACTGAGAACATCAAGGTTTAAAACAGTTAATCTTAAAGAAAAGAACCATAGCACAAAAGCACTGAGACAAAAGCTACCCGGAAGGGTATTGGCAATAAAGCATGGTTTAAAGAAGCATAAAAGTACACATATCCCCATAATGCAAAGTATTGTGGGAAGAATATGTAAATCACCATTTGTAGAAATGAAATGAAAAGTGTGACTCTCGCTGAGATTTGAACCCAGGACCTCAGCAATCCGTGCTTTAGCTCTTAAACCGCTGAGCTATGAGAGTTCAGCTGATTAAGGCCCCTGAGTTTTCCCATGTGAATCACACATACATTTCTTTCTGGTGTTGCAATGACCAACCAGGAAAACAGGTTACTCACCTGTAACAGTAGTTCTAGAGTGGTATATATTGTTCATCCACATATATTGGCACATCCCTTTCCTTTAAGTATTGCGGAAGTCTTCAAGATGGCTCCTCCCTCCCACCGGGTGGTATAACCTTGGCTCGCCCATGACACAGACCTTAGCCCGCTGGAAGCCAGGTCTGTGAGTTTGCAGACGGGATAGGTGGGTCGTGTGGATGAACAACATAAACCACTCCTAGAACTACTGTTACAGGTGAGTAACCTGTTTTCTAGGATCATGGATATATTGTTCATCCACACTATTAACAGACTCTAGCAGTTCTCCGGGAGGAGAGCTAAGCCTTACAAGCCCACAAAACACTCACTTGGGAAACAGAGATTGGAGAACTGAGGCCCCAAAACTAGCATCCCGCATGACTCAAGGGCGATGTGGTAATAGGTAATGAAGGTGTTTGCTGACTTCCAGGTAGCAGCCTAACAGATTTCCTGGATAGGGATGTCCCTGGAAGCAGCCACCAAGGCAGTGGTATGGCGGTAGAATGAGCTCTTATAGCCCGGGAAGCTCCATGCCTGCTAACTTCATAGCACAGGACTTATGCAAGATGTAATCCACCTTGCAATAGTCTGTTTTGCTGCAGGTCTGCCAGAAGCGGCTTCAGTGTAGGTGACAAACAGCTGGCAAACCTCTCCCCAAATTTCTGCAGTCCTCTCTTATAACAGGAGAAAGCTCATCTCAGGTCCAAAGTATGGGTCTGCACTCAGCCTCCGAGTGTAATTAAATTGCCCATACTGGCACAGCCGCACCTGGTTATGGTGAAACTCTGACATCACCTTCGGAAGGAATTTGGATGGTGGCTTAGGACAACCTGTCCTAGTGGAAGACCAGATAAGGGGAGTCCACAAAAGCACCTGGAGCTCCCCTGTCCTTCTAGCAGATGTGATAGCAACCAGGAGGCCATCTTCCATGACAAGTGTGACAACTCACACTTGTGCACTGGTTCAAATGGCTTGCCCATGAGCTTTGCTAGTACCAGCAGTAGATCCATGGAGGTGGAGGTTCAAGCACTGGAGGAATATGTGATCAAGGACTTTGAAAAGCTGGACCACTGTCCCCTGCACCGTCGGCTGACCGTCTTGCACCGGTAAGCAGAGGCGGCTGCCAGGTGCACCCCAACGGTCGATGACCGAAGACCCCCTATGCACAAAGACCAAAGGTAGTTGAGAATGCTAGCGACCGGACAGGACAGAGGATCCAGGCCTTGTCCTGACAGAATGGAAAATCTCTTCCATTTGAAGGCATGACATTTCCTGGTCAATTCCTTTCTGGATGCCTCCACCACGGTGAGGACATACTCGGAAAGACCCAAAGCCTGGAACTCTAACACGCTCAGGTACCAGGCTGTGAGGTGCAGGTACTGAAGGTCTGGATGGTATCACGTTCCCCCTATTGAGAGCGATCAGGTCGGGCATGCTGGAAGCCACTCCGGGGACTGCAGCTGACGAGATCTGGATACCAGAACTGCGCGACCAGTCTGGGGTTACCAGAATCACCTCGCCTTGTCCCTCCTCAACTTGAGCAGCACCTTGTGGTTCAAGTGAAATGGTGGGAAGGCATAGAGGAGGCCTGGGGTCCATGGCCTCGAGAAGGCATCCCCGCGCGAGCCCTGCTGAGAGGTGCGGCATGAAACAGCTTCAACTTGGTGTTGTCCCGGAGGCAAACAGGTCTATCATCAGTTTACCCCAGTGGAGAACAGGTAATAAGCTACCTCTGGATGGAGAGACCACATGGGATGTCTGGCCTAAGCGGCTGACAGCATCCCGCCAGATGGTTTGAGGCTCCTGCCACATAATAAGCTGGAGATCTGCCTCCAGATGGCTGACAGGGTGCAAATGAAGCGCCTCTGCAAAGCAGATGAGAATGCGTGCCGCCCTGTTTGTTGAGGTAGTCACATAGTCATGGTATTGTCCGTCTGGACTTGAACCACATGACCCAAGCCGAGGAGTGAAAGATGACAGTACCAGTCTGACTGTTCTGAGCTCCAACAGGTTGATGTGGTATCGGGGTCCAGAACCCGTGGGCCCTTTGTCCCCCATGTGGGCTCCCTAGCCCATGAGAGAGGCATCAGTAGCAGGACAGCTGTCGGCTCGGGCGGACAAGCGGGATCCCTCCGCAACCAGTCTGGGGCGATCTACCATTGAGGCGTCCCACATTTTCTGGGTTACAGTGATCAGCTGGTCAGAAATAATGGTGGCGCTGAGTCCACTGGGCGGCCACCTCCACTGAAGGGCGCATGTGCCACCAAGCCCAGAGCAGCGGGGTGCATGCCGACATGTAACCCAGAAGGTGCAGAAAGTCCCGGCAGGCCGCTTCACCAAACCAGAAATGATTGGGCAAAGAAGGAGAGAACCTCCACAAAGCAGGAAGGGCAGATCAGAGGGTATGCACACACTGACCCCATTACAGGGCACTAGTAATTTCTTGTATAACAAGTTATACAAAACAAACAAAACACAGAATCAAACTTGCTTTCAGTTTCTTCCTTCTAATTACTCTGACCAGGTTATAAACCCAGCAACTTATCTGGAATGGCTATCATTAACTGCAGGCACCGTGGGACACTTTTCAGAAGGGCAGTTTTATAGGATTTAGGACACTGTCCTACACTGGGCCATTGGAGATCTAAGGCTCAGATCCAGGCAGCATGGGCAGAGATTGCACGCCTCAAATTGCACATTCAAGAGGAAATATATTATAAGAACTGCCCGCCATTTCCCCAACATCCAACAGAAGCACCTCAACCGCAGAGGGTAGTTGGTCCAGGAGGCTGGCAGGTTGTTAGGAGGGCAAACTGGGTGCCCCATCACTCGGTGCTCTCAACATATCACCTCCACAAACCATATAAAAACTACAAACAGGTATCTGCCTCATCTCTGAAATCAAACAAAGGGGCAGAGGACACTGCAGAGCAGGACAGTGCAGCACAGGAGCTAGCACAACAAAACTCGCCCAAAACAGGAACCAAAACAAAAAGCAAAAAGAAATCCAAAAATTTCTGATCATGGGAGACTCCATGATTCAGGGAGTGAATCGTATCTCAGCCAGGGGTAATGGTCAGATGTCTCCTGATACATCAGCATGGAGAGACACTGACCGCATTGCTAAAATTGTTCAGGAAGCAGGAAAAACATTGATCGTGGTACACATAGGGACTAATGATCTTGCCAGCGGTCAGTTGTGGAGACCAAGGAACACCTCACCAGGCTGGATGACAACTATCATCCATGTAGTCCGAATCTCCTTCTCCGAGATCCTGCCAGTCTGGGAGAGGGGCAGATGGACAGAAGGTCAGAGAAGGGAGATAGGGAGCTAAACATGTGGCTCAAGGGCTGGTAGCCAGGAAAAAGGACACAAATTTGTAGGAACTGGCAACAGTTTTGGGAGCAAAGTTCTTTAAATTTGATGGACTGCATCTGACTAAGGAGGAGCCAGTGGAACTAGTGAATGGGGGGAGAGGGTGCACCATACGCTCAATGGAAGAACCCCCATGAAAAGGGTCAAACAGAGAGTTCAGCATGTTTGTAGTTCATTTGCAACACAAGGTAAAGAAAAAGGTCTGGCCCCCATACGACGATAGGGGAAACGCCGACCCATAAACAACTAACGTAATCTAAATCTGGCCAATGGAAAATCATGTACACAATTGTTCACAGTCTGGGAAACAAGATCCTAGACCTGCAGGCAATAATGACTGAGACTAAACTGGACATAGTAGCCATTAGCGAGACATGGTTCACCAGTAACCACAATTGGGAGACTTCAGTACCTGGCTATGTACTGTTCAGAAGAGACCAAGGTGCAAAGGGGGGGTGAAGTGGCCCTTTATGTCAATGAAAATATCAAAGCTACAGAAATTCAGAATACAATAAGGAGCCAGAACAACTGTGGGTCACCCTGGATACAGGAAATGGGACAGCCATACAACTGGGGTTGTGTACAGGCCTCCAGACCAGGGGAGAACACAGACACATTACTGTTAGAAGATATACAAAACATGACAGCTAAAGGGAGGTTCTGATAATGGGAGACTTCAACATGCCGGATACAGATTGGTCAATACCAGCAGGAACATCTGCCAGAACTAGACACATGGTGGATTCCCTGCAGTGGGAGGACTCAAACAACTGCTACAACAACCCACAGAGACAGGGCTATCCTAGATCTAGTACTAACAGGGAAAGGATCACAGATCTCAAAACAGAAGGTCACCTGGGGGCCAGCGACCATCACATGGTATGGTCAATTTGGCCACTAGAACTAAATCATCCCATTCCAAGGTACAATACGGGACTTCAGAGGGCCGACTTTAATAAGATGGCCAACAGAGTTAAGCTAGCCCTGGCAAAAGAAATACAGGTGAGGGGTACAGGCAAAGTGGGCAAGCATTAAAGATGCAATACTTGAAGCAACATCCCATTGTGTTAGAGGGAAAAGGAAGTGCAAAAGAAGAAGGAAATCACTTTGATTCTCAAAACAGTAGCAGAAAGGTCAGAGCCAAAAGGCTGGCCTTCAGGAAATATAAGAGAACGAGAAGGATGAAGATAGGGAGGCATACCAAACTTCCCTAAAGGAAGCAGGGAAGGCAGTAAGGCACTCAAAGGCCCAAACCAAGGGAAACTAGCACAAACAGTAAAAGAAGGTGACAAGACCTTCTATAGATACATTAGTGAAAGGAGAAAGTCCAGAGGAGTATTGCGAAGATCAAAGGGGATAAGGGAGCATGTGAGGAGGAGGAGGACCATGTAAAGCATCTATCCTAAATGAGATACTTATGCTAAGTATTTAATGAAGAGAAGGTAGGGCACGCCCACAGCTCAGCACCATGGACACAGGAGGGAGGGAGGTGGGCACTAGTCCCTTCACAAAAGAAAGAGCCCTACAAGAGCTCGATAAGCTCAGTGTGACAAGGCAATGGGACCGGATGGCGACATTACAGGGTATTAAGGAGCTATGGGTGGAACTAGCAGAGCCATTATCAGAACGGTTTAGTGAGTCTCTGAGCATAGTAGAGGTCCCAGAAGACTGGAGAAGAGCTCATGTGATCCCACTCCACAAGAATGGTAGCAGGGAGGAGGCAGGGAACTACAGACCAGTCAGTTTTACCTCAGTAGTGGGCAAGATTGGGAGGCACTACTTAAGGAAAGGATAGCGCAACACCTGGAATCCATAGGAGCACAGGATCCAAGACAGCATGGGTTTACAAAGGAAGGTCCTATCAAACTAATCTCATAGATTTCTTTGACTAGGTAACCAGACTGTAGACCAAGGGGAGCAGTTGATGTCACCTACCTTGACTTCAGCAAAGCTTCGATACTGTTCCACATAGAAGATTGATTAATAAGCTGGATAGGCTCGGGTGGGTCAGAAGTTGGTCAACTGGGTGGCAAACTGGTTGGTGGGCAGAAAACAGAGTGGTGGTAACAGTATAGAGTCAGAAGAGGTGCAAGTCACAAGTGGGATGCCTCAGGGATCAGTCCTGGGGCCAGTACGTCTTCAATATCTTCATCAGTGATGTTGCAGATGGACTGGAGGTAAGGTTTGTCTGTTTGCAGATGACACAAAGATCTGCAACAGAGCAGATGATCCAGATGGGGTTGGCAGAACGAGAAGAGATGTGGATAAACTAGCAAAATGGTCGGAAGAGTGGCAACTGGGGTTTAACGCAAGAAGTGCAAGATCATGCTCATAGAAGAGAAACCCTGAAGCCACCTATAGGCTGGGAGGAGTTGCTGGCAGTCACAAGGGAAGAAAGACTTGGCGTCATCATCATCACAGATGACCTGAAATCATCCAAGCAGACCACTAAAGCAGTAGGTAAGGCTAGAGGGATGTTGGGGTGTATTAGTAGGGGTATCACAAGTCGGAAGAGGGAGGTAATAATCCTCTTTACAAGACAATGGTTAGGCCCCATCTGGAGTACTGCGTGCAATACTGGAGACCACACCTTCACAAGGACAGTAACCAAATTGAGGCAGTCCAGAGAGGGCAACCAAAATGGTGCAGGAACTGCATCAGAAAACATATGAGGACAGATTAACGGAGCTCAATATGTATACCCTAGAGCAAGAAGAGAGAGAGGTGATATGATCGAAACATTCAAATACCTCAAGGGCATTAACAGGGTGAAAGAGCCTAACATGTTTCAATATAAGAAAAACAGCAGGACAAGAGGACACAGTATGAGATTAGAGGGAGGACGATTAAGGGTAATGTGAGGAAGTACTTTTCACAGAAAGGGTGGTGGATGCATGGAACATCCTCTACCTCAAGAAGTGGTGGCTATGAATACAGTGCAGGGCTTCAAACAGGCATGGGATACGCATAAGGAGCAATACAGATGAGTATGAATAGATAGGCCATTGACAGAGCAAAGGCGATGGCACATTCATAAGGCAGAAAAAGAAATGGGCAGACTGGATGGGCCTTCCAGTTCTTATCTGCTGTCAACTTCCATGTTTCTATGTCTGCCGGGAACACAGCCCTGACTTAACGAGAGTCTAGCTCTGCCCCAATGAAGCACGTCACCTGGGAAGGCACGAGTTCCGACTCTGCCTCGCTGATCAGGATGCCAAGTTAGGAGCAGGTCTGAGGGCCAGGTCCCTGAACCTCTCCACCTCCTGCTGGCTGGGACCTGCTAAGAGCCAATCGTCGATGTAGAGGTAAATTCTGCCCCCTCCCCGATGCCTGAGATGGCCGCCACCACTGCAATGCATTTGTGAAGACCCGAGGGCCAATGACAGGCCGAACGGCATGGCTCAGAACTTTATAGGGTCGCAGGAACCCACTGGCACCACATACTTGCAAGCTATGCAGGCAGATGGAGCTGGACAGGAGGCAGGCGCTGCCAAAGTTCTAGAGCTGGGCCAACTATGACCTCGGCCACAGGAAAGGCCTCTGTCGGGCATCTCCCTCTGGAAAATGTCCGTGAGAGGGTTCTCCGCTTTTTCTGGATAGGTTCCACGGGCATCCCTGTAGACTCATAGATAGGGTGAAGAAAGCCCTGAAAAGGCGATAGGACGACCCCCTCCATCTCTAGCTCACCAGCCAATTCATCATTCCCAGGATGGAAATGTAGGCGGTCTCATCCAAATCAAGGACTCTGGATACAATGTGGGCCACCGAATTCACCTTCGACCCGCTGAGGCGGTCCAGGGTGACAGTGACCGAAAGACGCCGGGAAGCCGGGGTCTTGTCTATCTCCCGTGGAAGGTGCCCTCCCACAGGTTGCTTGGGGCAGATTCCACCACGATTGATGGAGAGACGGTTTAGGCCAAACCAGAGGTTTAGCCGGCTCCGCAGGCGGGGAACAGACTTAATCATCTCAAGGAGTCGGCTATAGCCTGGGAGGCGTAAAGCCAGGTAATGGCTGGGGTTGGAGCCCGGTACGTCTTGTGCCTGAACAAAATTAGCTGTTGCCACAAGGTCCTTGTGGCACGGAGTTCGCCCGGAGCCTCTCCTCATCCAAGGACGACCACGATGGCGTCGCCTCTTCTTAGAGCGTTATGGCTCTTCCTCGGCCTGTCTGTCCAGGGATCCTGGACCTCGATCAAGATCAAGCAGGCCAACTTAGTCGATCAGGAGACACGGTAGGACCAGTGTCTTCGGAGACGTAACCACTTCCTCAACAAGATTCCCAGCGCTGGGTCTCCTCGTCAGGGAAAAAAAGGACCGGAGTCTGATCAAGAGAGTTGTCAACAATAGGTTGATCAGGTCTATGACAATTCGAACTCGCTCAATCCGGCTGTGTCTGGTCGACTGGTCAGACGGCAAGACTGAGAAGCCAGCGGCCAAAAGGCAATTTCGATCAAGTCGAGACTCCGGTTCCTGGGACAAGGATCTCTCCGATCCCAAGAACATCTTCGTCGAGACAAAGACAATCCTGGGTCCTTTTCCCACTTATGGGGCAAAGAGAGCGTGCCCACAGGACCCTCCTTTTAGTAGAGAGAGACTGGCACAACTCCCGGAAAGAACCCAACACGGTGGATCCCAGGTTGAGCGGAATGGCGAGGATCTGAGAAGATGATTCTGTGCCCGAGCCGCTTCCACCTCGAAGGTCTGCATACGCTCCAATTGTTCGCGGATACCACAGCCGCGGAATCTGCCCACCGAGCCTCCTTTGATTTCACTGGAGGGTTCCGTTTTCCGACCTCCCCAACTTCAGGCATGAGGGCGGTCATTGAGGAAGTTATGGTGAAATACAAGGCAGAAGTTGCACTTAGAGGTGTCATGGCGTCTGAAGCATCATACGCCGCAGCGACACCTGGGGATCAGTGTCAACATTTTCTAGAAGCATGAACACCGCAAATCCAGGGAAGACTTGTCTTCTATAATCAAAGCACAAGAGTCACGGGTCGCTAATGCGAACTAAACAAGTTTCAGAAGAACCGAAGGTTTAGAAGCCAGGGCCTACAAAATATAGGGAGTATTATGAGGCAACCTGAATCTTCCCGCACAAAGGAAGATTTGGTGTCATGGGGCGGAGCTATGGTTATACCACTTGGGTGGATGGAGGAGCCATTTGAAAACTTCCAGCAATCCTTAAAGTGAAAGCGAAATGCCAGTAAGTGTGGATGAACAACATATCCACAATCCTAGCAGTCTTTTTAGATACTGAGATAACTCCTCCTCCTCTATCTCTCCCAAGTGCAGTATATACCACTACAGGCAAATTTAGAAATCCAATTGTAGAAATGAAAGGGAAAGTGAGACTCTCACTGGATTTGAACCCAGGACCTCAGCAATCCGTGCTTTTAGCTCTTAACCAACTGAGCTATGAGAGTTCAGCCAATTAAGGCCCCTGAGTTTTCCCATGTGAATCACACATACATTCCTTTCTGGTGTTGCAATGAGCAACCAGGAAATCACCATGAAATATTTTAGACTGGTTCTGCTTTATGCAAAAGTGTATGGTGCCCAATGGTCTCTCACTCTTCAAAGGCTAAAAAAAATAAATCATACTTCCCATGATGCCTATTTTGGCTCATCACAACACAAACCAATAACACAAAATATGACTGGCTCATCCTTCACCTGGGCTGTTCCAGACAAGGCAAACTCAAGAGTCCTGAAATAAGTATCAGTGTGTTCTGTTTTCAGCCTATGAGAGTATGTGAGATGCGTTGGCACCATACACTAAAGCATGCTGAACTTCCCATGATGCTTTGCAGTATGGAGATATGTGTAATTTTATAAACCTTTAAGATCTGGATTTATTGCCGCCCTTTCCAGATAGCCCTTGTTTCTGTGCTTTTCTGCAAAGGTTCCTTGTATTTCAGATTACTTTCCTATTTTGGGCTCCACCACGACCAAAACCAGAAAGACAAAAATCTGACCGATTCATCCTTCCCTGGACTTTTACTGACGAGTCCTGTGTAGCGTAAAACATGTGTCTATGTCTTCAGTTTCCCCACTTTGAAGAATACGTGAAAGGCCATTTGGCATCATACACTCTTGCATGAAGCAGAACCAGTCTAAATTATTTCATGGTGATTTGCATATGCTTCCCATGGTACTCTGCATTACAGAGGTATGTAATTTACATTTCACCACGGTAAAAGAATCTTAAAGACAAAACAATTGTTTTAATGGGGGGTAGTACATGGCACATGCAATACCACTAAGAAAGGACAGATGGGAAGAATGCACTAAGGAAGAAAACAAGGGTTACTCACCTGTAACCATAGTTCTAGAAGTGGTATATGGTACACATCCACACTACTGGCAGTCTTCCTTTAAAGGGTTAACTTGCCAGATGTCTTTAAGCCAAGCTCCTCCCCTCACACCAGCAGTATACTCCTCAGCTCTGCTCAGTGATGCCAGCTCTTGCACGCTGGAAGCATGAATCCTTATGTCACTTACCAGGGAGTTTGGGTGGATTGTGTGGATGTGCACCATATAGCACTCTTAGAACTGCAGTTACATGTGAATAACCCTTGTTTCTAGGGATGTGGATATGGTGCACTTATCCACATTACTGGCAGACTCCTAGCAGTTCTCCGGGAGGAGAAGGCAAGGTGCACACCCTACTTAGCAAACCAAGATTGGAGAACCGAGGTCCCAAAATCAGCATCCTGGCGTGACTCAAGGTTGATGCTGTAATGGGCGATAAAGGAGTCTGCCGACTCCAGGAAGCAGCCCTACAAATCTCCTAGATGGGGATATCCTGAAGCGGCTACCGAGGTAGGGATATGTCTGGTGGAATAAGCCCTTAGCCCTAAGAAAGGTCTCACTACCAGCCTTCCTACAGCACAGGTTGATGCAGGAGACTATCCACCTGCAATTGTCCGCTTACCTGTCAGCTGTTATAAAGAGCTAAACTTCTCCATGAACTCTGGCTGGCTCTCTGTAGTAGCAGCACTTGGTAGAGGTCCGAGTGCAGCGTATGCTGAGCCTTCGAGGCTGGACAGGTGACGTACATTGGGAGATTCGCCACCTGATTAAAGTGGAACTCCTAAACAACCTTCAGAGGAACTTCAGGTTGGAGGTGAAGAACTACCTTGTCCTTGTGGAACACCAGGTGTGGAGACTCCACCAAATGCATCTGCAACTCACTGATCCTTCTGGGAGGTAATAGTCACCAGGACGGGCGGTCCCCATGATAGATGAGACATCTCACACATGTGCATCACCTCAAACGGCTTGCCCATAAGCACTGCTAACACCAGCAACAAGTCCCAAGGTGATGGTGGGGACAGGTGGTCAAGGCCTTTGAAGAAATGCTCAACTACCTTCTCCTCCACCACCATCGGAATACCAGCCTGCATCTGGTATACACAGATAGCAGCCAGGTGCACCTTGAGGGTTGTCGACCTCAGTCCTGACTGGGCAAGGGACCACAAATAGTCCAAAATGCTAGCCAAAGGAAGGCCAAGGGTTAAGCTCCCTGCCATGGCATCATATGGAAAACCTTTTCCATTTAAAGGCATAGCAATGGTGAGTTGACCCTTTTCAGGAAGCCTCCACAAAGTGAAGCACATCTTTCTAAAGACCCAAAGTCTGGAACTCTAGCTGCTCAGGAACTAAGCTATGAGGAGTAGGGATTTAAGGTCCAGGTGCAGGATCTTACCCTTGAGACAAGACAGATGATCTGGGCAAAGAGGCAACCACCATGGAGTCCTGCTGCCAAGCCAAGAAGATCGGGGTACCAATATTGGCAGGGACAGTCTGAGGTTGCCAGGACCATCCATGCCTTGTGTCTCTGCACCTTGACCAACACTTTGTGGACCAGAGATAAGGTGTACGAGGAGGTCTGGGGTCCAGTGCTCGTGAAGGCATCTCACATCAACATCCCACACTGTGGGGGTGGACACAGAACAGCCTCAGCTTTGTGTTCTCCCAGAAGGCAAAGAGATCGATCAGAAGAGTGCCCACAGGGAGAACAGGTGGTCACCACCTACTGATGCAGGGACCACTCGTGTGACCTGTCGCCCTCAGCTGAGGGTATCTGCTAGCCGGCTGGAGGCTCCTGCTGCATGGAATGCCAGATCATCAGCATCCATGCTGCGCTCGAGGGTCCAGGTGTAGAGCCTCCTGACACAGATGAAGGTAGCACGTGCCACCCTGCTTGTTAAGGTAATACATGGTCATGATATTGTCCGCGGGACCTGCACGACCTGACCCTGGATGAATGCAGTAATTCCATCAGACTAAGCAGGACTGCATTGTGCTCTAACAGGCTGATGTGGTGATGGGACTCCCTGGGGTCTAGAACCCGTGGGTCCTGTGGTTTACCACTGTCCCCAGCCCAGAGACACGTGTTGTCAGGGTGACTGTCAGCTCTGGGCGGACAAACAGGACTACTTCCTCCAGATGTTATGGGATGAGCCACTATTGGATGGCATCCCACACTGGCTGGGACACTGCGACTGGCTGGTCCAGGTGATATAGGCACCAAGACCACTAAGCAGCCCACCTCCCACTGCAGGTGGCGCATCTGACCACAGTGGTGCAGGATGCCATGTTCCCAGCAGCTGCAGGATGTCCCAGGTAGGGCACCCGAGCACTCAACCTGAAATGATCAGGCAAGGAGGTAAGATCCAATGCCTAGTCCACAGGAGTCAGCCTCGGCCTGGAGGAGTCTAGCTCTGCCCCAATGACGTAAAATCACCTGCGAGAGGTTGAGGTTGGACTTGCCTGGGTTAACCAGAAGGCTCAAGTCTCTGCAGGTCTGGAGGGCTAGGTCCCTGGACTGCTCCACAGCCTCACTGGACAGACTGGGCATCAGACAGTCATTATGGCAGGGCAGACTCTGACCCCTCAATGCCTCAGGAATGTGGCCACCACTGCCATGTACTTGGTGAAGACCCTGGAGCCAATGTGAGGCAAAAAGACATGACCTAGAACTGGTATAGAACCACTTCTGCACTGAACATGAGGTACTGCTAGTAGGACAAATGGACTGGAATGTGAAAGAACACATCCTGGAGGTCCAGGAGCAGAACCACATGCACCACTACAGAGCTGCTATTATCTGGTTCAAAATGACCATCCTGAGTTTGCGCATCCTCAGAAACAGATTAACATCATGAAGACTGAGTATGGCGCACCAGCCTCCCTGTCCATTTTGTAACCAGGAAGTACCAGGACATGAAAACGTGGCTTGCCATGGAGTCAATTCTTCGACCAATTCACGGTTGAACCCATGGGTCCTTGAGGACTGCCTAGAGGACCCAGCAAAGTTGTCCAAAGACTCTTTGAACACAGTCCTCAGCAGTTTCTTGCCATGCACCACTCAGGATTTATCCAAGTGTGTGATCTCTGCAGATAATCGGTCTGGCAAGCTGACAGGCGGATGGAAGTCCTTGGTAGGCGCTCCCTACACAGCTGCTAAGGTAGTGGGACAGGTGTTGTAGACACTTGTCTCAGCAGGACTGGAATGGGCTGGACTGATGATGACCAGGGATTGCTGGGGTCGAGGAGCTCTACCCTGCCCAACCAAGGCCCACTGCTGCCACAGCATCCCCTTGCAGTGATACCGCAACTTGCAATGGAGCCTCTTTTCGTCAGATGACGAAAAGGACAAAGAACACCTCCCAGATGAGTAAGAGCAACAGTATGAGGAATCCTCGACCGCCACTTGGGCCTCGACTGATGACATGGTGGCTGACTGTCAGGAAAGGCAGGCAGAGGGGCCATACACACGACACGGATCGACTCTGCTGCTCGAACCCAGAGGGAGGCAGTTCCTGGGAGGAGACAGCCTGGTCAGCTGACTGCTCCCTGACCATCCTGAGTCAGGGCCAAAAGGACTGTGGTTAGAGATCAAATCATCTTCAACTTCTTTGAGTCAAGAAAAATCTTGGCTTCCTGGTTGGCTTGTGTTGAAGCCAACAAGCTTGATGGGGTTACCATGGAGCTAGTGGCCTGACCATTGACCAAGGAGGGCTCAGCTGAAGCCAAGTTCTTGCCTGCAGTTGACTGGTCAAGGAGTCGCGGAGCAGAAATTCTTTTCTCAGTCAGATGTCAGGACTTCTTCAGCTTCTTGCCATAGCAGGAAGGGCTTTCCCAGAGGTCTGGAGGGACCTGCACATGTCACAAATAGCTCCTGTGAATGATGCTCAGACACTGGCCCCAGCCAGAAGCAATGTCGAGACTGACTAGGTACCCGCTGCAACTTTCACCACAGTTTCTTCCATCACTGCGAGGCTGGGCTGCAGATCATGCAGCAGCGGAGATCACCATATGGCGTCCTTAGACTTCACCAGAGGGTTCCATTCAGCTGACCAGCCAAGTAGAAGATAGGTGTAGCAGTCTTCGAGGGAAAAGTGAAGTAAAGTTTTGCAGTGTCTGCAGGTGGCGGACGTCATGCTCTGCTCCCAGGCAGTAAATGCATGTGGTGTGTAGATCTGTCCATGATATCTTCTGGTTGCACTGAACGCAATGCTTGAAGCCTGGACCTGACTTGTACTCCTCGCTCCATCATGGACGCAAGCAACTTGAGTAGAACCAAGAAATATACTTACTGAACACTAAGAATTGAAAAAGCTGAAGTTTTCCAATGGCACACTTGAAAAGGTCTACACCACGCATGGAGCTGCAAAGAGCGACCTGACACTTCCAGTGGAAAAGAAGCTCTCATGTCACAGGGCAGAGCGACGAGTATACCACCCAAGTGGGTGGGAAGAACTTACCTTAAAGATGTCCGGCAAGTTAACCCTTTTAAGGAAGACTAACAGTAGCCTGCATAACTGCACCATATCAACATCCGTGAGAAATACATTTAAATATGAGCCATCAAGGGATTAGCCTGTTAGTAGCCTGAGGCTGGTACTAGTTTGAACCACAGCTCATCACAGACAGACTCAACACTTCCCAGCAGGACTCCAGCTTTAAAAAAGACAGAAATAACCTAACTGGAGGTACAATGAATAAATGCTAGCAAAGGGTTGCAGAGGGAGACCGGACTTCAGACTTCCCATACCGAATAGGTGCAGTGCAGGCTGCTGAACAACGCTACACCGAAGCAGTTCAGCACAGACCTGGCAAGAGCAGCCATCTGAACTGTGAGAGGAAATTGGCATCCATGCTCATCTAATTCAGGCCTTCCTTCACAATGGGACTGCTAAATGGGTGGTGGCTTTGGAGAACAGTCTGCGGCCTACTAGAAACTAAGCTCACCCAAACCAACCTCTGAACTTGAACCTGAAATAAAATGTCACATAAAATCCGCAGTAGTGAAAACCACGCCTCATCCATTAAAGAGCTCCCAATATCACAGGAGAAACTCTGGAAGAACAGGTTACTCACCTGTAACAGTAGTTCTAGGAGTGGTATATGTTGTTCATCCACACTTATTGGCATGACCCTTTCCCTTTAAACTGGCTAGAAGTCTTCAAGCTGGCTCCTCTCACCCACCGGGTGGTATATACCTCGGCTCTGCCCGTGGCCGCCAGATCTTAGCCGCTGGAAGCCAGGTTGTGTCAGCGCAGCTGGGAAGGTTGGGTGGGTCCGTGTGGATGAACAACATATACCACTCCTAGAACTACACACCTTTCAACACCTTTCCATCGAACTGTGCAGGGACAGCGTGTTTTCAGCTATAGGGCCTCCCAATGGCTCAACGAAATCCCAGTGCACATTCTAAACTCCCAATACATCTCACAATTCAAAATGGCCCAGGCAACACCTTCTTACTAGGACAGTTTGTGACTGCCACTAGGATTAGCACCCATGATGCCCACTCTCTTTCCCCTTCCTTTAACCCCACTCTTCCCCTTGCCCAATCCTCTCTGTCTTCCTCTCCCTGTGCCTTTTCCCCCACTGGATCAACCTTAAAACCAACCTACTACCACTACCTCCCAACCTCCTAGACAAAGCCACTTCTTTTGGTCATCCACTCCCCCAAGTCTCCCTCCCCTCACCTTGACTCCTTTTGGACTCACACTAGGTGTCACACCTCTTTACCTCCTTCGCTACATATAAACACTGTCCTTACGCTTAGTTGAATGCTCTTGATGCTCCACTATCCCACTGGTACTATGAATGACACTGTAACCTTTATTGTATACTAGCTACCTACTATTCGAGCATTGTATATAAACTGTTTGTTATTGTTGTCATTGTCACTGTTTGACGGGAACCTTTGTAAAAGAGCTCTGAGCTCAAAGGTATGATCCCAATCCCTAAATAAACAAACTACCGTTACAGGCAGTACCCTGCTCTTCTAGGATCGTAGTTATGTTGTTCATCCACACTTATTGGCAGACTCCTAGCAGTTCTCCGAGAGGAGGGAGGCAAAGCGCACACCCCTACTTAGGGAACAGAGACTGAGAACCCAAACCCGAGGTCCCAAAACCAGCATTCCAGCGTGACTCAAGGTCAATGTGGTAGTGGGTGATGAAGGTGTTTGCTGACTTCCAGGTAGCAGCCTGGCAGATTTCCTGGATAGGGATGTCCCTGGAAGCAGCCACCGATGCAGCAGTATGGTGGGCAGAATGAGCTCTTATCCCTCTGGGAGGCTCCTTGCCAGTCATCTCATAGCCCAGCCCTATGCATGATGTAATCTATCTTGCAATGGTCCGTTTGGCTGTAGGTCTGCCAGAAGTGGCTTCAGCATCAGTGACAAACAGATGGCGAACCTCTCCACAATTTCTGCCATCCTCTCCTTATAACAGGAGAGAGCTCGTCTCAGGTCCAAAGTATGGAGCCTGTACTGGCCTCGAGGTGTAATTAAGGTAGTATACTGGCAGAGTCAACACCTGGTTAAGGGTGAAACTCTGACACCACCTTGGAAGGAATTTTGGGTGGGGCGAGGACAACTTTGTCCCAGTGGAAGACCAGATAAGGAGTCAACCGAGGCGCCTGGAGCTCCCTGTCTTTCTGGCAGACGTGATAGCCACCAGGAAGGCAGTCTTCCACGACAAGTGTGACAGTTCACACTTGTGAACTGGTTCAAATGGCTTACCCATGAGCTTCGCCAGTACCAGCAGTAGATCCCACGGAGGTGGACGTTCATGCACCGGAGGGACATGTGATCCAGGCCTTTGAAAAGCGACCGACCACTGTCTCCTGTGTACATGTCAGCTGACTGTCCCCTGCGTCCGGTAAGCAGAAATAGCTGCCAGGTGCACCCTAAGGGTCGATAACTCAGACCCCTTTGGAGAGAGACTAAAGGTAGTAGAGAATGTCAGCCACAGAACAGGATAAGTGGTCCAGGCTCATTTCTGACACCAAATGGAAAACTTTTCCATTTGAAGGCATAACATCTCCTGGTCAATTCCTTTCTAGATTCCCTTCACCACAGTGTAGACATCTTTGGAAAGACCCAAAGCCTAGAACTCTAGCCAGCCAGCTACCAGGCTGTGAGGTGCAGGGACTGAAGGTCTGTATGGAATACCTTCCTGATTTAGAGACATCAGGTCTGGGCAGTACAAAGTCACTCCGGGGCCTGCAGCTGAGGCTGAGGAGATCTGGATACCAGAACTGGTGTGGCCAGTCTGGGGCTACCAGGATCACCTTCGCTTGTCCCTCACCTTGAGTAACACCTTGTGGATCAATGGAAATGGAGGGAAGGCGAGAGGAGGCCTGGGGCCCACGGCCTGAGAAGCACCCCCGCAGCAGAAACAGCCTTAGCTTGGTGTTTTCCCTGAGGCACATAGGTTCACCATCGGTTTTCCCAATGGGAAAACAGGCTCTAAGCTACCTCTGGATGGAGAGACCACTGTGGATGTCTGTCCTATGTGACATGAGCATCCAGCAGTTGGTTTGAGGCTCCTGCCACATAGATGGCTAGGAGATCCTCCTCCAACCAGCTCACAAAGGTCCAGATGGGAGCGCCTCCTTGCACAGCAGACGGAGTGCGTGCTGCCCTGTTTGTTGAGGTAGTACATGGTCGTGTTATTGTCCATCTGGACTTGAACCACTTGACCCCAGAGCTGAGGAGCGAAGCTGACAGTGCCAGTCTGGCTGCTCTGAGCTCCAACAGTCTGATGTGGCACTGGGACTCCTCAGGGTCTAGAGCCCGTGGGCCCTGTTGTCCCCATGTGGGCTCCCCAGCCCATGAGAGAGGCATCGGTTGTGAGGACGACCGTCGGCTCAGGCGGACAAACGGATCCCTTTCTGCAACTGTTATGGGCGGTTCACCATTAGAGAGCATCCCACATCTTCTGGGTTACAGTTATCAGCTGGTTGAAATGACCGTGGCATTGAGTCCACTGGATGGTCAGCTTCCATTGGAAGGGGCACATGTGCAACCATGCCCAATGGACCACTGAGGAGCACGCCGTTTGTAACCCAGAAGGCAGAAAGTTCCAGGCAGGATGCAAGTGCCCAACCAGAAATGATTGGGCAAATGAGGAGAAACCTCCGTCCTGTCTGCCGGAGCCGAGCTCTGCCTTGCCAAGAGTCTAGCTCTTCCTCGATGAAGTCCATCACCTGAGAAGGCACTAGTTCCGACTTGGCCTCCGATCAGGAGGCTGAGCTGGGAGCACGCTTGAGGGCCAGATCCCTGGACCTCTCCACCTCCTGTTGGGTGTAACCTGCAAGGAGCCCATCATCGAGGTAGAGGTAATTCTGCCCCCGAGATGGGCCGCCACCACTGCAATGCATTTGGTGAAGACCCGTCAATGATGAGAGGCCGAACGCCATGGCTCAGAACTTGTACAGGGTCCCTTCGACCTGAAGTGGAGGAACCGCCATGTAATGGATGGATTGGGACATGGAAGAACACGCCCTGCAGATCCAGTGAACAGAACCACATGTTTCGCTTCCAAGGATGGTATGATCTGGGACAGAGTGATCATCCGAAAGGTGCATACCGAGATATTGATTCAGGTCGTCGAGACCTAGACTGGGACACAAGCCCCCATCCGCTTGGGCACCAGGAAGTACCTGGAGACAAAGCCTGGGTCTGCTGAAGGATCCGCCACTGCCTCCTTGAGGAGGAGCTGAGCGATGTCAGCATGAAGAGCCATCTGGGTGTGTGCAGAAACGCTCTTCCTGAGGGGCATGAGCTCGGCTGGGAAGGTACTGATCAAATTCTAGAGGCAGTTCCTGACTGACCACTTTGAGAACCTACCTGTCCGTGGTGATAGCGGACCAGACGGAAAGAAAGTAGCAGAGCCGGCCCCTCACGGGAAGACCCAGAGCTGGCATGATGGGAATGGGTGGCAACCCCACCCTGTCACTGAGCAGGCTTGGAGGAGGAAGCTTCACGACCTGAGTTTCGCCTCCTCTACAGGCCTGTTGGGGTCCAGGCTTGGGCTAAGGGTGCCAAGCTTGAGCCTGCTGCTGATGCTGCTGCCCCTTGAAAGAGAACTGCTGAAACGCTGGGAAGAGTGCCAAAAGGTTTCTTTTTCTTCTGCTGGTTCTGCCTCAAGAACTCTTAGCAGAAGTGGCATCCAAGGTGGCACTGACTGCTCTTTACGCTGTAGGTGACCGCCCCACCCTGGTCCCAAGGAAGAACACATCAGCTAACGTGTACTGTATCTGCCGGAAGGAGGAAAGCCTCACCCACACCCCGCGGCAATCATCGAGTGGGCACAAGAGTCCCTGATGTCCAGGGTCGCCTGGAGCTGCTGTTTGGCAACAGCTTGTCCCTGCTTAACAGTGGTCTGCATGTCCACGAGGAGATGTGGAGGACTTTGTCTAACAACCCAAGAGTGCACGAGAGAAGTGTGCCATGATTACGGCCGAACTTGCCTGACGAAGGCTCAAGGAGGAAGCCGATAGACCTTCCTCGCCGAATGGTCCAAGAGCTTGGACTCTTTGTCGGAGGTCGGTCAGTATCGGCAGAACTGCCAGTATGCCTGGAACACAGAGGCGGTCACTAGGCTCGGTCAAAGGGTGCTCTGTGAACCCCCGCCAGGGACCACAGGAACCGCTGCATTTCATGGGCCATGCGGCAGACAGTGCTGGACATGAGGCAGGACACTGCCACAGTTAGAGTGCCAGACCAACAGTGGCCTCAGCCACAGGAAAGGCCTCCGTCGGGTATCCTCCCTTGAGGATGTTCATGAGAGGGTACATCGCCTTTTCTAGATGGGTTCCGGGGCATCCCTGTGGACTCAGAGATAAGGCGAAGAATCCCTTGAAGAAGGAAGGGCCTTCCTCCATCCCTAGGCAAACAGACGACTCATACCCAGGATGAAAGTGAAGCCCAGTGACGCCAGGGTCCAAAGAGTTGGGGTACAGCAAAGGGGTGACTGTGACCTACAGACGCTGGGAAGCCCGGTGTCTGGTCGGTCCTCTTGGAAGGAGCCCTCCCACACACTGCTTAGGTGGTGGTTCCACCACTATTGGTGGAGAGATCGGCTTAGGCCGAACCGGGCAGTGGCACCAGCCCCAACCCGCTGGCAGGGGAACCGGGTTTCGCTCTGAGTGGGGTGGCTATGGCCTAGGAGAGATGAGAGCCAAGTAATGGCCGGGTAGGAGTCGAAGTCGGCTTTGTGCCCTGACAATATCAGCTGTTGTTACATAAAGTCCTCAGAGCACCGATGGAACCTCCCTCATCCGAGGAGCATGGAGGATGACCAGTGGTGTTGCCTCTTTTGGGAGCACTTATGGCTCTTCCTCGCCATCCGGAGGGGTTCTAGACCTCACCTATATTGAGCAGGTTGTTTGGGAGACACCTGGGGACCGTGATACCTGGGGTCTGAACTGGTTGTTCGATGGGGACACCAGCGGGCTGGGTCTCATCGGGAAGAAAAGGACTGGAGTCCTTTCCAAGGTGTCGCCGACCGGGCTGGCAACAGTGGGATTGACTGGATCAAGAAGAATCATGAATCATCGGCCGTATCCTCAATCGGCTGGCCTGATAGAAGATCCGTGAAGCCTCATGGTAGAGGAAGCGATCTCGACCGAGGTTGAGACCGCAGTGTTCCTGGGACCGCGACCTCCTCTCGTCCCTAGAGCACCTTCGCGAGACAAAGCCTTGCTCAGTTCCTTCTTCCGCTTCAGGGATCGGTAGGAGTGCGAGCTCGAGGCGCCTCTCCCAGGTGGGGAGAGACTGGCACAACTCCCTGAAGGAGCCCGAGAACGTGGAGCCCAAGTTGAGCGGAATGAAGAAGCTTAGAATGTCCGAGCGCGAGCGGCTTCTTCCTCTAACACCTGCTTGTGTTCCAACTGCTCAGCAGAACCCGAGCCTTGGGAAACTTCACCTAGTCTCCTTGGACTTCACCGGAGGGTTCCTTTTCTCCGCCTCTCCAGTTTGAGACGGTGGAGGCGGTCGTCCAGGATGTTGGGATGGAAGGTCAAACAGAAGTACAGGACGAGGTGTCATGGCCGATACTGAGGCAGTAGACGCACGTGAGGTGGGGATCGTGTGCAACATTTTCTGGCCGTAAGGACACCGCAAAATCCTGGGAAAGATTTCTTCTCCATGATGATGATGCGAAAGCGCAATCGCTAACTCGAACAAGTTTTAATTTCATAAACCAAGGTTTAAAGCCAGGGCTCACGCCAAAATGCGCAGCGCATTTAGGAGGCAACCTGTATCTTCCAGGGAAAGGAAGATCTGGTGTCACCGGCAAAGCCAAGGTATATACCAACAGGGTGGGTGGGAGGAGTCAGCTTGAAGACTTCCGCCAAGATTTAAAAGGAAAGGGACATGCCAATTAGAGTGGATGAACAACATATCCACGATCCTAGAAAATATTTCAGGCACATTTCAGTTTGTATTTCCTGTATGTGCTGTATTTATAGTAGTTTCCTTCTCTGTAACTATGCACACTACCAGGAAAACTGGATCACTGCCCCAGACTTCAGCTCTGGCTGCCTGTCTACACTGAGCAACATAATCCTCACTTGATGACATTAATTCATAACTGTTTCCCTAACAGAGTGATTTTAAAGAAGCAGTACTAGTTAACCAGGAAGTGTTCATCACCTTCCAGATTTCTGCACTGCCTGGTAGTTTAAAAAAAAAAAAGGTTACTCACCTGTCACAGTAGTTTTAGGAGTGGTGTATGCTGTTCATCCACACTAACTGGCACATCCTTTCCCTTAAATACCTTGCCGAAAGGTCTTCAAGCTGGCTCCTCCTACCCACTTGGGTGGTATAACCCTTAGCTCCACCTCATGACTCCAGATCTTGCCCGCTGGAAGCTAGGTTTGTCGTCGAAGTCAGGGAGGTCGGGTGGGTCTGTGTAGATGAACAACATATACCACTCCTAGAAAGATGAGTTATGCAAAGATTTTTATCGTAACAGTAGATCTAGGACTGTCTCTTGCACTAAGTCATTACTTCTGGGAGTTCAATAAGTGGCACTCCAGCACAGAAGTTTCTTCCAGCAGTTTCCACACCAGGGACCACCACAACCTCACTTCCTGGGCTGTACCTATAAAAGTGGATGGTCCCTTGGCAATCTGCCCTCGCCAGTTTCAGCTCTCGAAAAGCAAGGGACCGAGGGGAACAGAGGTACCAAAGCTTCCCACCTTTATGTCGCTTTTCCTGTTGTAGAATGGCAGCGGGTCGGAGGGAGGAAGGCACTTACTGCAAGAGACATTCCTAGAAGATCTACTGTTACTTATAAAATCTTTGCATAACTAACTGATCTATCTTCCACAGAATGGTCTCTTGCAGTAAGTCATTACTTCTGGAAGATTCCCAAGCAGTTATCTAGCAGAGGGTGGCCAAACATAGCATTCTACCTTATATCTTAGTGTGGTCTTAGGACTGAAAGGGGCTGAGAACAGCGATCAGCATATAACAAGCATTTGTCAATGCCGAATGTTGCTTGCTTGTATGTGCTGTTTAGGTATTTGAAGTGACAGTTTCATGCCTTCCTCCCAAGACATCCACTGTGTCTTTCCGCTCAGTATTCACAGAAGAGTGGGAGGGGCAAGGGCCACAGCAGTTGCCAATGGGGTGAACAGGTGGACAAAATAGTCCTGCAGGAGCTCACTAAATTGAAGGTAGACAAAGCGATGGAACCAGATGTCATACGCCCAAGGATATTAACAGAACTCAAGGAGATAGCAGTACCTCTGGCAGCCATAGTTCACTGAGTCATTCAACATGAGTGAATTGGAGGAGGGCATGTGGTCCCTCTACACAAGTCTGGCAGCAGGGAGGAGGCAGGGAACAATGGGCCATTCAGCCTCACCTCAGTAGTGGGAAGATCATGGAGACATTGCTTAAAGAAAGGATAGTGGGCATCTAGATGCCATCAGAACCCAGGACCATAGACAACATGGATTCACAGTGGGGACATCATGTCAGATAAATCTGGTTGATTTATTTGACTGGGTGACAAAGGAAGTGAATCAGGGTGGGGCAGCGGACAACGCTTACCTTGATTTCAGCAAAGCCTTTGACACCATCCCATAGGAGGCTGATAAACTAGCTGGGTAGGCTGGACATGGGGGAAAGGGTGGTAAACTGTTAGAAACTGGCTACAGACAGGAGGCAGAGAGTGGTGGCTAATGGTATGCAGTCTAGGGAGAGGGGGCACCAGTGGGTGCTGCAGGGATCGGTCCTGGGCAAGTTCTGTTCAATGTCTTCATTAGTAATACTGCTATACATCTGAGGGAATTTTTCACCAAATTTTCAACATAGCCATTTTAAGACCTCTGCTCATGAACAGTGTCACTGTGATTTTCTTAATTTGTCCGTACATTGATTTCAAGACACCGACTGCGCCATTCTGCACTACATGGGCGGAAACATTTTGGGTGAGATGAAAATGACAGCTGTACTACTCATAAGAAGGTGTGGTAAAATGGCACTGTTGAAAATCTGGAGTGAAAATATTGAAATTTCAGAACTTATGAGCCTGCGTAGGAACTGCATAGCGCACGCTCTCGTAAAACAGTCATTTTGGATTTTGGCACCAAATTTTCAACATGGGGTTTTGGGACCCCTTCTCATGAATGATGTCACTGTCATGGCAGTATTCGGTCCCGAGGTGATTTCACGTCACTGCACAGTCACTGCGCAGTCACTGCGCGAAATCACCCTTCGAGCCTGAATAACGCCATGACAGTGACATCATTCATGAGAAAGGGTCCCAAAATCCCCTGTTGAAAATTTGGTGCAAAAATTCCAAAAATGCCTGAGATATGCAAATAAAGAAACCCACTATCTAGCCCATTATACAGCTTACCGGGCATTTCCTCAGTTCGCAGTCTCCGGAGGAAGTATGGGTGGGGTGGGGGAGGCTGGAAGCGCAGGGTGGGTGCGGGTGTGGGGGGTCGGGAGACACGCCATGGGACCGCTTTTGTTTTACAGGTTTAAAAAAAAAAAAGGACGCTATGGGACGCTTTGCCACCCTGGGTGGGCTCTCAGCATGACACAAGGACGAGGGGTGTTCAGCCGACCAGAAGTTGGGCACCCCGTCGGCCAAGGACTGCTTGCCACACTGGGGTGGGCTCCCAGCGTGGCACCTACACTGGAGGGGGACCCAGCTCAGCCGGACAGGGATTGGGCACCCGTCGGCTACACAGTGCGTACGGGGCAGACACTGCGTGGGGAAGCATTCTATCGCTGGCTCACTGGAAGCGTAGCTCCCCTTCAACTGGAGTGTTACTGCATTTTGAGCGTGTCACAGACAGCTCCAAAATGCATTGGATTACAGGGCCGCGCCTGCCAGCTCACTGACTGAACTGAGGAGGAGGTGACACACCTCCAAAATCTCCGATGATGGCATATGTTTCTTGCACATGCGCAAGCAACATAAAAAGGGATTTTGTAAGCACTCCATTATAGCATTCGTTATAGGATTATGGCTAAAGAAGAGCCATATTGTCTGTTGACATCATCAGATAAGTTTAAGCAGATGGAAACCGATATAGAAACATAGAATTTGACAGCAGATAAGGACGGCTTGGCCCACCCAGTCTGCCCATTTCCTACCTACTGGATAAGCTGCAGATCCTAGTTAACCAGCAGCCTACTTTCTTACCCCCACCCCCAGAATTGCCTTTATGACTGTCCCATGCATGCTTGAATTCCACCACTGATTTTGACTCCACAACCTTCCTCCGGAAGGCCGCTCCATGCATCCACAACCCTCTCTGTGAAAAATACTTCCTTAAATTACCTCTGAGCCGCCTCTATCTTCAAACTGTGCCTCTTGTTCTTGCACACTCTTTTGAAAGATGCTACCTTCTTGGACTTTGTTGAGTCCCTTGAGGTACTTAAACATTTCTATCATGTCCCCTCTCCCTCCTTTCCTCAAGGCTATACATATTAAGCTCCTTAAGTCTCTCTCTTCATATGTCCTCCGGTGCAGACCCTGCACCATTTTAGTTGCCTCCTCTGACAGCTTCCATCCTGTCTATGTCTTTATGGAGATTGGGTCTCCAGAACTGCACACAGTACTCAGATGGGGTCTCACCAGCTGTCTGTACAGAGGGATAACAACTTCTGTTTTCTACTGGTGATGCCTCTCCCTATGCATCCCAGTAACCCCCAGCCCTCCTTGCTGCCCTCTCACATTGCTTGCCCACCTTTAGGTCATCTGATATGACTACCCCCAGGTCCCTTTCCATTTTTGTTGTTGTTAGTATCTCACCCCCATTGTGTACTCTTCCCTGGGTTTTGTTTCCCAGGTGCATTACCTTGCACTTCTTAGCACTGAATCTAAGCTGCCATACATTTGACCATTCCTCTAACCTTGCTAAGTCCTCTCACCCTTTCCACCCCACCTTGTGCATCAACTCTGTTGCAGATCTTAGTGTCATCTGCAAAGAGACAAACTTTGCTTCCAGTCCTTCTGCAATGTCGCTTATAAAGACACTGAAGAGGACTGGTCCTAATACTGAACCCTGCGGTACCCCACTAGTAACCCTCCTTTCTTCTGAGTGGACTCCATTTACTATTACTCTCTGTGTCCTATTCTCCAGCCAATTTTTACCCAGGCTGTCATCTTGGGACCCACCCCAGGCTGGCTAACTTGTATATTAATCTTTGTGTGGGACTCTGTCAAATGCCTTGCTAAAGTCTAGGTAGGCCATGTCCACAGCCCTCCCTGATCTACTACTTTGGTCACCCAGTCAAAGAAATCTATCAAATTTGTCTGGCATGACCTTCCTGCTGTGAATCCATGCTGTCTAGGGGTATATGAGTGTGACATATCAAGCACTGTTGTAATAAATTATAAAAAGTCAGCCATATAATGGAGTAATTGGTATATCTCAGTGGTATGCACTGGAAAAGACAGTCTGTCAAATTTTATTGGGTTCTGAGTTTTGGATAGTAACCCAAATAATACAATGTTATTTTGAAGTGCTACAATGTAGCAAGTTAGTCCAGTTTTTGCTGCGCCTTTCACAGCAGTATAGAAATGTATCCATTTTGGCATAAATAAGCTACATAAGTAGTAAACAAGATATATATATATTTATAAAATGGTAGAAAATGTCTGCTGATTTGTTGGAACACATCACATGACCATGCGATATCAGAGTGTGACCGCACACCTCAGAGTGGTTTATCATATAGATATATATATAGCAATGAAACTATCTATTTCATGATGGAATACAGTGACACTTAAGAGTCAGTGGTAAGACACTATCCATTTTAGGGTAAAGACATGGAATGCAACAAAGTGATGCAGTCAGGCCCATCGTGTGAGCTCCTCATTTGCAAGGGGGTCCTAAATATGCCAGGGCCTACTGCCTTGTCAGGTGTAAACCTGAAATGTTAGTATGATGGGTCCTGTGTTTACACAGTCAGGCAACAGACCTGTAAACAAGGATCTGGATACTTACAGATTTATGAGTCATTGATCTCATGTGTGAGATTGTAAATGAAAGGAAATTCATAAGGTTTGTAACCTGTCCATGGTTTGTTGTCCAAGTAGCGTGGATCAGCAAGCTTTATAAATCTTGTAGTTTATACTGGTTTATGTATACACCATGCCCAGTCTGTCCAGACAGTAGAAAATGTATCCATTAGATATAAATAGGATTACTAGGTAACAGATAATGCTGCGAAGAAACAATGCATCTGTGACATAAAGGAAGTCAGTGATTCTTAGACTCAGCAGCTATAACCAATCTTGCAGTTGGTTTACTGAACATGTAAAGTAAGAGTGATGTTGATATATCCATCTTGTATTAGTAGTTTTACTTACAAGGTGGTCCCATGTATGTCAAGGCCTGCAACCTTGTTAGGCATAAATCTGAAATGTTCATATGATAAGTCCATTATTTTCTTTTATTTTATTTTTTATTTCTTCTAGGATTAAAAGTACTCCTTTGAGCCAAGGCTCTTTTACAAAGGTTCCACGTCACTATGTGTACTGTTTGTAAAAATAGAAGCTAAAATAATGAACAATATAATCGAAATCATAAGGCAATGTATCTCATTCCTGAAAGTACATAAACACACGTATATATATTTTTGTTTTGACCAAGCCAAAAAAAAGATGTAGAGTTTTTAAGACTTATAATCTCTGTATAGGTACTCACCTTTGTTCATGTGATCTATGTTAATGTTCAAGTGAAAGCTGTTTATAGCAGTAGAAGATTGAAGACAATATAATCCATACCAGGATATACTGCGTAAGTCTCCGCATGTGAGTAGTAGTAGGTGGACCTGCTTGTGGGAGGGACATGGAGTCTGGCGCACAACAGGCTGAGAGGCGCCCATGGAATGACCGTGATGGTTTGTAAATGATACCTCCTAAAATGTGGCTAGATGTATAGAGCCTGGTTTGGAAAAGGCCTCAGTCTGAACTTTAGTTTAAGCCCCAAGAGGTCTTAGAGGCCTAGAAAGAGAGACCGGGCAAAGCCTAAGTCTTTAGTGAGAAGGAAGAGGCACCGGCCAACCAGAGGGACGGCCGCTGGCTGGCTTCATTGTGTTCCTGTCACTTGTTTTCTGGCCCACAAGAAGCTTTCAATGCTAGTATAATTAGTTCCATTTTGTGTGAATAATTATACTGAGGGCGTGGTTTGTAGTACATGTATTGTACTGTTTTTAGTTGTCAGCCTGAGGCTTGTAGGTTATCCTTTATCATTTGAGCCTCAGAGCCAAAAGATGGCAGCCTGAAAAAGGGGCATTAGCCACTTTTATTGAATATCAGGTGCTAGCACTGGAGTCGGAGCCATGCCCGCCGGCGTATAAGAATACCGACTGCAGAGGCTCTAGCTGAAGCATTGGCAATGTCGTATCCTGACCTTAATAAATGTTGAGAAAGGAACGTGAAGGTATTTATTATTGATGTGAGTTGCTCTTTTCAGGGATGCAGGTAGTCTATTTATAATGTCACCAGCAGAGGTGCTCACCATACGCTGGTATTTCAGCATATGTCCCATATAAAAGTATTCTGATATTCAATGTGTTTGAGAAAACGCTTTCTTCCATATAATCAAAGCGTTCTAGAGTCTCTCTCTGGAGGTATTGTACTTGTATGTTTAGGCTTGCCAGTGTGGTTGAGGGCAGCTGCAATAACCACAGAATCTACCATAGGAGTTATTGTTAAATACTGATAATCAGAGAAGTCTGATATAGCCTGTGTGCTCTTCTAGGTTACCCTCCTGTGCTATGGACTGACTCCATGCTTCAGTAACGCATTTCAGAACGTTGCTATAAAAGGAGGGACTGCCCGGATAGGTTCCTTCTAGCAGGTCCAGATATTCCACCACATCTCTGCTTAATCTGTCCTGTTCCATTGTGGTTATCCCCATTGTTTTTGTATTTGTAACATCATTTCGGGAATGAGGGGTTATCGGTGGAGAAATGACTTTTAGTGGTTATAGTAGTCCTTCGTCCCAAGAAGATGGCACATCACAGGGGGACTCATACCCTCTTGCATTTGGAGAAATCATCATAATTCGGTGGGATGTTCTGAATTGTATGATAATCTGGAAAATATTCTTCTGAATATTCATGAGGAAGCAGGACTGGTGAGCGTTCTGGCTCTGTGCATCCCTGTTTTGATGGAGGCGAGACATATTCTGTGATTGAGGGTTATGTCTGGAGTGTGTGTATGGTCAAAGCCCATAGAATCTAACGCTCTATTTACTATTTCTTCAATATTTGGAACTTGAGAGGATGGAATAGCCATGTAAACTGGTTCTGAGTTCAGTGTCCGTGGTGACGAGGATCAATTGTGCCTCGGTAGAAGTGATCCAGTGCATTTTTGGCATCTTTGTTCACCACCAACTGGTATGTGAGTACCATGCAGGAGTGCAAATGAGGTTGGTTTGCCTCTGCTCTGTAGTATAATATTCTTTATTTTGTGGTAATGCAGCCCCATGTGTATCTTTTGATACATGTTTCTGAGAATATTCATGGCTTTTCATGGTATATTTCTATAAGGATCCTCCTTAGTAGTATTATACACAGGTAAAGGTGCTGTTCTATGATGCAGGGGCTGCCCGTCGGCGGTGAGTATCATCCCTGCGATGACGGAGAGAAGAAAAGCATGCCTTGTTGACGATGTACTACATCTTTAGATGAAGAGCAAGTAAAGCATGCTCTGTCGACAGTGGAATACACTCAGTCGACGTATGAGGAAGATGGGACATGTACCATCAATGGTGGGATACTCTCAGTCAACGATGGGATTTTGAGTATATGCTCCGATCGACGATGGAAATGCTGTCGCATTCGACGATGAGAAAGAAATGATGCATGTCCCATTGATGGTGGAAGGCTTCGTCGCACAATGGAGTATAGGGAGCATGTCCCATCGGAGGGAAGGCAGCCCGCCAACGATGAAGTATGTAGGGTGTGCTTTGTCAACGAGGAGATGTTCTCATTGATGATGATGTCCTGTAGAGCTCCTGTCGTTGACAGGGAGTCTATCTCTTCAATGGGGAAAGTAGCAGGACCTCAGTTGTTGACTGTGCATGAGGCCTCGTCTATGGGAAGCTGAGGAATGTTCCTTTCTGTGAGAGGTGTATCTGTGCTCTTTAGACGAAGAAGTGCCTGCCATCGATGGGGTGTATGGCCTGTCGTCGATGAATGTTTTCTTGATGATCCATGTTTCGAGATATGACCGTTGAAGCGTCAAGCAGGACTTTAGGTGAAGGTGTTTCCTTCCTTTTTTCTCTTCTTGAGGACTCAATTTTTTTGAGTCCTTAGATTGAGTACCCTGTGTGTGTGATAGGAAACATCCATTGTAGCACTCTTATCGAGTATCGAATGTGATGCCTGTATGAAGCCCAGGCTATGGGTTCAATCCACGCCGTAGACTGCTGCTAGGCGAAGTTGCTGCCAGAGCTGAGGCTGGCGGGAAAATGAACAGAGATTACCAGGGACCACCCACTTTTATAGGTACAACCCAGGAAGTGAGGTCGTGTGATGGTCCCTGGTGTGGAAATTGCTGGAAGAAACTTCCATGCTGGGCGCCACCGTGGAAGATCTACTGTTACAGGTGAGTAACCTGTTTTCTAGGATCGTGGATATGTTGTTCATCCGCACTAATCGGAAGACTCCTAGCAGTTCTCCGGCAGGAGGGAGACAAGGTGCACACCACCTACTCGGGAACAGAGACTGGAGAACTGAGACTCCAAAACCAGCATCCCGGCAGGACTCAAGGTCGATGTGGTAATGGGAATAATAATAAGCTAGTTTATACGGCGCTTTCAAAACCAAGGCTTTAACAATATTAAAACAACTCAAATAAAACAAACACCTCAATAACAAAATCAGACTAATAATATATAATAATTAGTTATCAAAAGCTTGGCACCATAGGAAGGTTTTTAGTAACTGCTTAAATCCTTCCTCGTTGGTGCACTCTTGTAACCGATGGGGCAGAGAATTCCAGAAGGTAAGGGCAGCATACACAAATGCTCTAGCCCCAGAAGATTTAAAATGCACCCTCGGAATCTCTAGCAACCCCTCATCAGTTGAGTGGAGTGATCGCCCAGGGCAGTGAGGACCAGAAGCTCTTTCAGATAGTCCAGGCCGTCTGTATTTAGGCTTTAAAGTCAGAAGACTGACTTTAAGGTGATCCGCCACTGAACTGGCAGCCAGTGCAGCCCACGTACTTTCAGCGAGAAATATGACACGACTTGGGATAATCCCATTAAAAGCCAGGCTGCCGCGTTCTGCACTAGCAGAAAGCAGCGGATTTCCAACCCTGGTATCCCTAGGTATAGGGAGTTGCAGTAATCTAACCATGAGGTCACAAAGGCATGGATCAGAGCAGAAAGGTTGCCGGATGGAACAAGGTGCTTAATCCTGGAGATATTCCTCAGATGGTAAAGAGGATTTAACGACAGCTGACACCTGGGCATGCAGGGTCAGCCCTTCGTCAAAATTACCCCAGATTTTGCACCCATTCAGAGGTCAGGAGTGGCACATCCTCAAGGAAAAGTCCAGTGGGAGAACCCGACCTGACCCTCCATCCGCGCCTGGATCCACACAACCACTACATCAGTCTTTTAAGAGTTCAACTTCAACCAACTGGTATCCATCCACCCTGGATTTGAGCAAGACAGCTATTAAAGACCGAGACAGCTCCATCTTGGTCAGGTGCAAAAGAAAAGTAGAGCTGGGTATCATCAGCATAGCAATGAAACCTCAGCCCATACCTTCTTACAATGTCTCCAAGGGGCAGCGTATACACTGCAAACAACATGGGGGACAGCGCTGAACCCTTAGGAACCCCACATGATAGAGAAACTGGATCCGAGGAATAAACCCCGACACCACTCTCTGTGATCTTCCTGTGAGGAACGATGTAAACCACCCAAGACTGTACTCGATGGTCCACAGATGAACCTCAGATGATCAAGTAGCACCCACGGTCCACAGTGTCAAACGTTGATGAGAGATCGAGGTGGACCAGAACAGAACGCTCCTCTGATCTCTAGGCATCAGGAGATCACTGAGCACCTGAACCAGCGCTGTCTTGGTACTATACCTCTTCGAATCCGAACTAGAGAGGTTCAAGATGTCATGGATGGTCAAATGGTCCTCCAGCTGAGTGGCCACTACTTTCTCAATAACCTTCCATAAAAGGGAGGTTAGAGATTGGTCCGTAGTTTGCAAGGCAGTCTGGGTCCAGAGAAGCTTTCTTCAAGAGAGGTGTCACCACAGCCTCTTTTCAGTGAGCTTGAAACTCACCCGCCTCCAAGGAACACTAGACTATCTGAGCTAGGAATGGACCATAGAATCAGTACAACCCAACTTCAGGGAAGTAGGTCCCGATCCAAACTACAACATGTAGGGTGCACACACTGGATAATCTGCATGATATCCATGAAAGTTGGCCAGTCAAAGGTACTCCAAGAAAACCAAGGAATCATGGCCTCACTGATGACCCACAGCAGCATCCATAGAGTGTGCTGGTTGGAGCACTGCCTGATGTCGGCCACCTTAGCATCAAAAAATAGAGCAAGCTCATCGCAATCTTTCATAAAAGCTTTCTGGACTTGTAGACACGCTTGGCTGCACAGTCTGTAACACAGTTCGAACAGCTGAGCTGGTCGATTTTGAGCAGCTGCAATATCCCGGACAGGAACTCTGCCTTCTTACGAGTGATTGCAGATTGACAGACTTGATAATGGTCCATCAATCTATGGCGGTCAGCATCAAGGAGGATTTTCGCTAGCAATGCTCTAACCTTCGTCCCTAATCGCCGATCTCCCTCAAAGTCCCATCAAATCAAGGGAACAAGGGTGAAGGAAAGAGGACGGACATGGACAGGAGCAATGATATCCAGAGCCACCGAATGGCGAATTATAAGCCATCATGAAGGCCCTGGATCACAGTTTACCTCTGAGAGGTGTGAAAGATCTAGCAAAGCTGCTAGGCCTTAAGAACTTATATCTCACAAAGGACGGTACCTAGCCATCTCCATAGGGGTAGGCCTATAGGGGTGCTAAAACTAAACCCCATGACGTGAGTGATCAGACCAACCAGCTGGCTCCACCCCAAGTTGGAGGCCTCATTTCCCAGGAGGAAGACTAAGTGAAGAGAGTGACCATGATTATGAGTAGCAATGGTAACTATCTGTGTAAGGCCAGTGATGTCATCAACTGGAGGAAGTGCTGACCAAATTTTGAGAGTTCATTGATCCAGATGTTGAAGTCACCAGGACCATCAACCTGGGTGACTCAAATGCCATGTCGATTAAGTCCGCAACTTCCTGAAGGAATAGCTTCTCATCTCCTGGTGGATGGCAGATAACAATCCGACACCCCACACCTGCTACTACGGTACACTCAAATGACTCAGTCTCCCCACTGGTACATTCGTGAGGTTAAGTCCGATCTTGAAACAGACACTACCTCCCCAGCGATCCAATCTCGGCGGTGTATCAGAGAGTACCAGGCCGGAATTGCCACCTCAAAACGGGCCAGAGTTCTCATCCAGCCAGGTCTCAGTGATGCAAGCCAGGTCCATCGATTTAACAAGATCTGCAATAATTGCAGTCTTGTTTTTAATGAATCTAGCATTGCATAACACCGCTCAGTTGAACAAACCTCTCGGGCTGCCTGGATTATCGGCCTACACAACTGGTAGTGCCCTTGGGTATGGAAACCAGACATGGTGGACCATTCGATTCCATTTTCGCCCAGGGCGTTCTTCTGGATCTCACACGAATACGGTAACTCCCTCATTAATGAAGGTGTTTATGTCTTCCAGGTTACAGCCCTGCAGATATCCCGGATAGGGATGTCCCTAGAAGCAGATACCGATGAAGCGGTACAGCGGGTGGAGAGTCCTTAGCCCTGTGAGGCTACTTACCTGCCAGCCTATAGCAGAGATCAATGCAAGATGTACTCCATCTGCCAATTGTCCGCTTCGCTGCAGGTCTGTCAGGAGCGGCTTCAGCGTGAGGTGACAAACAACAGCTGGCAAACCTCTCCCGAACTTCAGCCATCCGTCCTTATAATAAGAGAGCACTCATCTCAGGTCCAGAGTATGGAGCCTGTACTCCGCCTTCGAGGTGTAGTTTGGGTAAAACACAGGCAGAGTTAACACCTGGTTAAGGTGAAATCCGACACCACCTTCAGAAGGAACTTCAGGTTGGGGCGCAGGACAACCTTGTCCCTGTGGAAGACCAGGTAAGAGACTCCACCAAGAGCGCCTGAACTCACCAGTCTTTCTGGCTGACGTGACAGCCACCAGGAAGGTGGTCTTCCATGACAGGTGTGATATCTTACACCTGTGCATCGGTTTGAATGGCTTGCCCATGAGTTTAGCCAATACCAGCAGTAGATCTCACAGAGGTGGAGGTTCACGACCGGAGGGATATGTGATCGAGACCTCAAAAGCGCCCAGACCACCATCTCTTGTGCCACCGCCTGCTGACCAGTCCACGCCCAGTAGGCGGAGATGCTGCCAGGTGCACCTTAAGAGTAGTTGCCCAGAGCCCCCTTTGTAGAGGGACCAAAGGTAGTTGAGGATACTGGCCACAGGACAAGAACAAGGATCTAAGCCCTTGCCCTGACACCAAATGGAAAATCTTTTCCATCTGAAGGATAGCACCTCCTGGTTGACTCCTTCCTAGATGCCTCAACACGCCGAGGACATCATCGGAAAGACCCAAAGCCTGGAACTCTAGCCACTCAGGAATCAGGCTGTCAGGTACAGGGATTGAAGGTCCAGATGGAATACCTTGGCCTAATTGACTGACATCAGGTCCGTTGCGGTGGAAGACTCCTAGGGAGCCTGTTGTTGAGGCTGAGGAGACTGATACCAGAACTGCGTGGGCCAATGGGGCTATCACGATCAGCTTTCGCTTGCTGTCTCTCCTTCCTTTGGAGAAGCACCTTGTGGATCAAGGGAAATGGAGGGAAGGCATAGAAGAGACCTGGGGTCCACGGACAGTGAAGGCATCCCCTGCAGCGAAGCCCTGCTGAGGGGGCTGGCATGAAAACAGCCTCAGTTTTATGTTCTCCTGGAGGCAAATGGTCCACCTATGGGGTGCCCCACACGAAAAACAAGCTGCAACTACCTCTGGGTGAAGAGATCACAGGACGCCCACCTACATGGCTGAGGGCATCTGCCAGTTGGTTTGAGGCTCCTGCCACATGGATGGCTAGGGAGATCTGCCTCCAGTCGGGACACGAGGGTCCAGATGCAAGGTGCTTCCTGCACAGAGACTGGGAGTGCATGCCGCCTGTTTGTTGAGACAATGCATGGTCAAGGTGTTGTCCGCTCGAACCTGGACCACTTGGCCCCGCAGAAATGGAGCTAATGCAGTCAGCGCCAGCCGCACTCACCTGGAGCTCCAGCAGGTTGATGTGCTCAGGACTCCTCGGGTTCCAGAGCCTGTGAACCCTGTGGTTCCCCATGTGGACTCCCAGTCCGTGAGAGAGGCATCGTCATGAGGATGACTGTCGGCTCGGGATGATAAACGGGATCCCTCCCGCAGATGTTACGGACGGTCCTCCATTGGAGAGCGTCCCAAAGCCTCTTGGTTATCGTGACCAGCTGGTCAAAAGACCTAGGCGCTGGGACCACTGGTTGGCCAAGCCCCACTGAACTGGACGTATTCACCAAAGGGCCCAATGGACCACGTGGTGCAGGCTGCCAAGAAACCCTAAAGATGCAGGAAGTCCTGGGAGGAGCAGTTGCCCAACCAGAAATGATTGGGCAAAGGAGAGAGAATCTCCACCCATCACATGCGGAGTCGGGCTCTGGCTCGGCAAAAGGTCAAGTTCTGCCCCAATGAAGCAGATCACCTGCGAGGGCTCAAGTTCCAACTTGGCTACGCTTGATCAGGAGGCCAAGTTCAAACAGGTGAAGGGCAGGTCCCTGGACCTCTCCAACTCCGCTTTGAGGGACCTATTATGAGCCAATAGTTGAGGTAAGGGTACACCCTGACAACTCGACGCAAGATGGCTGCCACCACTGCAATGCATTTGGTTAAGACCCAGGGGCCGGTGACAGGCCAAAGGACATGTCTTGGAACTTGAAGAGGGTTCCATCTGCTCAGAAGCCGGAGGAACCTTCGTGTGACAGACAGATCAGGATGTGGAAGAACGCGGCCCTGAAGATCCAGGAGCAGAATCAGACATTTGCTCGAGGGATGGTATGATCTGGGACAGAGTTACCATCCGAAAGGTGCGGACCGAGATACTGGTTCAGGTTGTGCAGATCCAGAATGGGGTGCCAGCCCCATGTCCATTTCGGGACCAGGAAGTACCTGGAAAAGAACCCTGGGTCAACTGCGGATCTGTCACTTGGGCCACTACCCTCGAGGAGGAGTTGAGCTATGTCGCCTCTCAGAGCCAACAGAGTGTGGACTAATACCCTTCTTCCTCGTGGGGCACGGGCCTCGGCTTGGTGGTACTGGTTGAACTCCAGAGGCAGTCCTTGACAGACCACTTCCAACACCCACCTGTCTGTGGTAACAGCAGACCAGGCAGAAAGGAAGTGGTGGAGTTGGCTCCACAGGAGGACCCAGTAGTCATGATGTGTATGGGCTCCACCCTCATCCCATCACTGAGCATGCCTGGAAGAGGAGGATCTGGAAGCGGGACCGCTGGGGACCCCTTCCCTCCCGATTTGAATGACTGAGCACCTGACTTATGCAGAGGGCGCCAAGACTGGGCTTGCTGCTGCTGCCCAGACTGAAGCTGGGTCTGCTCTGGCCGCAGGAGCAGAAGAATGAAGTGGCTTCTTCTGCTTCTTGGAACCCTGGGATTCCTTTTGGCAGATGTAGCAAGAGTCCAACATGGTATTGGACTCTTGATATGTTCTAGGTGACCATCCACTCTAGACTTAACAAGTTGGTACCCAGGAACGGGACATCTGCCAACTTGTTGCTGGGTGTCGCACCGTGAAAGGCAGACCCACAACCAAGCCCGGCACGCATGGCAACTGTGGCTGCAACAGAACAGGAAGCCAGGAATCCCCAATGTCCAAGGTTTTTGAGCGGTTGTCTAGCAACAGCCCAGCCCTGGTCCCGGATTTGCTTGACCGTGGTCTGAAGGTCCACGGGAAGGTGAAGAAGCACTCATCTAAAAGAGCCCCAACAGGGCGCAGGAGAAGTGTGCCATGATAACAGCTGAGCCTCGGCCTCGATGGGAGGCCCAGCGAGGAGGCAGATAGCCCTTTTGGGCGGAATGACCCAGCTTCTTAGATTCTTATCCGTGGTCTATTGGAGTCTCCCAGTTCCCAACCTGCCTGAGCACAGACTCGGTCACCACTCCCTCAGCTGTGGAATGCTTTGAAAATCCTCAAAGGGAGCCAGTAGGTACCTGTAGATTGATGTCATCCTGTGCGATGATGCGGACAGGTGGCTGGGTGCTGCCAGAGCTGGACCAACAATGGCTTCAACTACTGGAAAGGCCTCAGCTGAGGAATTCCCTTTCTGAGGATATCAGTTAGGGGGTATTCTACTCATTTTCAACGGGCTCCAGCTTCATCCCCGTGAGACTCAGAGATGAGGTAGAGGATGCCTATAAAGGAGGTGGCCATTCCTCGCAAATAAGACTCATGGCATCTTTGTCAGCGGTCTGCCACCAGAGTCACTTAATCCACCATGGGCAGTCAGGAGTCAGAGTAATGGATAGCCTGTGTGGGAGGCCTAAAGCAGGTAGAGACTCTGTGGGGGTCCCAGAGGAGGCTGTTTTGGTGGCAGCTCCACCGCAACAGGTGGAGACTGGCTTCAGCCAGTCAGGAGTGACGCTGCTGGCTCCACAGCGGAGTGGGGTGCCCACGACTCAACTCTGGAGTGGTTGACTTCGGCCTGGGGGGTGACAGCCAGGTAATGGCTGGGGTGGAAGGACCGCCTTCAGCCTAGCCTGAACAAGCTGCTGCCACAGCATGTCCTCATAGTGCCGACGCACCTAGCCACAGCCTCCTCATCCCGAGGAGGATGAGGATGAATGGTGGCGGCGCTGTTTAGAGTGCCACTTATACGACTTCCTCGGCTTTCAGTCAAGGATGTCCCAGACTGGACGTTGACCAACGGGGAGACTGATGGGGGTGCTCGGGAGAGGTGGGAGAACCCCGGTTCCTCCGGGTCAGGGATGACCACTGCCTGGGGCTTCCCAACTGGCTGGGTCACCTCATCAGCGAGGTCAGAGAGGACCAGAGTCCTAAATAAGGAATTGTCGGCCCCTCGGTCAACAGCAGGTCGACGAGGTCGAGGATAATGCGACTGACTGCCGCCCAGCGCTTGAGCTGGCTGACCTTGACGAGGAACTGTGAGGTCATGACAAGGCCACAACTTTGACCGAAGTCGAAGAGGGGACCCTTGGGACAGAGATTTCTCTCTGTCCCAACAGCTTATTATCAACGAACGTGTTTCTCTCAGTTCCTTCACATTCCACTATGGGATATGGAGATGTGGCAGCCAGGGCCTTCCCCATGAGTGGTAAGGGATTGGACCAGCTCCTTGAAGGAATCCAAGAAGGAGAGCCCAGTTTTAGTGGAACAAAAACTAAGGACTATGAAGATACGAGCTCAGCGGCACGAGCCGCCTTCTTCTAAGGCCTTCATTTGTTCATTGTTCCGTGGACCATGTGGCTGCAGAGATCGCATGGCTGGTATCCTTCGATTTGATCAGCAGCTGCCGTTTTCTGAGCTGGAGACGCATGAGCGATCATCCAAAACATTTGGATGAAAAAGGGACACAGGTAGCAGGCCTGAGTGTCATGATTGAGACCCAGGCAATACACGATATGGCATGCGGTCAGTCCTAGACAATTTCTGCCCACAGAGACACCGGCAGAACCTGGGAGAGGACTTGTCCTCCATTGCAGTCACTAGAACAAAATTATTATTTATTTATTTAGACAGCAGTTTGAAAACTTTGAGCCATAGGCTCATTTACAAAGGTACCTTGTTACAGTAAGACAAACGAAAACACAGTACAACAGTATAACACAGTATAACAGTAACTTAAGACATAGATACAAACAAGCTGGTACAGGTAGGATTGATGCAAACAATACCAGAGTTATGTTGTCCTTAGCACCTTAGTAGTAAGCTTTGTTACAAGTATTGAGTACGGCTTAATTAGTGGCAGGTAGCAGCCTGGGTGTTAACAAGGTGGTTCCGTAAGGGAAGTTTTGAAGTATGATATAGCTGGAGTTTGGAGATGGAGGGGCAGTGTGTTGAACCAGAGGGGCCCTAAAGCTGAAGGCTCTTTGGCCGTGAGAGGTCCTAGCTCTAGGATAACAAGAGAGGTTTTCCCAGAGGTCCGAGTATGAACTAGTGGGACACAGCGGGATGGTGGTGGTCAATTCTGGGGGATAGCCCAAGGAGGGTCTTTTGTAAGGGTACAGGTCAGATATTTGAGGCGCCTCAAGATCAAGTACCAGCGCTTTTAGCGCTGCAGAGCAGGTGTGTTAGCCTAGGTGCCCCAGTAATTAACCTGCAGGCCTTATTCAGAGTAGTGCGAATTTTATGGAGAGCAGTCTGATCAGCAGCACCATACACCGGCAGCCCATAGTCCACTAGGGACAGGATAGAGGAGGCAGACATGAGTCAAAGAGCTCCGGGGAGGCAGTGTTTATACCGGCGTAAGATGCCCAATCGGATATTAGTGGCAGTGGCTAGGGCAGCGGCGTGTCCATGGAAGGAGAGGGAGGGGCCTAAATGGATCCCTAGGTATTTATAGGAGCAAACTTGTTCGAGGGAGAGAGGATCCAGAGCGTAATGAGGAGTTTGAAGTTGCAGGACTTGTTTTGAGGATGAGTGAAAACATGGTTTTTTTTTTTAGATTTATCACCAATCTATGTTCCTTGAAACCAGACCCCTCGGCTTCGTGAAGGACTTCTGCAGCAGTCCTGGAGGGCAATAGGGTTATGGATTGAGGCAAAGATGACTGCATCATCAGCGCATAATAGAATGTTCCCAGCAAGAGCGTGGAAGGGTGTTAAGGTAAAGGGAGAATAGTAAGGCCCAGAATGGAGCCCTGGGGAACCCCAGAAAAGATGGGACAGATGTTTGAGTAGGTCCCATTAATTTTACACGCTGTGAGCGGTCAGACAGATAACTGGTGCACCAGGAGATAGGCCCAGCAGCAAAACCAGAGAGACTAAGGGCATCAAGAAGGAGGGGTGGGAGACAGAGTCGAAAGCTTTAGAGAGGTCAATGAAGACCGACCAGCCAGAGAACCAGTGTCTAAGGAGGAGGGAGAAAGTTGGAGAACCTCAGGAGGGTCTGTTGGTAGTGTGGCCCGCTTGGAAGCCATGCTGCTCAGGACATAGGACATAGTAGGTGGAGAGGTAGTCAGAGATTTGAGAGGCCACCACTTTTCCAAGGCCTTGGAGAGAGGAGAGAAATGGAGATTGGCCGATAGGACTGTGGCTGGAAACTATCACCACCTTTAAAGATAGGGGTGACAGTGGCACTTTCCAGGCAGTTGGAACCTTCCCCAGGCAAATAGAGTGGTTGATGAGGACGTTAGAAGAGATTCTGTGAATCCTGATCAGTAAAACTGAGTTTTGGAGTGCCAAGGCCTACTACACACGGGTGTGAGAAGGAGGGAACCTGCATCTTACAGGCGGATAGGAAGATCTGCCATGGGGTGGAGCTGAGAGTTAGACCACCCTGTGAATGGGAGGAGCCAGTCTGAAGACCTTCCGCAAGATATTTAAAGGAAAAGACATGCCAATTAGTGTAGATGAACGACACATCCATGATCCTAGACTTTCAGATTTAACTTCTGCAGTTTAATACTGCTTTCTGATAATTGTTTCCCTTGATTTATAATGTTGTGTGGATCCATGAAAATATGGCAGCCCCTATACCATTTCCTGGTTTTCACCTTTTGTTTACATTACTTGTCCTATAAAACAACAAATCAGCAGGCAAAGGAATGGGTGGTGCATGCGAGTTACATCAGACAAAATGACCAGTGAGAAAATGGCAGCACCTATTTCCCTCCAGTCCAATATGGCGCCCCGCAAGGGTTTCTTACCACGCCTGGTTCAACAAATAATTTGTCGACCGACGTTACAGCAACAGATTTATGTCGATCGCAATTATGGTTGGTATAAATCTGTCCGGAACACGGTTTTCTTTAGGGGTGGCTTTGTCCCCCGAATCTCCTCAGATAATCAACTCAGAGTCGGAGTCGATTCGGGTGCAAAGCCCTGAGAAAGCAGTGTCAGATTCCCACGGTGACCGTAGAGAGACCAGTTGCTGTACTGTCGTCGAGGTAGCAATGTGCGATCGTATACGTGGCAAGGGTCTGTGCCAAACTATCAGAAAAAAAAGATAAATTATATAAACAAAAGCAAATGATTTAAGTTTTGTCAGTTGGGGCTCATTTGACAGAACTATTGTAAAAGAACATTTTTATTAACTAGTACTGCTGCTTTAAAATCAGGTGCTTGTAATGTCCAAAGCTCCACAAGCTTGGCACACTGCAGTGGAGCAAATCTGGTTTTCCCTCCTGTATGCCAGAAGCTCCTTCTCAAAATGATCTTCCCAGTTTCTGACTACATGGATGTGGTCGATAGTATCGCTCTAAGGCCAAGATTACACCCAGCCCCCGATCAATTTCCTCCTTCAGGCTCTTTTCCTACATTTCCCACAAACACAGACTGAAGCTGTTCTTCAGGATGACTGCTCTCTTCAGGCAAATCTGATGTTGGAACACTAGGGGACCATGACCACAGCATAGAGTTTGAACTTGTATCCTAAGTTCTGAGCATAAGGTTCTAACTCCGGGCATCACACACTGGTGCGATGATGCTTGCTGTAAAGCATCATTGATGGATTCCTTTGTTTGAAATCTTTTTCTGCCGACATCTTGCTATGTTTACAAGTAAAAATCAATAGAAACTTACAAATTGATTGATGCTTTTTCTTAAAATCCCTGGTCATCATAGCTGCCCACCTCTGTGGGGAGATCACCAAGCATGATCCAACTCTCCTCTGGCCTTTACCTGTCCTCACTGGTTCACAGGAATTCAGGAGGAGTCTCTTTCATGCCCATAAGTGAGGACTGTCAGACTGGTGGAGCCTCCATGTGCCGCATCACGCTGCCATGCTCTGTGGCTTTTCTGCTTAATTTTCCCATCTTCAACGGATGCAGCTGGCAAGGGATCCATGATGCACATGTGCACATAACTGTGCGGCTGCTCTCCGGAGCCAAGCTGCATTTTACCATCTCCAAACTCCTCCATCTTCCCGGTAGTGGTACTACAGTGGAAAATGTGCCTCCCTGCCCAGATGACTGCATCCTGTGGGACGCTTAATCCTCCTTCCTCCCAGCGAGCACCCCACATCCCTGGCTCATTCCTAAACCCAAGTCGGCACCATCACCGAGTGGTAATCCTTCCACTGTGCCAATGGGCTAGCTCTGCTTGGTACGATTTTCACTGCAGAGTGTAGTTATAACAAAACATTTTTAATTACAAATTTAATGTTCAAATGTGACACTAAACTGTGTTTTTGTGGACTGCTGTTTCTGTCCTGCATTCTCAGAGCTACACCATTCCACGGAAATCATTTGATGTCATTTTAGTCTCGGTCAAAAAAAAAAAAAAATACCGGTATGTTGTTAAACCCTGGTACATAATTTATTCAAAAGTTTTACTAGGAACAGAATACTGAGCCAATAACTAGATGTGTCCTGGGGAAGGGAAAGAACATCAGTAAAATACAACATACAAAGAAACTATAGTAGTACAAGGTAAAGAAAATTAATTATAAGGCACGTAAAAGACAATTTAGTGTACAGTCATGGCCAAAAATATTGGCGCCTTGCAGTTTTTCTAATAATGCACCATTCCTTCCAGAAAATTGTTGAAATTAAAAATATTTTGGTATCCACATATGTATTTCTTTGGTTTGCAGTGGAATAAAACACAAAAAGCAGAAACATTTACTAAGTCTTAGCTTATTCCACACAGAAATCCTTAAATGGCCCGGACAAAATTATTGGCACCTTTTAGAAGTAGTTAGAAATAATTAGATTTCAAGCAGGTGATTCTCCTTCACTTTGGAATTGAACTCACTAGTGGAGAGTTGCAGGTGCCTGCAATATAAAAATCACTCATTCAACCAGTTTGAATAGAGAAAAGGACTCATTCTCATGTTTTATGTCACTGTGTGTACCGGAATGAGCATGGAGAAAAGAAAGACAGCCAGAGAATTGTCTGAGGAGGTCAGACAGAAGACTGTAGCCAACATGGACAATCTCAAGCTACAAATCAATCTCCAGAGACCTTGAGGTTTCTGTTTCTACCGTGATGTAATGTTATCAGGATGTTTAAGGCCCATGGCACTGTAGCCAACCTCCCTGGATGTGGCCGCAAGAGAAAACTTGATCAAGATTGCAGCACAGGATTGTTCCAATGGTGGAGAAAGCACCTCGATCAACTGTCAAACAGATTCAAGCTGACCTTCAGACACAAGGTACAACAGTTTCAACTCGCACCATCCATCGCCAACTCAATGAAAGGGGGTTATATGGTAGGAGGCCCAGGAGGACCCCACTGCTGAGAGAGAGAGACACAAGAAAGTCTACTTGGGTTTGCCAAAACACACCTGAACAAGCCAAAATCCTTCTGGGAGAATGTCCTGTGGACAGATGAGACCAAATTAGAGCTTTTTGGTAAAGCACATCATCTCTATGTTTACAGAAAACAAAATGAAGCCTTCAAAGAAAAGAACACCTTCTCTACAGTCAAATATGGAGGAGGTCTGGTGATGTTTTTGGGGTTGCTGTGTGCCTCTGGCGCTGGGTGCCTTTGAACGTGGTGCATGGCATCATGAAATCTGGAGATTACCAGGCCATTTTGGAGTGCAATGTTGAACCCAGTGTCAGAAAGCTGGGTCTCTGTCTAAGGTCATGGGTCTTCCAGCAGGACAATGACCCCAAACACACTTCAAAAAAGCACCCAGGAATGGTTCAAGACAAGATGCTGGACTGTTCTGAAGAGGCCAGCAATGAGTCCAGATCTAAATCCCATTGAAAACCTGTGGAGAGATCTGAAAACAGCAGTTGGGAGAAGGCACCTTCAAATCTGGGAGAACTGGAGCAGTCTGCACAAGAATAGTGGACCAAACTGCCAGTAGGGAGTACAGGAAGCTCATCCATGGCAATAGGAAGCTGTTGATTGCAGTTATTTTGACCAAAGGCTGTGCTACAAATATTAAGTCTAGGGAGTCAATAATTTTGTCTAGTGCCATTTCTTTTCATTTTCTGATTTAAAAGGATATATTAAATTCTGAATCAAAACAAAGGTTCTGTAATATTAAAAGAGAAATAAAGAATTGTGGAGACCAAATGCTGTACTGTTGTTAATTTCAACTTATGTTTAGGGAAATTGTGAGTTATTTGAAAAGGGCAGGCAACAATATTTTGGCCATGGCGTATGCACAGAAAGGCAACAATCAATATCCAAATACGTGGAAGAAATACAGCAAATGACAGTACGGTGCAATTATACATATACACACACACACACATATCACAAATTGTGTAAAAATAAATCAGTTAAAAGAGTTCAAGGTGAGAGGAGGGATTCTGGCCATGCCGACCTAAAATATATTACCTAGCAGCCCAGTTGGTGCCAGCAGTTACATGGATCAAGCAAGGGAAAATTCAGGTGGAGAGAGATAGAAGATACCCAATCAGGCTCGTCCCCTGTTCGCTGTCCCACATGCCACCCTTACAACTCAGACCTGAACTGAGATCGGAAACCCATAAGTCAACAAACAGTAAGGAGGGTTATCAAGTACTGAGGGCCTATCGACATCTATAATAGAAGACCCAGGCTTCCATCTAGCGAGGACTGACCCAGTTAACTGTTCATGGAATCACCAGACTGGCTAGATTCAGTTCCCTGAGCCAGAATAAGAACATAACATTTAGGAAATGTAGAACAAGTTTGCCCTACCCAACACGGACTTTCAAAGATACCTCCAGATCTGACAGTACATGCAGACAAACCAGATAGCTCACAAAGTCGATAGGGATAAGACTCCTCTGGAGAACTTCCTTTATTTGGGGGGGTCGGTCACTTGGGGATCTCAACGGTCTTGTATCAAGTGCCTATAAAGCCCTAATGGACAGTGGAGATGAAAGGCTAGAGACCCTGAAAAGGAAATTGCAAGAGGAATCGGGGTAGATTTTCAAAGAGTTGGGGCAGGAATGGGACAGGGCTGGAGGGTCACGCATCATCTGGATGGAGGGAGTTCAGGTGGAAAATGCTGGATCAGATTCTTCCACACACCTGCAATCATGCAACACTTTGCTCTCTACAAATTCAGACATGTGCTAGAGGGTTGTGGACAAACATGCACCCACTACCACATCTTCCGGATTGCCCCAAGATCAGGGATTCTGGGACAAGGATTCGGGCAGAACTTTCAGAGATGTGGGAAGTTCAGCTTCCCATGGATTTCAACTTATGGGTCCTGGGACAGGCAGGGAATGTATTTAAGAACCCCCAGTCTCAAAGGTTGCTCAGAATTTGAGCCTGGTTGCTCTTTAGGGACTGGACGAGGAACACCCGCCATCATATGACTCCTGGATGCAGAGGGTGGATGGGGTAGAAAGAATGGAGGCCCTCACAGCAAAGCTTAGGCTGCAGGTACACAAGCAGACAGAAAGATGGGTAAAATGTATTAGCAGAGAACACCAACAGGGGTAGACCACTAGATCAAGAGAAAGTTCGGACAAGGGAAGAATCCTCTGTTGGAATTTCAGAGTAGGACAGAGACCAGTGCAGTTTAAACAAGTTAATGTTGCAGTTGCAACTGAAATAGTTATATTTTCTCATCTAACATAAAGGTTCCCAGTCACCAGGGTAGACTGTATAATCCAGGGTCATCTGGGGACATCAGAAAGAGACAGAAAAGTGCAGTGGTAGGAGGAGAAATAATGGTAATTGTACTCATGACACTCAAAGGGATCCTGAATATAGCCTAGACAGACTCCAGCACTGCAATGTATTTTATAGTTCACCTATAATGGTTCTAGGGCTTGTTGTTTAGCATAAAAGAATGAAATGTTCATAATGAAAAAGGTTGATACTATGGATGTTATTGTCAATTGTAAGATGAAGACGCACTGTTAAGTGTTCCTGACAAACAACTGTAAGTTTCATTTTTTAGCCACAATAAAGATGAGTTATAAAAAAATAGTTCAAGGTGCATACAAACTCAGCTGTAACTGAGCATTCAGCTAAAATAATGGACAGGCATAAGGAAGACTACAGCATGTGATTAGGGCCACTAGCAGACAAGAGGTGTGATCATGAAAGAGGGCTTTCATGACAGGGGAGAGGGAGAGTGCAAACAGTAGGATTCCATGCATAATATACTATATATATATATATATATATATATAAAAACTAAAAATAAAGGTCTGGGTTAGAAATAATTAGAGAATCAGTACTGCACTACACAGACATGCCTAACTGTTGTTTTTGCCTCGTTTGCTCATTTTGCACTCACTTCTGTATTAATCGTGTTCTCTGATTGTACTTCATTGTAACTGTGCAGTGTGCATTATATCCCCTATTCCCTTCCCTGGGTGCACTTGAAACAAGCCTTGACTCAGTGTTCCTTTCCCAGTCAGCAATTTTTAAATAAAAATATATATATTTTTTTATTTTAGTCTTTGTAACTGGTAAGACCCACTAGGCACAAGTGCCTGTTTTCAGGTGACCTGGGAGCACTGGGTGGTTAAGTGACTTGCTCAGAGTCACACAGAATGCAAGTGGAGGTTGTGAGAATCAAACTCAGGTCTGGTCTACTGGATGTACCAAGCCTTGCTCACACCTTGTTCCTCTAACCTCTAGGCTATACTGCCAGCCATACATTCCATACCATAAACAAATACATTACATCAATTAATGAAAGCATGAGAGACTGCAGCAACAGCAATAAAAGCATGTCACAAACAATCGTAAGTTTGAGGTGCCTTTTTTTTTTTTTTTTTTTTTTAAATTTGCTATTCTTTTTCAGGACCAGGCCCCACTGACCCTACCCCGCGCTCCAGCCCCATCATCCACTTCCACAGGACTTACCTGACCGAGTTATGCTCGGATTGCTCCCCAAGGCGGGGCCTTTGGGAGGGCCCCTTCCCTCCATCTGACAGTATACAGCTCGGCTGTGCCACAGAGTCACTGGTATGGGACCTGGCAAGCGCCAGGCGGCAGCATCCTGTGCACCCCAATTTATTTTTTCTTCCCGGGACAGGAAGTGCAATGACGCCAGGAGCGCAAGACACATGCCAACGCTCGGGTCTGCCTCCAGCAACTGTTTATGCTGTCGGACCCCTGGCTCCACCAGGGGTCAAGCCGGTGCCGGAGCTCATTCCAACCCCCAAACAAGAAGGATAGCAGTCCCTGGGATGCTCATCCCCCCAGCTGGCCCCAACACCCAGGCTCGCCTTGAACTAAGTTCATTGGTGTCGCAAGCGTGACACTACCGCTGCACCAGTTAGCTGGATAATTTGAGGTGCTTTTTTACTGAACCTGTTTCTACTGCTTGTATGCTACCAGTAAAACTAAAATAGCATTTTAAATTTCCAATGATCTTTAATGTGCAGTTATAACAAGGCAGTTAGGACAAAACAATAAAGAATGTGAAATATAAAACACAGAAATGTGTTTAAAATTTATGTTTTAGCACAAGTCTACCTGACATCAGGGATGACCCTTTATAATAAATTATTCCCCCAATAACTCATTCCTAGCCACTCAACCCCAAACCTCCGATGTTCTTCAAATGTGTACATCAGTACCAGGTACTGCGTCAGAAGAAATGGCCATGCAAAGGATGTGTGCTGCATGTCCAACATGCTGCTCTTCTGCTCCTTCCTCTTGCCTGCAATTGTATGAACTTTCTTTCCATTCGCCATCCCTGTTGTGTTGGGGAGAAGAAACAGAATGTGGGGAGAAAAGAGAGATAGGAAGGGAGAAAGACAGGTTCCAGATTAATTGTTTACAAAAGGTTCTATATGGCTGGCTAATAATATAGCTAATCTCTAACCGTCCAGTTTATTAGGTAATGTTAATACAGGCTCAAAACAGCCCATGGATAAGGCTGCTCTAGTGCTACTAAGGACAATGGATCATGATTCAAACTACAGCTACTGTACTCCCGACAATGGCCCAACAGTAATGGAGGTTTCCACCACATGAAACTTGAGGAATGTCATCCCATCTCAGCCCCATCATTATATACTACATAACAAGATATAAACCCATCTTAACCTAGCACTGGTCGTGCATGCTTCATGGTGCTTTTGGTTCCAGGATTTAGAGGGGTAAAAAGATCTGTTATTTAAAGATTTTAAACACTGCAATCAATCAACTTTTATTTCTAGTGTGTCAGATTAAGACAACTTCTCAAGGCACATTGCAAAATCATAAGCAATGTACAATCATGATTAAAATATATAAATGAACAAATACATTAACAGCACAAGATACGCTAAATAAAAAACAAAAATGCTGGCTCCTAGTAGTTCCTAGACCAGACGAGCTCTAGTCAGAGCCAATGATTAATCTGCAGCACAGCTCTCATCGTTCAGCCTCCTGGAACCACGAGGTAAGTGTTCATTTTAAAACTTACAGCTGTCACGTTTGCGAGGTGGTGTGAAATGGCTGTGTTTAAAATTTGGGGTCAAAATATTTAAAATTACCACAGTTATGCAAGAGCTGAGATAAATGTCAACGTGGGCTTGTAACTTTGCCATCTTACATATTTTGACCCACAATTTTAACATAGCCTCTTATGACCTCACCTCATGCGATGGGAACGTTTCAAATCCCACCCAAAATATGATTTTGCCAAGGACTGCGAAATTGCCTTTTAAGGCCAGATGTGCATAATTTCACTCCATTGCTCATGAGGTGGGGTCCCAAAAGGATATGTTGAAAATCTGGAGTGAAAATATACAAAATGACAAAGTTATGCCTCAAAGTTCAAAACCCCATTGAACTACACTGAACCACATTTACTTTAGTTTCTCATATTGCAGCTGCTGGTTCCAGCAGCAAGATGCATCTTAAATCGGAGAATGGATCTTTACCCTGGGACATGTTCAGGTGAATTCGGATGTGTGGGGTGTGGTGGGGGTATCGAGCTGTGACTGCTGAGTGAGATCGGAGACGGGTGAGATCAGTATGGACTGTTTTCTTTTACGGGTTTAAAGAAAAAAAATACAGGGACGGTTTTCTTTATTACAGGTTACACTTACATTAAGAAAACACATGGACAGCAATCAGATCAGAGGGCGGGTGCCACTAGGCACCAGGGAAACATGGGATGGCGACTGGAGGCAGGGGTGCCACAAACACCAGGGAAATATTACATAGATGGAGCCAGCAATCAGGCAGGGGTGCCACTGAACAAAAACATCAAATAAATATAGGGCCGGTGATGGGGTGCCACTAGATCCCTTGAGAAGCATTACACAGTGGGGGTGCTGCTAGCTTCAAACCAGAAGTGAACTGGAAGCGAGTGGGGAGCAGGAAAATAGTGCGCCAGTGGGAGGGGATGGGAGGAACAGCAGTGTACTCAACTGAAAGGACCACATGTGTTTCAACTCCACTGTGAAAAACAAGTGCAGGTATCCAGTCACGTGTTTCCAGAGTCCCTCTCTCTACTATAACAGCAATCGTCACATAGCTCTGCTGTGCAGCAGCAATAAACATAAAATTATGTACCTACCATAATTCTTGATCTTCTCTTGTATCTTCTCCATTCATTACTGCTGGGTGTAAGCTGGAAGAGAGCAGCTATATGAGACCTTTTTGGGGGGTCAGGCACTGACAGAACTGCACCTGAAGCCGACACACTCGTGACTCATAAGGGTTAGCCGTTAGGCGCTGGAGAATCCTCCTCCACCCCAGTTCTGTTCTGCCAGAGAGGATGAGAAAGAGGGATAGAGAAATCCAAAGACTAGGCAAGAGAGCTGAGGGATAGGGAAAGGAAAGGATATAAACTGGAAAAAGGAATAAGCTGACCAGAGGACGGGGAGAGAAAGAGAAAGATCATCCTAACTGGCCTTAGGGCCCCAGCTCCTGGGCACACGGACAGAAACAACAAAGAGAGAGAAAAGAGAAGAGAAAGATATAATATACATAAGGGAGAAGGGGAACCCTCCTGCCGAAGCTAAGCTGGAAACCATTGGCTTATTTTTCAGCCTCTCAAAACCAGAGGGTATGAAGACACAGGTGCAAGGATCCAGTCAACTTCAGGGACCACTGGACATAGATTCAGAAGAGAGAATCTGAGATGGTCTTGGATAATGTAAAGCATGGCAGAGACAGACACCCCACCCCTAAACCTACATTCGGGATGAAAGTCCTGGAGCATGGCCCTCTTAGCATACCACCTGAAGGCTTAGCCAAAGGGAAATATTCTTAAACAAAAGTGGACTCTTCCAGGAACGACTCCTGAAATGTAGGAGGACAGCAAGAAAGAAAGAAAAAAAGGAGGGGGGAGATCCCCGTGGGTCACTACACAGGATGCACTGATAAGGTCCCACCCCAACAAGTTGACAACGGACTAACAAATCTATGCCAAGTCATGGAATGGATCCCACAGTGCACCACACTGAGAATCCCAGGGACTTCTCTCCAAGGCCAGGGCGAAGACCTCACTCGCCTCCCAGGTTGGGCGCCTGTGATGTTAGAGAAGGAAACAGAGGGCCCTGAGGTACCAGGAGACCCTGCTCCAACAGGCCTCAAGAGGGAGGTGAGCAGGGTGGAGGCTGCACCAGGCTGAGGCCCAAGAGGGGCAAGGGGGATCATAATAATAGTGAAGACACGAGATCAAGAGTTACGATAGGTATGTAATTTTCATATCTTCCCTTGTCAGTCTTCACCATTCATTACTGCTGGGTGAGTACCAAGTCCCTGAAAGGGACCTAGCACTGCCGAGGCAACAGATCCCTTCAGCCTCCCGCGGAGGAGACCCTATAGCCATGCAGACCATGCACGGCCTAAGGCTGGTCAGGCCGAGGGACAGCAGATGCCCCGTGAATTCCTCTCGCACCACGGGAGAAAAGGCAGGTCCTCCGACAGCGGAGGAAGTCACCCCACGCCGCTGGGCAATGGGTGACAACCCAGACAGGTGAAGCCATGCTGTCCACCTGATGCAGATCGTTGTCCCTGCCAGTCTGCAAGCCACTTCACTGGCATCATATGATGCTCTAGCTTGGTGCCTTGCAAGCTCCAGACCATGTCAAGAGAGGGCAATGTCTTGCCTAGATTCCTCTGAATCAGGCAAGGATACTAACACCTGTGCCAGCATCGACCACAGGTGCCTGCGTTGTAAGCAGCTGCATGAGCCTGATGCGAGCTGATGCAGAGCAGCACATGAGCTGAAGAGAAAGTCTTCTCCCCACCGATCGAACTCAGTGGAATCCGGATCAGGTGGTCAGTCGCATCAGGTGTTGAGGCTCGGAAAGAGAATCTAAAGCAGTCAGCCCCGAGGGTGGGTGAGGTAAAGAACCAAGAAACTCCGAGAGAGTGCAATACCTCCTCCTGCAGTCCACTGGGGTGGCTGGTGACTGCCAGGTGCAGACTGATGCTTCATGGAAGGAACAGGCCAGGAAGGTACCCACCAGGTGGTTCACACTAAATTCACTCAAAAAGAGCTTGTTTCCTGCTTGGTATTGTGTCTTACCATATGGAAATGTGGAGATCTGAACTAACCTCGAGAGAAATCAGCATCAGATGAAAGGGACAGATTGATCCTCCTCCTCAGAAGAGGAGGTCGAGGAGCTCAGATGCTCAGAGTCCTCCCATGCAGTGGAGACAGACGAAAGACCTTCTCATCCATGGCTCTAACATATCTAGGGAAGGCACGAGCGGCCGCTAACATCTTCCAGATTAAGGGTCCTGCAGGGCTCACATGGCTTGGGAGAGGGGAGAGGTCTGCAGAGAGACTGGGAAAGGCACCTGACCGAAAGTGCCTGGCCTCTGCTAGAGTTCCAAGAGCTCGCAGTAGATCCTTCCACATCGGGGATCCGGGTCACCAGCCAGCGGATGCTGTAAATGTGAAAAACCTGGCTGAGCCCTGAAGGGGAATCTCCCTGTGGTGCGACCGGGTTGCATTGATCCAGAAGGGCAAACCCCAGCGCCACCCATTAACGGCACCTCTGAAGACTCAGAGAGAGAAGCGGGCACAGCACCGCGACTCCTCCCATTCCCCACACAGTAGTGGAAGACTGTCCCTGTGGTTCACCCCGTCTCTCAATCCTCTGACCTCAGAGGCCTCTTCCTCAACCCCAGCTGAGGGGTCCCCAATCTGCAGGCCCCTCTCCTGAGAGAGGCCACAGAACGGGGTCCCATCCAAACTGTGGTAGCCAGGGCAGCACCAGAGATGGCAGCTGCCCTGGCCTCTGATCAGAACCATGTTCCAGCACTCTGGAACTGCTATCCACTGCAAGCCCCCATGCAGGGGTGATGTGAGGCTCCACAGATCTCCCACAGAATCCAGGGTGCCCGGAGATGAGCATTGGGACGCCTGGTGTTGCATCCTAGAGGGCCCCTGACTCAGAGGAGTTGGGGTACCAACTGGATCAGCCAGCAAATCATCCCACTCCAAAGAGGAGGAGACCACAAATATTGAGACCAGCGACCCTGGTAGCTCCTGCCAACGGCACTGCTGCAGGAGATAACCCTGCCTGCAGCACTTCCCCAATCATTGGCACCGTGAATGGCGCCAGCGGGCTGTGCCAAGGGTCCAGGGTGTCTGGCACAGCAACCATGGGACGCAACACTGGGGAGCCTGCACCTCCAAGGAGGTGACTGCCGTAGTGGTGCACCCAACCCAGCTTTGCAGGAACCGAGCCATTCCTCCGCACTGTGGAAGAAACCTCATCTACGGCAAGGTTAGAATCAGAAGAGGAGGTTCTCCTCACCAGGCAGTACAGATCCAGGAGGGGACCCGGAAGTAGTGTCAAGAGTTCTCGCCACGGCATCCCTAGAACGATGCCATCCTCCAAAAGCTGGCGGGCCTGCCAATGTTAAATGTGCAGATCTCAAGAACGCGGCAGTCAATGGAGAAATAGACGCTGCAATTTTCCATATCATGGTTGGGACCCAGGCAACGGAGGCAGACATCATGCTGGTCCATTATGGAATAATGTCGGGCACAGGGGCACAGCCCGCTTTGGATTTCTTTCCAGCCTCAATAGACATGACGCTGAAAACAATTCAACAAAAACTACAGAAGAGAGACCCGCACTGTCGGTAAAAAACTAAATGGAACAAACTTACTGGGGATCAACGCGCCAGGTGGACTCTCAGAACCGGATGGAGTAAATGAAGGCAGGAACACGGCATCGAAAATCAGGCAAGGCCAATGTGACGCTGAAATTTTCTGAAGACTACATAGCAGGTGCACCTCAAGAGGCGGGAGAAAACAGAACTGGGATGGAGGAGTAGTTTGTGGTACCTAATAGCCAACCCTCATAAGCTTACGCCCAGTTACTGTGCCGCATGGGCAGTCTGCCGCCACCCACCCCCCCATAAAAGTTTCCTGTGCAGGTGCGTGCCTCCGCTTGCACCCAGCAGTAATGAATGATGAAGTTTGACAGGGGAAGATATTAGACAGAACACCCGTCCTTGTGGAAAACTAAACAAGGCTCTCTGCACATCAAAGACTGAAGCTCAGAAATTCTTTGAGCAGAAGTAATGGAAACTAAAAACAATGCTCCATGATAGATAGCGTAGCTCACAACTTCATGGACGGCTAGAGGGAGGCAAAAACAGGTTACTCACCTTTAATGGTAGTTCTAGGAGTGGAATATGTTGTTCATCCACACTTCCTGGCAGGTACCTCGCCACTTTAAGATGTGCGGAGAAAGTTTCAAGCTGGCTCCTCCCACCCACCCAGGTGGTATAACCCTTGGCTCCACCCCATGACACCAGATCTTGGCCTGCTGGAAACCAGGTTAGTGCGTCCCGAGCTGGGGAGGTCGGGTGGGTCAGTGTGGATGAACAGCATAAACCACTCCTAGAACTACCGTTACAGGTGAGTAACCTGTTTTCTAGGATCATGGACATTTTGTTCATCCACACTTCTTGGCAGACTCTAGCATTTCTCCGGGAGGAGGAGGCAAGATGCACACACCCTACTTGGGGAAAAGGGACTCGAGAACTGAGGCTCCAAAACCAGCATCCGGCATGACTCCAAGGTCAATGTGGCAATGGGAAATGAAGGTGTGCTGACTTTCAGGTAGCAGCCCTGCAGATTTCTGGAGAGGGATGTCCTAGAAGCAGCCACCGATGCAACAGCATGGCAGGTGGAATGAGCCCTTAGCCCTATGGGAGGCTCCCATCCACCAGCCTATAGCAGAGATCAATGCTAGATGTAATCCACTGAGCTACTGTCTGCTTGGCTGCAGGTCTGCCAGGTGCGGCTCCAGCGTGAGGTGACAAAACAGCTGGCAACCTCCCCAAACTTCCGCCATTTGCTCTTTGTAGAAGGCAGTGTTCGCCTCAGGTCCAGAGTATGGAGCCTGTACTGGCCTCTGAGGTGTGACTGGTGTAGAACATCGGCAGAGTAATCACCTGGTTAAGGTGAAACTCCAGCACCATCTTCGGAAGGAATTTCAGGTGGGGCGAGGACAACCTGTCCCTGTGGAAGACCAAGTAAGGAGACTCACAGAGAGTGCCTGTAACCGCCAGTCCTACTGGCTGACGTGATAGCCACAAAGAAGGTGGTCTTCCACGACAAAATGTGACATCTCACACTTGTGCATCGGTTCGAATAGACTGCCCATGAGCTTGCCAAAACCAGCAGTAGATCACATGGAGGTGGAGGTTCACGCACAGAAGGAGAAATGTGATCCAGGCCTTTGAAGAAGCACCAGACCACCATGTCCTGTGCCACTGACCGTCCTGCACTCAGTAAGCGGAGATGGCTGCCAGGTGCACTTTTAGGGTAGTCGATTGCAGCCCCTGCTGGGAGAGGGACCAAAAGTAGTCCAAAATGCTAGCCACTGGACAGGACAATGGATCCAACCCTTGCCCTGACACCAGTTGGAGTATCTCTTCCATTTAAAGGCATAGCTTTTTCTGGTCGGATTTTTATGGGAAGCCTCAACAATGCTGATGACCTCATCGGAGAGAACCAAAGCCTGGAACTCTAGCCGCTCAGGAACCAGGTTGTCACGTGCAAGGGATTGAAGGTCTGGGTGAAGTACCTGCCCTGATTGGTAGAGAGAAGGTCCGGGCGTTGGAAGCCGCCTCGGGGAGCCTGGAGCAGAGGCTGAGGAGATCTGGATACCAGAACTGGGCGTGGCCAGTCTGGCGCTACCAGGATCACCTGCGCCTGTCCTTCCTGACCTTGATGAGCACTTTGTGAATCGAGGGAAGGTGTAGAAGAGGCCAGGGGTCTACAGCCTCGAGAATGCATCCCTGCAGCGAACCCTGCTGAGGGGGGGCATGATACAGCCTCAGCCGCGTTCTCCCTGAGGCGAATGGGTCTACTGGAGGAGCCCAGTGGGAGAACAGGTCTTGTACTACCTCCTGGTGGAGAGACCACTGCGATGCCCCCGTCCATCCGGCTGAGGGCATCGGGCCAGCTGATTCGAGGCTCCTGCCACATGGATGGCTAGGAGATCTGTCTCCAGGCTGAGCATGAGGGACCAAATGGAGAGCTTCTTGCAGAGGGCAAGGAGCATGTCCTTCCCTGTCTGTTGAGATAGTAGAGTGCCTTCAGAAAGTGCCTCTCCCTTGGATTTTGTCACATTTGTGATGGCAAACTCAAATTAAAACACATTTATATGGATTTTTTGTCATGTATCTACACAAATTACTCTATAATTTCAAAGTAGAATGAAACTTCTGGAATTTTTGTACATGTAATTTAAAATAAAACCTGAAATGTCTTGATTTGATAGTATTCACCCCTTTGCTATGACACTCCAAACTGAGCTCAGGTGCATCCAATTTCCTTGTGAGATCACTCTAAAACTTGAATGGAGTCCACCTGTCGCAGTTCAAATGGTTGACATTATTTCAGAGGAAATACACCTGTCTATAAGGTCCCACTGTTGACAGTGCATGTCAGAGCAGAAAACTACCATGAAGACCAAGGAGCTGTCCATAGAACTCCGTGATAGAATTGTGAGGAGGCACAGATCTGGGAGGGTATAAAACATTTCTAGGGTGTTGAAAGTTCCCAGGAGCACAGTCAAGTCCATCATTAGGAAACAGAAAGATTACGGAACCACCCAGACTCTTCCTAGAGCAGGCCGTCCTCCCAAACTGAGCAACTCGAAAGAAGAAGGACCTTGGTCAGGAAGTGACCAAGAACCCAATGACCACCCTGACAGAACTACAGAGTTCCATGGCTGAGATGGGAGAACCTGTCCAGAGGACAACAATCTCTGCAGCACTTCACAGATGTAGCCTGTATGGGAGAGTGGCTAGACAGAAGCCACTCCTGAGAAAAGCCACATAATAGCATGCCTGGAGTTTGCAAGAAGGCACGTGGCAGACTCAGACCATGTGGCAAAAGATTCTCTGGTCTGATTAAACAAAAATTTAACTCTTTGGCCTGAATGCAAAGCGCTATACCTGGTGCAAACCGAACACAGCTCATCACCCGTGTAACACCACCCCTACCATGAAGCATGGTGGTGGCAGCATCATGTTATGGGGATGCTTTCCAGCGGCAGGGACTGGGGCACTTGTCAGAATAGAGGAACAATGAATGGAGCCAAATACAGGCACATCTTGAGGAGAACCTGCAGCAGTCTGCAATAGACCTTAGACTGGAGCGAAGATTTACGCTCCAACAGGACAACGACCCCAAGCATACAGCCAAAGCAACACTGGAGTGGCTTTCAGAACAAGAAGGTGAATGTTCTTGAGTGGCCCAGTCAAAGCCCAGACTTGAATCCCATTGAGAATCTGTGGAAAGACTTAAAGATTGCGGTTCACCGATGCTCCCATCCAACTTGACAGAGCTTGAGCAAATCTGCAAGGAAGAATGGGCGAAAATCCCCAAATCCAGATGTGCAAGGCTGATACAGACATACCCAAGAAGACTCAAAGCTGTAATTGCTGCCAAAGGTGCTTCTACAAAGTATTGACTCAGGGGTGAATACTTAAGTAGACAAGATATTTCAGTTTTTAATGTTTCATAAATTTGTTATACAATAAAACTATTTTTGCCCCTTTAAATTGTTGAGTATGCTGTGTGAATCAAGTGGGAAAAATCATTTTAATGCATTAAAATTCTGGTAGTAACACAACAAAATGTGACAAAATCCAAGGGGGTGAATACTTTCTGAAGGCACTGTACATGGTCATGGTGTGGTCCATCTGGACCTGGACCACTTGTCCCTGAACAAAAGAAGCAAAAAGGCGGTCAGAGCTAGCGAACCACTTGGAGCTCCAGCAGGTTGTTGATGCGACATCGGGACTCCAGGGGACCAGAGCCTGTGAGCTCTGTGCTCTCAGATGGGCACCCCAACCCATCTGAGAGGCGTCAGTCATCAGGATGACCGTCGGCTTGGGCGGACAAATAGGATCCCTTCCTGCAGGTGGGATGGGACGAGCCACTACTGGACGTCGTCCCACATCCTCCGAGTCACAGAGACCAGCTGGTCGAGATGACCCGAGAGCTGAGACCACTGGCTGGCCAGTTCCCACTGAGGGAACATATGCCAATAGGCCCATCGAACCACACTGGTGCAGGCCGCCATGCAGCCCAGAAGACGAGGAAGTCCCGGCAGGGCACAATTACCAATCAGAAATGATTGGGCAAAGGAGGAGAACCTCTGCCCTGTCCGCGGGAACTGAGCTCTGGCTCAGCAGGAGCGAGCTCTGCCCTGATGAACTGAATCACCTAGGTGAGCACGAGTTCGATTTGGCCTTGATCAGGAGGCCAATGTTGAAGCAAGTCTGGAGAACCAGATCCTGGACTACTCCACCTCCAGCCTGGAGGGACCTGCTATCAGCTAGTTGTCCAGGTAAGGGTACACCCCGGACTCCTCAGCGCCTGGTAACCGCCGCCACTCCCATGCATTTGGTGAAGACCTGGGGCTGAAGATGATAGGGAATGGCTTGGGACCGTAAAGAGTTCCCTCAGCTTGAAGCAGAGGAACCATCGATGGGATGGATAGATTGGGATGTGAAAGCATCCTGAAGGTCTAGGGAGCAGAACCACATGCCTTGCTCCAGGGATGGTATGATCTGAGCCAGAGTTACCATCTGAAAGTTGCGAGACCTGAGGAACTTGTTCAGGTCATGTAGATCTAGAATGGGAGCCAGCCCCGTCCGTTTTGGTACCAGGAAGTACCTGAAATGAACCCTGGGTCTGAAGGAGGGTCCCCTACTCTCCGCACCACCTCCTCGAGGAGGAGCTGAGCTATGTTGTCTCGGGAGAGCTGACTGAGTGACTCGGAGACCAGATCCTCCACGGGCGCAGGCTTGATACGGAGGGGCCTGCCGACTCCAGAGGTAGCCTTGACCGACCACCTCCAGAACCCAACGGGTCCGTAGTGATAGTGGATCAGGCGGAAGGAAGTGGCTGAGCTGGTCCCCACAGGAGGTCCCACGGGAGGTGTGATGGGGTTGAGGAGGCACCCCCAACCCGTCACTGGGCAGGCTTAGAGGGGACACGGCAGAGGCGCTGGGACCTTCCCTCGGGCTTTCTGAATGAGGAGGCCATGGACATAGACCAAGGACACCAAGTTTGAGCCTACTGGCCTTGCTGCTGCTGCTGGGCGGTCTGGCTTCAGGAGTGTCTGAGCAGAAGGGGTCTGCAGTTCTGGCTTGGGGCCCTTGTCCTTCTGGGCAGATGTGGAGGAGTCCAGGTGGCACTGGACTTCTCTATACGGTGTGTAGGTGGCCCTCCACGCTGGGCCTGAACAGTCGGTGCCCAAGAAGGGAATATCTGCCAGCTTGTGCTGCGTGTCAACTGTGAAGGTGGAGAGGCAGCCAAGCCCGCAGCACATGGCCACTACTGAGCGGGCACAGGAGTCACCAATAGCCAAAGCCATCTGGAGCTGTTTCACCGCTGCCCTACCCTAGTCCCAGACCTGCCTGACCCGTGATCTGGAGGTCCACCAGGAGATGAGGGGTAACCTTTTCCAGGAAGCCCAAGAGGGCATGGGAAGAATGCGCCATGATAACGGCCGAACTGGCCTGACGAAGGCCAAGGGAGGAAGCTGCGAGACCTTCTTCCTGGAATGATCCGACTGCTTGGACTCCTTATTCGGGGCCTGTCCACATCCCCTTTGTTGCCCGAGCACCAGAAGACTGAGTTGGCCACCAACCCCGCAGCAGAGGGGTGATCCAGAACCCCAAATGGACCCATACTTGCAGGCCATGCAGGCAGATGGCACTGGGCAAGATGAAGGATGTTGCCACAGCTCCAGGATAGGCCCACAATGGCCTCAGCCACTGGAAAGACCTCCTTCGGAGAATCTCCCTTGTCCAGAATTTCTGTGAGGGCATACTTGGCCCGTTTCTGCACAGGCTCATGCTCCATTCCCTGAGACTCAGAAATGAGCAGACAGATACCCATCAGCGGGGTGGGACCCTCGCCAATGGAGAGACCCCGAGGGACTTTGCGTCGACAAGATGGGAGACCATGGAGGAATCTTCAGACTCAGAGGAGTCCTCGTAAAGCAGGTGACCACTCATGTCACTCTCGACCATTGGGTGATCGGGAGTAGATGACCGACAACCGATGGGGCTGGCCTTGGGCGACCGAATTCATAGTTGGAGCCGGACTTGATTTGTTCGGGCAGTGGCTCCACCGGATCGGTGAAGTGGCGGCCGGCTGAGATGGTATCTCCCAGGAGGTTGGCGGTGGCAGTGGCGGGAAGTCAGTCGGCTCAAGCGAAACCACTAATGGCCGGGGTAAGCCGGAATCTGTTTCGACCTGGTCAAGACCAGCTGTTGCCACATCAAGCCTCGTAGCGCCAACGCAACTTGAGCTGGAGCCTCTTCTCATCAGAGGAGGATGAAGATGTAGCAGCGCCGCTGTTTACCATGGTGTCGGGATCAAGATCGCCAATGACGGCAGGTCTTGTCCAACGAGAATCTCAGAGAGGAACCAGGGAAACCCATGGCTCCTCCTGATCAGGCTCCTTGATAGGTGGGTCTGACCCAGCGGCTGAGCCAACCCATCTGAGGCCACCGGAAGCACCAGTGTCTCGAAACAGGAGTCGCCGGCTGGATCAGGCGACAACCCACGATCGGCTCGAGAAGATTTTGGCGCAGTCGACAGGCACCTCAGCAGACTGGTCTGACAAGGTTAATGTGAAACCAGCTGCCTCGGCCGCGACTCACTAAAAGTCGAAACAGGAGTTTCTGTGAGCAGGACCGCTCCAGTCCCAAGAGCATTGATGTGTCGATTTTCCTTTTTCGACTCCTCCTTTCTGGTCGCAAACATGCAACCCTGAAGGTCCTCTCCATTGGCAGAGAGAGACTGGTACAATTCCTGAAGGAAACCAAATAGGAAGATCCCAGTTGTAGCGGAATGAAGGATGAAGCCGAAGAGATTCTGCCGCGGCCTGAACAGACTCCTCCTCGAAGGCCATAAGCTGTGTCAGCTGCTTGGCGGACCCACAACCACGACCACCCAATGGGCATCCTTTGACTTAACCAGCGGGTAGCGCTTTTCGGTCACCCAAGCTTCATTAGAGCAGAGTGGTCTTCAAGCACACTAGGTAAAAGGACCGACAGAGATGCGGGCCTGTGGATCATGGTCTAGTCAAGGCAGTAGATACACACAGCATGTGGATGGGTGTGAGACATCTTCTGCCCGCAGGAGCACCAGTGAAACCTGGGAGCCAATTTGTCTTCCACTCGGAAGTGAAAGAAGAAGAGCGAAACTCGAGAGAGTTTGAGAACAAGTTTGGAAGTGAATCCAAGATTGAGGAGCCAGAGCTTACTACATGCGGGAGTGCCAGGAGGGAACCTGAACCTTCCAGTGGAAAGGAAGATCTGGCGTCATGGGGCAGAGCACGGGTTATACCACCCAGGTGGATGGGAGGAGACAGCCTTAAGACTTTCTAGCACATCTTAAAGTGGCAAGGTACCTGCCAAGAAGTGTGGATGAACAACATCTCCACGACCCTAGAATGTACATTTTCTAAAAATACAAGATTCCAAGGTGGGACAGGGTCGATGGGAGCTTTGAGGTGTTGAATACCCCACATAAAGTGTGGGAAAGATCCAGCTGGGCAAGGGTTTTGCCCTCTACAGGTGCATGATATGCAGAAATGGCAGATAAGTTCACATTAATAGAGGAGTAGCTCAGCCCTGAATCTGATAGAGAAAGGAGGTACTCCAAAACACAGTTCACCGGACATGTGAGCGTATCAAGATGGCGAGCAGAAGACAAAGGCAAAATTGCTTCCACTTCATAGAATAAGTAGTTCTGGTGGAAGGCTTTCTAGCAGCCACTAAGACCTCTGCCACTTTGGGAAACCCCAAACCAGGCCATGGCTAGGTCTGCAGGAGCTATGTGCAGGTGCAATGACATGAGGTCCAGATGGACCAGAGTACCCTGCTCCTGGGAGAGCAAGCCTGAGCTCAGAGGAATTGGGGTTCCACTGTCAGCTGCTGAAGTAGTGGGAACCAAACTTGCTGTGGCCAGTAGGGAGCAATCAGAATCATCTCTGCTCCTTCAGACTGCAACTTGAGGACTCCTCTGCAGTAATGGGACAGGAGGAAGGCATATTAAAACTTCCCTATCCAAGAGGGACAATGTGTCTCATCAGAAAACACTAGGCCCTGGACTTAGCGAGCAAAAACAGGTCAGTTTGGCGTTGGCGGGGGATGTGTAGAGGTCAACTTGGGCTGGCCCCATCTGTCAAATAGCTCTTGACCTCAGATTGGAGGAGTTCCTATTAGTGTACACTGGACTGAGGCTGCCTTAAGCTGTCGGCCAAGGTGTTCTACTGCGCCAGGGACATGTATGGCAGTGAGTTCCAGATGATGCTCGATTGCCCAATACCAGACTCTCATGGCCTCCTGCAGAGTGGATAAGAGTTAGTCTCTCCCCCGCTTGTTTATGTAGAAGACCACTGACATGTTGTCCATCTGAATATGTAGAGGATCTGGGAGCAGATTCATCTGGAAAGACTGAAGGGCATAAAGAATCACCTGCATCTCCAAAATGCTGATATAGAGATTTTGCTCCTGGGGCAACAAGTGCCTTACATTGGATGGTCGGCCAAATGAGCACCCTAGCCCATGCTGGATGCGTCCGTTGTCAGGTCTGAGGAGACTCTACAGAAAGTGAACCCGTGGAGAGATTGGAGGGGTTCAGCTACTAGGTCAGAGTTTGGGCACTGGAGTGGAGACTGCCACTGGCTGCGCCAACTCATTCCTGCATTGATCCAATTGGATTCACAGGGTCCACTGGGGGACCCGACATGCAGGCGATGCAAGAGAGGCAGTCCACGATGGCCAGTGCCATATGTCCCAGCAGCCCAGAACACTCTGGCGGGACCTGAGCGCACAGGGAGAACAGGCGACTGGTTTCGAAGTTATCTGCCCACGGCAGGAAGACCTTGCCTTCAGCGTTGTCCAGAACTGTCCGATGTACTGTAGTCTTTGGCTTGGCCATGGCGAGGACTTTGGGAGGTTGAGGTTATACTGAAGTTCTGAAACAAGGTAAAGGTGTTGGCCATGGTGCTAACCAGCCCGTCCCTGGATGAAGCTGCTAGGAGCCAATCCCGGTAAGGAAGACATAATGGCCCTTCCGGCCTGAGTGCTACAGCCACTACTGCTAGGCACTTGTAAAGACTCAAGGAGCCAAGGACAGGCCAAATGGCAGGGCATAAAATTGATAATTGTTGCCCTGAATGCAGAAGCAAAGGAAAGTACAGTTGCGTGGGAACTTACCATAACAGTAAATCTTCAAGAGGAGCTCTTGCAGCAGGCTATAACCTTCAGGACTATGCATGAGCACTAGGACCATCCGGAAAACTTCTCAGCCAGCAGCATACAGCAGGGACGCCACTGATGCGGCCCGTCCCGCGTCGGCCCTGGTACAAAAGGGGCGGGCTCAGCTCATCTCAGTTCTCCGCCAAGGCCTGCAACAAGACCTGACAAGAGAAGGAGATGAAGCGAATATAGGAGATGTAAATGAAGATGGATCTGCACATCTGGGGAAGGTGGGTGGGAGAGAGCCTGCTGCAAGAGCTCCTCTCGAAGATCTACTGTTATGGTAAGTTCTTACATAACTGTACTATCTTACTTCGAGGGAGCTCTTGCAGCAGGCTAGAACCTTCAGGACTGAATACCAAGCAGTCCACGCCAAAGAGGAAGATGACCCGGAGGTGGAATATGCTGACTCCAGAGGCCTTAGGACAGAAGTCCTTGTAAACATCTAAGCGAGGCTAGCTCGGCGTCTGGAGGCGATATCAAGCTGTAATGCTTGACAAGCGTATGCACAGAGTTCCAGCTAGCAGCCGCATATCTCCCTGATAAGAGACATTTCTCAGGGTGGCGAATGAAGCAGACACTCCTCTGGGGAAGTGACCTCTAACTGGGCCCGGTAGGGGCTTATTGCGTTCTCATAGCAGAAGGAACGCAGGATCTATCCACTTTGATATCGTCTGCTTGGTCACCGGTTTACCCAAAGCATTGTGGTGCACAGGCCACAAAAGTTGTCGATTGACTGTGCACAGCCATCCACTTGAGGTAATACCTCAAAGTCCTGTGGACATCTAGTGTGTGAAGGAGAGCTCTCTATTGGATGGGGAAGGAAAATAAACTGGAAGGTCAACCAACTGGTTGAGGGTAAACTCGAGACCACTTTGGAAGAAACTTGATTGTTCTAAGGAAACCCTTTCCTGTGGAAAATCAAATCTGACTCTTTACACATCAGAGCCTGAAGCTCGGAAACTCTTGAGCTGAAGTAATAGCAACCAAAAACAAACCTTCCAAGAAAGGTAGCAGTTCACAATCCGCTGCCAGTTCAAAGGGAGGGAGGGTGAGCTTCTCCAACACATAAAGGAGATCCCAGGGTGGGATAGGTTCCCTCATGGGAGGTCTCATATCAAAATTCCTCTTAGAAAGGTGCGGCAACATCCAATTGTGCCAATGCCCTAACTCCAATGAGAGCATGATAGGCAGAAACAGCCCACATATGCACCTTGATAGAGGAGTAACTCAGAGCCCTCTGAAACAAGGAGAGAGAGGAGATACTGCAAGGCTGAGTTCACTGGGCAAGTGTCGGGGTCCAAATGCTGTGGCGAGGCCCATAGACAAAAACGCTTCCACTTCATAAGCGTGGCGGAGCCGGGTGGAGGGCTTTCTCGCTGAAACTAGGACTGCCGCCACTTCTGGAGAATCCTCATATCTGTGTTGAGCTATGTCTGAAGGAGCGAACATGTAGGGTGTAAGGACCGAAGTTTCAGATGGACCAGCGACCCCTGTTCCTGGGACAGAACTGTGAGCATATGGGCAGCGAACTGAAGGCTCCATGGATAACTGCAGCAGGAGTGGAACCAAATCTAGAGGGCCATCTGAGGACTACGAGAATCATTCGGCCCTTCTGCCTGTAACTTCAGTAGGACTCTCTGAATGAGAGGAAGGGCAGGAAGGCATAGAAAACCTCCTGCCCAGCAAAGGGATAATCGTCTTGCCAGAAAGCTCCAGGCGCATACTCTCGTGAAAGAAAACATTGGCAGCTTGGCTATGCGGTGAAGCAAAGAGGTCCAGCTCTGGATGACCCCACTTGTCGAAGAGCTGATCTGCCACGGATGTAGCAGCTCCCACTGTGTGCTCTGGATCGAGACCTGCTTAGGCTGTCAGCCAGATCGTTGAGGACTCCTGGAACGTGTACTGTGGATAGCAGAATCGCGCCCGCTCCAGTGCCCAGTACCAGACCTCATCGCTTCCCTGCAAAGAGGATACGAATGAGTACCCCTTGCTTGTTGATGTAGAAGACAACCGCCATATTGTCTGTTTGAACCAGAAGACAGCCTGGCACCAGGTCCTCTTGAAAGGCCTGTAAGGCATAGAGAACCGTCGCGTCTCTAGTACATTGATGTGAAGGGACCGCTCCTCGGGTGACCAAACCCTTGCATTTGATAAGCACCCAGGTCGCCCCCACCCAGGTCTGATGCATCTGTCGTAAGAGTCTGACCTGGTGGCTCGGACAACTGACCCCTTTCTCAAGTTCTGGGGTCCATCCACCAAGCAAAGTTCTCCTGACTGGCTTGGTGATCCTGACCATGAAGTCTAGATTGTCGAGCCTTGGTCCCACTGTACCCTGAGTATCCATTGTGGGATCCACATGGGAGGCGTGCCAAAGGAGTGACGGAATGGCCGCCGCCATGTGCCCAAAGCCTGAGGAAGTTCCGTGCTGGAACTTGAGGAGTTATTGAGATCCTTTCGGCAATCTCTGTAGGCGATCGCCCTGTCTTGGGGAGGAAGGCCATGCCCTGGATGGAATCCAGGACCGCTCCAATGAAGACTAGCTTTGACTGGGCTCTGGGGACATTTCTGCAAATTCAGGGTGATCCCCAGCTCTAGGAATAGAGTATAGGTGTCTCCGAGGCGTGAAGTAGGCCTGCCCTTGACGGTGCTTTATGTAGCCAATCGCTAGGTATGGGGAAAACGAGGTGCTCCATGCGCTTTTAGAGCCAAGAGCCACCACTGCCAAGCATTTTGTAAAAGATCATGAGCGAAGAGAGGCCGAATAGAAGAACTCGGAATGGTAATGCTCCCTTGGAGTGGAACCTCAGAAACTTCCTGTGGGAGGAAGACCCTGATATGCATATATGCATCTTGCATGTCTAGGGAGCACAGCCAGTCCCCTCAGTGCAGCAGGAAGACGACCCAGGAGGGTCACCATCCTGAACCTTTGTACTCTATAAAGAGATTCAGAGAGCTGAGGTCCAGAATGGGGTGAAGATCCCGTGTCTTTGGGACCAGGAAGAAATGGGAGTAAAACCCTTTTCCTGCTGAGGCCAGGGACTACCTCTATTGCCCTTTTCTGCAAGAGGGTCTGAATCTCTCCTTCTATTAGTGGGATGTGAGAAGGAGGATAGGCGGGAGTGCTTTGAGGGGAGTATTTGGGAAACTCCGTGAACTCCAGCGTGTGTCCTCTCCTGATGATATCTAGGACCCACTGGTCCGCAGTAATCGACTTCACCCTTTGAGATGAAGGGAGAAGTGGCTCCGACTGCCTCCTCTGGGTCTTCCTGTGAAAGGGCGGGGGAAGGGAGTCATTGGGCTGAGCCGGGTGTAGGCAGAGAGGCCTGGGAGGACTTGGGCCTGCAGGAGCTCCCCAGGTTGCTGGTTACGGATCTCCTACAGAAGCCGCCTCCCTGCCCTGCTGGTTACTACGGGCATGACCATGGCCACTTCGTTGTCTTCACTGGTCACTGCCAGCGGCATCTGTCGCATCGACCAGATAAGACTTTCCCAGACTCCTGGAGACAAGAAATCAAAGCTTCTGTCTCCTGCCCAAAAAGCACGGTACCCTGGAAGGGTAAATCCTTGATACCGGCCTGCAGATCCTGGTGAAAGCCCGAGACTCTCAACCAGGCATGCGCCCGAGGCACACCCTGGCGGCTGTCAGATGCATGAATCATACGAGGCTCTCAGGACATGGGAGCCCACGCTCTGAGCCAGATTTTAAAATATCCAGAAGCTCAGCTTCTGATCAGAGTCTGGAATGGCCTTCAAAAGCTCTTGCCCCAATTCCCATAGTGCATTCTGGTACTGGACCATATGCGTCAAGAAACTGAGGACCGTATGGAGCAGGTGGAGGCAGAATAAACCTACTTGCCCACCTGGTCCAAACAGCGAGACTCGGGTCAGGGGCTGTGAGCTGAGGTGCTTCGGCTGTCTGGATTTATCATGGGCAGCCGTGATCACTGAGGAGTCTGCCTGAGGGTGTTCAGCTAGGAAAGTTTCTGCCCTCTGGGCCTTGTACAGCCTATCAGACTTCTTCGGAGCGGCTGGGGCTGAAGCTGGATGCTTCCAGGTAGTCCAGGTAAGGTCCTGGAAAGTATCCACCAAAGGAGGGATCATCAGTGTTTTCGGCCCTTTGCCTCAAGTACTTCACCAGTCTCCAGCGTTCGGGTCCAGGTCCTCAGTCTCCACTCGTCTTGAGGCCTGGATATGCCTCATGATGTCCATGAAGTCTGGATCATCTGAGGCGAGCGAGGCTGGTCCTTCTCTGCTGGGGACCGCTGCAAACTGAGAGAGGAAGATGACGAGAAGAGGATGAGGAGATCGACTCAGATCTCGAATAGTCTGATCTCTCCTTGTGACCAGACTCTCGCTGTCAACGGTAACCTGGGGACGACTCTGGTCCCGAGACGGCGTCGGGCAGAGACTGGCGTCGGGAGGCGTTCTTGCCTAGAAGACTGAGAAAGACTCAGAGAATGCACTTGGAGCCGATGACGGTCTCCAGAATCCCTGGAGCGATGTCAGTGGTCTCCAGACCGGGTGCAAGACGAGCCCCAGCAGGAGGTGTGGCGGTCACTCTGAAGACTTCAAGGGAAGGCTCACCTCTCGGCTGTGGTTTGCCCGCCAGGTCCAGTACCGGTATCTGGGCCGGGATGGAGTGGGGGTGGGGGTCGTCCACTTTGGGACCTATCCCCACCAAAGAAAGAACAGCTCCTGCAGCTCATCCTTCAAAAGAGTTCTGCCGCCCTGCCCTGACAGGGAGTATCTGGGACATCGGCCCATGAAGGAGAGCCTCCTGGAGACCCAGGGGAGGAGGACTTGGGCGACGGGACATCGGCTCTTCCACAGCCGATCCTCACCTTTGCCCCTTGACCGGCATCGGTGGTGGTACAGATGACGGGTGCCGCCAGGGGTGCTGGAGAGTCCTTGAGCTCCAGAGGTGCACCTTCAGCAGGCAGCGCCGGTGCCTTGGGAGGTGGGGCCGCGGCTTTCACCTCAAGGGTCGTGTGGTAACCCATGGTTACATTCGACTGGCCGGCTTCTCCCCGATAGCCGCCTTGGCCTGAGAAGATTGCCGGACGCCTCCTGATCCCAAGGGCGGATTTTTTGGGAGAGGGCCGCACTGAGACTGGACCGACTACGGTCTTGACCGTGGTGCTTCTTCTCCTTGTGTTTCTCGTCGAGTGCAGATCCATCTTCTGCTCCAACAGGAAAGCCTTCACGGCCTTGAGACGACGGATGCGGTCCGGCTAGTAAAAGCCTGGCAGGCGGAGAAGGCTGCGGTGTTGTGGTCCAGCCGAGGCAGAATATGCAAGCGTCAACGGCCATCCATGGCCAGGATCTGCCTCCCACACCGCATGTTATTCTGGTGCTGTTCGGCGGAGGCCGACAACGGGAAGCAACCCGGTGAACTTCAAAACATCAGAAACTGTCTGACGTCAGTTAATGAGAAAATAAACCGCTGAAAACTGTAAAAGTGCAGGTTGCAAGGAAATTCTTGCTGTTTTCTGGCAAGCTGATTGAAGATATCTTCATCTGCGGAGCGCGGCGGGAAAAGAACTGAGGTGGAGCTGGGTCCGCCCTTTTGTACCAGGGCCGACATCGGCGCCCTGCTGTATACTGCTGGATGAGAAGTTTTCCGGATGGTCCTAGTGCCTGCGGCATAGTCCTGAAGGTTATAGCCTGCTGCAAGAGCTCCCACTCGGCAAGATCCTCCTGTGGGGATGAAAACACAGGTTACTCACCTGTACCAGGAGTTACAGGAATGGAATATGTTGTTCATCCACACTGTCTGGCAGGTTCCTTGCCGCTTAAATCATGCGGAAGGTCTTCAAGATGGCTCCACCACCCACCTGGGTGGTAAAACTCGTCTCCGCCCAGCGCCCAGATCTAGGCCGCTGGAAGCCAGGTTGTGCGTCTAAGCCGGGAGGCGGTGGGTCGTGTGGATGAACAACATATACCATTCCTAGAACTGCTATTACAGGTGAGTAACCTGTATTTCTAGGACATGGATATGTTGTTCATCCACATTGTCTAACAGACTCTAGCAGTTCTCTGGGAGGAGGAGGCAAGACGACAATCCCCTACTTAGGGAATAACAACTGGAGAACCGAGGCCACAAACCAGCATCCCGCGCGACTCAAGGTCGATGTGGTAGTGGGAATGAAGGTGTGTGCTGACTTCCAGGTAGCAGCCCTGCAGATTTCCTGGATAGGGACGCCCTGGAAGCAGCCACCGATACAGCAGTATGGAGGGTAGAATGAGCTCTTATCCCTCTGGGAGGCTCCATGCTCACCAACCTATAGCAGAGATCTATGCAGGAGGTGACCCACCTGCCTATCGTCCGCTTGGCTGCAGGTCTGCCAGGTGCGGCTTCAGCGTGGGTGACAAACAGCTGGCAAACCTCCCCGAACTTCAGCCATCCACTCCTTATAATAGCGAGCACTCTTCTAGGGTCCAGAGTATGGAGCCTATATTGACCTCAAGGTGTGACTGGGGTAGAACACCAGCAGAGTCAATACCTGATTAAGGTGAAACTCCGACACCACCTTCGGAAGGAATTTCGGGTGGGGGCGCCGGACAACCTTGTCCCTGTGGAAGACAGATAAGGAGACTCGATGGAAAGCGCCTGGGCTCTCCCATCCTCCTGGCTGACATGATAGCCACCAAGAAGGCGATCTTCCACGACAGGTGGGAGATGTCACACCTGTGCATCGGTTCAAATGGCTTGCCCATGAGCTTAGCCAATACCAGCTGTAGATCCCACGGAGGTGGAGGTTCTCGCACCAGAGGATATGTAATCAAGCCTTTGAAAAGCGCCAGACCACCTTCTCCTCGCCTGACTGCTTCCCCGCCCACGTACAAGCAGAGATGGCTGCCAGGTGCACCTTAAGGGTTGTCGACTGCAGCCCTTGCTGAGAAAGGGACCACAGGTAGGCCAGAATGCTTGCCAAGGAGCAGGAGGAAGGGTCCAGGCCCTGGCACCAAATGGAGAATCTCTTCCATTTAAAGGAGCAGCATTTTCTGGTCGATTCCTTATGGGAGGCCTCAACAACGCTGAGGACCTCGTCGGGAAAGACCCAAGGCCTGGAACTTTGGCAGCCAGGAACCAGGCCGTCAGGTGCAGGGGATTGAAGGTCCGGATGGAATATCTTCCCTGATTGACTGAGATCAGGTCCGGGCGGGCTGGAAGCCACCTCGGAGCCTGGGGCTGAGGAGATCTGGATACCAGAACTGGTGGGGCCAGTCTGGGGCTACCAGAATCACCTGCGCCTTGTCCCTCCTCGCCTTGAAGCACCTTATGGATCAAGGGAAATGGTGGAAAGGGAGAAGAGGCCTGGGTCCACGGCCTTGAAGGCATCCCCTGCAGCGAGCCCTGCTGGCGGGCGGGCATGAAACAGCCTCAGCTCGCATTCTCCCTGGAGGCAAACAGGTCCACCTGAGGCATGCCCCAGTGGGAGAACAGATCTTATACTACTTCCGCAGGAGAGACCACTCATGGGGACGCAGCTCCTATCCGCGTTAGGGCATCGGCCAGAACGTTGGAGGCTCCTGCCACATGGATGGCAAGGAGATCCGCCTCCAAGCTGAGCACAAGGGACCAAATGCGAGAGCTTCCCTACACAGGGGCATGAAGCACATCCCGCCTGGCGGGTTCAGGTAGTACATGGTCGTGGTATTGTCCGTCTGGACCTGGACCACTTGACCCCGTACAAAACAGAGCAAAGGCGGTGAGGTCTACACGAACCACTCAAGCTCCAGCAGGTTGATGTGGCATCGACTCCCGAGGGACCAGAGGCCATTCGTCTGTGCTCCCCTAGATGGGCACCCCAACCCATCAGAGAGGCATCGGTCGATAGAGAGACCGTCGGCTCGGGGCAGACAAACGGGATGCCCTCCTGCAGGTGCGCTGGAACGATCCACCACTGGAGAGTGTTCCACATCACCTGGGTCACTGTCACTGGCTGATCCAAGGTTGGGCGCTGCGACCATTGGCTGGCCAGTCCCCATTGAAGGGACGATGTGCCAACGGCCCAATGGACCACGCTGGTGCAGGCCGCCATGAAGCCCAAGAGGCGCAGGAAGTCCTGGGCAGGGCACAATTGCCTAACCTGAAATGATTGGTCAAAGGAGGAAAGAACCTCGGCCCTGTCTGAGGGAGTCAGTACTCTAGCTCGCGAGAGTCGAGCTCTGCTGCGATGAATGGATCTCCTGCTTTGGCACGAGTTCAGACTTGGCCTCGTTGATAAGGAGGCCAACTTGGGAGCAAACCTGGAGGGCCAGATCCCTGGACTGCTCCACCTCCATTCTGGAGGCCGCAATCAGCCAGTCGCCCAGGTAGGGGTACACCTGGATCCTTCGGTGCGCAGGAATGCTGTCACCACTGCCATGCATTTGGTGAAGACCCTGGGAGCTAGAGAAGGCCAAAGGGCATGTCCCGAACTCGTAGGGGACCCCTCTGCCCTGAAGCGGAGGAATCGCTGGTGGGACGGATGGATTGAGATGTGAAAGAACGCGCTCAGGAGGTCCAGAGAACAGAACCCGCACTGCTCCAAGTATGGAATGATCTGAGCCAGAGTGACCATTCTGAAGGTTCGAGACCTTAGGAACCTGTTCAGGTCGTGCAGGTCTAGAATGGGCGCCAACCCCCGCCTGCTTCGGGACCAGGAAGTACCTGGACACAAACCCTGTGTCTGGTGGAGGATCCGCCACCTTCTGATTACCTCCTTTTCCAGGAGCAGGGCAATGTTGGCTCGACAAGCCGACAGGAGGCTGTGGACCCGTAGCCACCGTGGGGTGGCGGCTTGAAGAGGCGGGGCCTGCTCAAACTCCAGAGGCAGACCCTTTCCTACCACCTCCAACACCAGCGGTCCATGGTGATAGTGGACCAGGCGGAAAGGAGTGGCGGAGCCGTCTCCATCGGGGAGCGACGAGGCTGGGGCGACACCCTCAACCCTCACTGGGCAGGCTTGGAGGAAGGACTGGCCGAGGGAACTCCTGGGCCTATTCCTCCCTGCTTTCTCTTGGAGGAAGCCGCAGGCTTGGGATTGGGGTGCTGCGCGAGCCTGCTGGCCCTGATGCTGGTGTTGCTGGGCCAGACGTGCACGAGGGGCAGAAGGTCAAAGGACTTATGTTGCTGACGACGGCCTTGTCCTTCTGAGCAGGCGTGACAGAGTCCAGGGTGGCGCTGGACTTTTCGATCCTCTGGAGGTGGCCTTCCACTCCAGGCCCGAACAGGTCAGTCCCCAAGAAGGGGATGTCTGCCAATTTGTGCTGGGTATCCGTCAAAGGTGGATATCCTCAGCCAGGCTCTGCTGTGCATGGCCACTGTGGCCGCTACTGATCGGGCACAGGAGTCTCCGATATCTAGAGCCGCTTGGAGCTGCTGTTTCGCCACTGCCCTTCCCTGATCCCGCACCTGCTTGACCGTAGTCTGCAGGTCGGCTGGGAGATGAGGGATCACCTCATCCAGGGAGCCCATGAGGTCGGGGGAGAAGTGCGCCATCAGATGCGGCCGAACTGGCCTGACGGAGGCCGAGGGAGGATGCAGCGACACCTTGCACCCGCATAGTCCAGCTTTTGGACTCCTTGTCGGGGGCTTATCCACATCCCTAGCGCTCCCAGAGTCCCGGAAAACGCTATCGGTGACCAACCCTCCGCAGAGGGTGTTTCAAAAACCGGACAAAGAGCCGGTAGGGACCGTGATACTTCCTGGCCATCCTGGCCGAAGGCACAGGACAGGAAGCCAGCTGCTGCCAAAGCCCCAGGCTGGGCCAACAATGGCTTCAGCCACGGAAAGCCTCCATGGGAGAATCCACTCGGTCCAGTATCTCCGTGAGGGATACCTGCCCGCTGGATACCAGCTCAAGCTGCATCCCACTGGACTCCGAGATGAGCCGAAGCAGACCAATGAACAATGATGGGCTCTCATCCATCAACTGCCCCGGAGGACTCCAGGTCAAGGGGCCTGGAAAACAGGAACAAAGTCGTCCAGACTCCGGAGTCTGCAAAGAGCTGCCTGGGCCTGAGCTACCCTCCACCTGCAGAGGACAGTCGGAGTGAGGGTGACCGACAACCGTGGGGCAGACCCTGACCCGACCGAGTCCTTGGTCAGAGCCCCGATTGGCAAAGCTCCTTAAAAGATGCTGTGTACGAGGATCCCAGTGAGAGCGGGATAAATGCCGCAACCGAAGATGAGGATGCGTCTGACCTCATGCCTCCTCCTCCTCGAGGGCTATCATCTGCTCGAGTTGCTCAGCCAAGCCAACCACCGTGGATACCGCCTAACAGGCCTCCTTGGACTTCACTGGAGGATGGCGTTTCTGGGGAGCCCAGGTTGTAGTTAGGCAGAAGCGGTCTTGAAGGACATTGGCTGAAAAGACCTGCACAACTCTCAGGCCTGTGGTTCGTGGTCAAGGCCGAGGCAGTAGACTCACGTGGAGTGCGGATCCGTCCTGACATCTTCTGCCCGCATGGGCACTGCCAAAACCGGAGTCGACGGTCCATCGCGAGCGAAGGAAGAATTGGACTGAAGTCTTGAAAACTTCAAAACTATTTTCGGGTGAACCGGAAGAGTTCGGATCCAGTCTATACACAGAGCATTAAGGAGGGAACCTGAGCTTCCAAGCGGTAAGGAAGATCTGGCGTCATGGGGCGGAGCCGAGAGTTTTACCACCCGGGTGGGTGGGAGGAGCCAGCCTGAAGACCTTCCGCAAGATTTACAGCGGCAAGGAACCTGCCAGACAGTGTGGATGAACAACATATCCACGCCCTAGAATACCAAAATGTGGAAGTACATGTCCTGCATGTCCAGGGAGCACAGCCAGTCCCTTGGTGAAGGGAGGGAGCAGGCCTGAATGGGTGACCATCCTGAATGGTTTGTACTCTATGTACTTGTTCAGGTGGCCAAGATTCAGGATGGGCTGTATGTCCCTTGTTTTCTTTGGGACCAGAAAAAGTGGAAATAAAATCCCTTTCCCTTTGAGCTGGTGGAACTGACTCTATGGCCTGTTTCAGCAAGACCACCTGGATCTCCTCCTGGAAAAGGAGAGGTGTGAGAGGGTAGTGGGAGTTTATGGAGGGCTGTCTGAGGGTATCTGTGAACTCCAGGACATGTCCTTTCTCTATCAGATGAAGAACCCACTGATCTGTCATGATCTTTGCCATCCCTCTAGATAGAGAAAATCGACCCCTAGGGATTCTGCCAGGTGAGGTAGGTCAGGTAAGGAGTCAGGCCGAGGAACTGGGGACAGGCAGAAAGGCCTGGTAGGTTTTGGGGCTCTAGGACTCGAAACTCCTGAGGCCTGACAAGCGACCTTATGCTTAAAGGCTCCTCTAGTCTGTTGGCCTCTGGGCTGTTGCCTGACAGGTGGAGCACAGGGGTTTGGCTTCATTGGGGACTGGGGTTCCACCTGGAGGACACCAGCCTATACTGGCAGGATGGTCTGCATCTGTCCAGGAAGGAACAAGTCTTTTGGGCAATCGGTTTAAATGCTTCATTGGCAAGCCTTTAAACTAGTCAAGGGGAGGCACTGATAAGCAGAGAAATCCCAGCCTCCCCTACAAAACAGGGTACTAAATGAGAAAAAGACCAAGATAGAAAGGTCAGTGGGGGCTGCTACAGAAGGTAAAGCCATCAAAAATGGAGAGCAATCAGTACCAATGCCCGTAGTCTGGGTAACAAGCTTCCTGAATTAGTGGCCTTGATGGAGGAGGAAGATCTGGATATTGTGGCAGTCACAGAAACATGGTACACAAGAACCATGACTGGGACGTAAACATACCAGGATACACTATCTACAGGAAGGACAGGGAGGGAAAAGAGGAGGAGGAGTAGCTCTCTACATAAGAGAAGAAATCAAAGCAACAGAACAAAAGGGTAAACAGGGAGGAGAAGAAGCACTGTGGGTCAATGTGGCGGCAGGCAATGGCACCACAATCCGCACAGGGTTGTATACGGACCCCCTCTCAGGGGAGGAAATGGACAAGGAAATGACAGAAAGTATACTTAGAATGGCAGATAAAGGGAGATATTGCTGATGGGTGATCTGAATATGCCAGATGTTAACTGGAGTGCAGTTGCAGCAGCCACTTCTAAGAGTGGGTTTATTCTGGATGCCCTACAGGGGCATGCCTTAGACAACTAGTATTGGAGCCCACTCGAGAGGAGCAATCTTAGACCTGGTTCTCTCAAAAGGAGATGAAGAGAGGATCACAGATGTAGAAGTGGGTAGCCATCTGGGAACTAGCGACCATCGAACAGTATGGTTCACAATAAACACAGCAATAGAGTCAAGCCATACAAAGACAAAGGTACTGGATTTTAGGAGGGCTGACTTTGCCAAAATGGGTGAGTGCCTAAGGAATGCACTAGCAAATGGGCAGGAAGGAGGGTGGAAGAACAATGGGGAATAATAAAACTGCCATCACAGAGGTAACAAGCCTTTGTGTAAAGCAAATAAAACGAAACGAGTAAAAACCACTATGGTTCTTAAAGGAAGTGGCAGTTAAGGTTCAAGAGAAAAGAAAGCATTCAGGAAGTACAAGGAATCACAGAAGGAACAGAACAAAGAACTGTATCAGTTAAAGCAAAAGGAAACTGGAAAGGCAGTCAGAACAGCAAAGGCCCAAACCGAGGAAAAGATAGCCAACTCAGTTAAGAAGGGGATAAAACCTTTATAGGTACATCAGGGAGCAAAGGAAGACCAAGGGAGGGATAGTGAGGCTTAATAAAGGGAGGGAGGGTGGGCAGAGGGTGACTGTGAAAAGGCAGAGATACTAAACAAATATTTTTGCTCAGTATTTACAAAGGAAGAGGAGGAGGTACCTAAAACAAACAGTAGAAACACTCTGGATACAGAAGTTGATACCAGCCCATTTACAGAAGAAAGAGTTCGAATGAGCTCTTAAAACTGAAGGTGGACAAAGCAATGGGGCCTAATGGGATTCATCCCAGAATTCTAAAAGAACTAAGGATAGAACTAGTGACACCACTGACTACCCTCTTTAACAAATCATGGGAGGATGGGGTGGTACCTGAGGACTGGAGGAGGGCAGATGTGATTCCCCTTCACAAAAGTGGGAGCAAGGCAGATGCAGGAAACTACAGACCTGTTAGTTTAACCTCAGTGGTAGGGAAAATGATGGAATCACTTCTGAAGGAAAGATATTGTGTGTATCTAGAGGCCAGAGTGGCACAGGGCCCAAGGCAGCATGGATTCACAGCGGGAAGGTCATGCCAGACAAATCTGATAGATTTCTTTGACTGGGTGACCAAAGTAGTAGATCAGGGAGGGGCTGTGGACATGGCTACCTAGACTTTAGCAAGGCATTTGACACAGTCCCACACAAAGATTAATATACAAGTTAGCCAGCCTGGGGTGGGTCCCAAGATGACAGCCTGGGTAAAGAATGGCTGGAGAATAGGACACAGAGAGTAATAGTAAATGAGTCCACTCTGAAAAAGGGGGTTAGCAGTGGGGTACCACAGGTTCAGTATTAGGACCGGTCCTCTTCAATGTCTTTATAAGCGACATTGCAGAGGGACTGGAAGGAAAAGTGGCCTCTTTGCAGATGACAAAGATCTGCAACAGAGCTGATGCACAAGGTGGGGTGGAAAGGATGAGAAGGACTTGGCAAGGTTAGAGGAATGGTCAAATGTATGGCAGCTTAGATTCAATGCTAAGAAGTGCAGGTATTGCACCTGGGAAACAAAACCCAGGGAAGAGTACACAATGGGGGTGAGATACTAACAACAAAATGGAAAGGGACCTGGGGGTAATCATATCAGATGACCTAAAGGTGGGCAAGCAATGTGAGAGCAGCAAGGAGGGCTGGGGGATACTGGGATGCAAGAGAGGCATCACTAGCAGAAAACAAGAAGTTATTACCCTCTATACAGACAGCTGGTGAGACCACATCTGAGTACTACGTGCAGTTCTGGAGACCCAATCTCCCAAAGACAGACAGGATGGAAGCTGTCCAGAGGAGGGCAACTAAAATGGTGCAGGGTCTGCACCAGAAGACATATGAAGTGAGACTTAAGGAGCTTAATATGTATAGCCTCGAGGAAAGGAGGAGAGGGGGACATGATAGAAACTTTCAAGTACCTCAAGGGAATCAACAAAGTCCAAGAGGGTAGCATCTTTCAAAAAAAGAGGTGTGCAAGAACAAGAGGGCACAATTTGAAGATAGAGGCGGCTCAGAGGTAATTTAAAGAAGTATTTTTTCACAGAGAGGTTGTGGATGCATGGAATGGCCTTCCGGAGGAAGGTTGTGGAGTCAAAATCAGTGGTGGAATTCAAGCATGCATGGGACAGTCATAAGCAATTCTAGGGGTGGGGTAGGAAGAAGTAGGCTGCTGGTTAACTAGGATCTGCAGCTTATCCAGTAGGTGAGGAAATGGGCAGACTGGGTGGGCCAAGTGGTCATATCTGCCGTCAAATTCTATGTTTCTATGGACGACTGATGAAATGGCTGGTGACTGTTCTGTTTTTGACTAGATCTGTACATAGTGTACAGATCTTGCAGCCTTGCCAGATTCCTGGAGATAATTCACGATTTTTGAATCCTCATCGAAAAGGACCAAGCTCTTTGAAGGAGCGTCCATAATCTTTGCCTGAACGTCTGGAATGAAACCCGAGACCTGGAGACAAGCATAGTCAAAAGGCAAATGCCTGAGGCAGCTGCCCTGCCCGCAGCATCCGCTGTGTCACAGGAGGAATGCAGAACGTGAGTGCCTATGTCTGAACCGGATTTTAGAAAGTGGAGTAGCTCAGCCTTTTGGGAACCATCCTGCCGAGTCTGGACTAGTTCTATGGCCTTTTCCCACAGGGCGTCTGGTACTGGACCATGTGGGCCAAAATATTCAGAGAGTGGATGGCACAGGTGGCTGAGGCAAAAATTTTCTACTGATCTGGTCCACCTGCTTGAAGTCCTTGTCCGGAGGCTGAGTGCTTAGAAGGCATGGCCTCTTGGACTGATCATGAGCTGCCATAATAACCATAGAGTCCGTAATCAGTTGCTCCACAAAACAAGGTTCATCCTTAGGAGCACTATAGAGATGGTTAGCTTTCTTGGAAACAGCAGGTGTAGAAGATGGGTGTTTCCATGCTGATTTTGTGACGCCCATAAAGGTGTCCACCAGAGAAGGACCAACAATAGGCTTTGGATCCTTCTGGCGTAGAATGACTGCCAGCCAGAGTCTCTCTAGGTCTAAATCTGCTGTATCTCAGCCCATATTAGACTGGATATGCTATATACCTCCATAAAGGTTGGATCATCTGGAGGTCAATATGTCATATGCTTTAGCGCATAACATAACTGCATAACAGGAACAGTGCGGTGGGAAAGTGAGAGGGTGCAAAACCAGCGAAAGGATGTATCTCGTGAGTGCACCTCTCACTCTTCCTGGTACAGGATAATAATCTTGCTGGGAAGAGGGACCACTGATCAGCTGCCGTGGCGCGATGGGATGAGCTACAGGCAGCAAGGGAGGTTACTTTCGTCTGTGGACCGAGGTTTTGATTACGGTCCCAGCGCATGGAATTTTTATATTTTCGCACTTTGTGCGAATTTAAGTGTTAACTAATGGTGTTAGTTATTTCAGATGGAGGGGTTCGGGGCACAGCCCCTTAAGAGGGGGTGGCGGGGCAGAGCTCATGAAAAAACAAAGACTTATGCTACGGCAATATATTGTGCTGCATTGGCAGCGGTAAATTGCTGCGGCATAATGTCTTGAGACAGTATGATCCCATGCCATCTGGAAGTGACCTGTGGTCCTCAGGAGAGGGGACAACCCAGATCTGAAGACCCCCAAGAGGAGGAAGAAGAGTTGCAACCAGACCTGCCTGATGAAGACGGCGACCTAGAGATCGAACACTGGTGCAGGCAGCCACGCAACAGCGTCTGTGCCTATGAGAACAGGAGGAGGGCGATGGTGCTTCCTCCTGTGACATCTGGAGTTACCCTGGATGTGTCATCCGGTTGCGGAGTAGGCTCCCAGGCTGGAGAAGGCTTCCTCCGCCCTTAACTGTATTCCACAGGCAGTAGCATAAGGCCGTCAATGCTGGCCTGGTTGGCGTGGAGGGTTGAGGCGCTGGGCGCCACACCTGCGTGCCCACGGCGGTGACCTGGGTTAAGGAATGAGCCTGGGCCACGCGGGTCGGCAGGGAGAGAGGATCAGCGTCTGCAGGACAGCCTCTCTCTCTCTCTGGGGAGGGATTCAGGCTTGCCCGGCACTGCAGTGGCCCCCAGTGGTGACCGGAGGTACTGTGCACGCCAGAGGCAACACATAGTGGGATGACAGCTGCAGCAGGCGACTGACACCATTGCACATCCTCGCTCTCAGGGTGGGGTGGGGGGGACTGAGGTATAAAACCCAAGAAAAACACCCTGGCGCACCGAGGAGGCGATGAGGGGCCTCAGGTACCTCCCACATCCCCAACCCTGGATGCCCTCACAGACTACTCATGGCTGACCCCGTGGAAGATGGACCTTCTAATTTCAGACAGATGCCGCCAGAGTGCGAGAGGCAGGCCTGCCTCGGGAGAGTGACCGGCTGGGAAATCTCCCGATGGGAGGGGGCTGTCTGAGGAGCATCACCATGGGGAGTAGCAGGGGCAGAGTGTCAAGTAGGCACCTCAAGAGATGCCTTGGTGCACCAGTGCCAGAAAAATAAGTTTTTTTTGGGGCTGTCAGGTCCGCAGAGGATTCTGCAGATTGGAAGGATTAACTTGGCGTCAGTTGGGGGACGTTAGACGGACTCGGCGTTAAGTTCCTTTGGAGGTGGCAACCCAGGCATTAGATCTGAGGGGTCAGGTTGACCGCATTGGCCCAGCGAGTGTCAAGCTATCTGGGCGCCGCCCGTAGGTGTCGCCTGGTTTGACAGCAGGCCCTCTAGCGTCGGCTGGACAGGAATGTTGAGACCAATAAGCAATGCAGGGTGATTGGGAGATGAAGGGATAGATGTCACTTGGTTCGATGCTGGGGTGGATGGCGCTGACCGGACGGGCATGGATTGACGCTGGTCTGAGGATGCTGCCAGTGCTGGTCTGAGGCGCCTGTCTGGGGCGCTAACTCACGAAAGGGGCTAAGGCGTCACTCTGCTGAGGGAGGCGGATGCATGCCCCTGGCGCCACTGGGAAGCTGCCTTAGAGCCAAGGCTGGGTGGATGACGGGCATGGACCTGCCACCCAAGGAAGACCTGGCCGACAGCCTAACTGCTGGCCCGAAGGCTGGTGAAAGGGCCAGAGCAACAGGGGCTGGGAGGCCAGCCCCTGACCCCATGAACCACTACCTGATGTCTGAATAAGGGCGGAGAGGTTTCACCACGGGGCCGTGGAAGAGAGGGCTGCCGTGGATGTAGAGTCTGACCTCCCGAGAGGACGAACTGGAGCAAGACTTTTCCTTCTGCTTCTCCCTATGCTTATGTTTTTCATCTGACTTCTTCTCCTGTGGGAGGACAGAGAGGTGGAGGCCCAAGACATCCGCTGAGGAGGAGGAGGAGGAACTTCTGCCCTGGATTTGTTTCTCCATGGCTGCAACCTTTTTCTCTAGCAAGAATCTTTTAAGGGCCTTTTGGTGGCGGATCCTGGTCCTTTGGTTGAACTTCAAGCAGTACTGCAAGCCTCAGTATCATGCTTTGGGCCTAGGCAGAAGAGGCAGAAAGAGTGGCTGTCCTTGACAGGATCTGCTTACCACAAGGACACTTGGACCACTGGCAGTTCCACTGATGCAGCTGCAGATGACATGCAGAGAAACTGAAGAGAAATCTAATTTTTTGAAAATAATAAAGCGTGGATAATCGCGAAAAAATGGTGGTCGACTGTAACAGGAGGAGTCCGTGGAACAGATGTGTGCGTGTCGATGGTGGGAAAAGAACTGAGGTAGGGCTGGGGACTGCCCCTTACATAACACTGCCCAACGCTGGGGTGGGCAGACATCAGGTGGCAGTCTCCCACTGCATACTGCTAGCTAGAAGTTTTCCATGGGGTCCTGGCACCTGCCGGCTTCTGTTCTTACAGTGTAGCCTGCTGCAAGAGCTCCCTTCAAAGTAACATCACTGCATTAGAAGATCTCAGTGTGGATCTCCAAACAAGGTTGGAGTCTGTGGCCATAATAACCGGATATGGAGACTGGTAAAAGGCATGCCTGCTGTCCGGTGGTCTTACTGACCCCTCCCAAACCAGAATTTCACAGGGGATCTGTGACTGTTGAGAGCTACAACTCTGAATCTGTTAGGAACTTCACTTTATTTTGTGTTCATCACTCTGTTTCTTGTTTTCTCCCACTTTCTAGCCCAGACTCCCACCCTCAACCTACATGGCTCCCCATTCCAATCCCACATGTACTTCTGTTGCAGCCTGCATCCTGATGGGGCTGCACTCCTCATCTGCCAGTAAAGTCCTGCAGTGGGGCTCTCCCAGATGGATTCACTCCCAGAAGACAAATGCCATACCTAACATGACAAGGGAGCCAGTGTTGTGCCTGCACATTACTTCAACCAGGAGTGGGCATGGCATGGGCCATGCCAACACCCTTCTGAATATTGTGACAGATGCAACACAGAGTGACTGGAGTCAAGAACCTTCCCTAGAGGTACTGAGCAGGCCCTGGGTACTGCATATCAACGAAGATGCTGGGTTCAGAGGCTTTGGTATAGTGAGTGCCTGTCGCATCCCACCATCCAGACAGCCCCAACTTGAGCATGTTTTACTGGCTCACTACCGAAATAAATTTCAACGAAAAGGAATGTGCTTTCAAATCATATAACCAAGGTGGAACTACAGCCTGCCCAAACTCATCAATCATCCTATAACAGCAGCCAAGAGTCAGTCTGTTTTAATAGGAGTGTTTTATACTCAGTAATGGCAGTACCATTTCCAGGAGTCTGGGCACACACTCATGTCAGCACCAAAATAGCTCCCTTTCTCACAAATGTATGAGGAGCACCAGCGAAGCTCAGCATCCTGAGAGCAACCCGACTTTCTGAAAATGGTACTGCTCAGCTCCCAAGCATCGAGCACCTCCTAGCTGTGCTGATTAAGCAGGTTGGGCAGAGATTTTTCTATGAAGGTACACCTTCACTTAAATACCATAGTGGAGGAAATTGAAAGAACATAGCTTTTGTCACATGGTGGGGTCTGCCCAACTTTCAGGTTGGGTGCAATTTCCAGCAACCTCCTAACCATGTCAGGAGGAGGTTATCACAGTGCAGGGCCCAAAGTTCTAATGACCATGTTTGTTTTCTTCCTGACCCACCCTGGCTGTGCAACTTCCTCAGGTGGCCTTGAGCAAATACAGTGTTCTTCACAGTGGGGAGCAAGCTCCCTGGCCCTCCAATTAGGGTAGCTGCGGTATTAGATTGCCACACCATCCCCCTCATTAGGCTGAGGAGCTGAGCACTAGACTACCAGCTATGGAGTCCATTCCCAAACTCAGATCACCAACAACTATTGGCCAGAGTGGTTAATCCACTGTTGATTTGAATATCTGCACATAGCCTCCTGCAAAGCTTTTGTTTCGCTATGAAAATATATTTTCAGAGAGTTTTATGTTAGTCCACACATTTTATGATATTATTTATTACTGTTAAAGTTTTATTTTACATTAAATGCTGCCAATGTCAAGTGATTTGTGATACAGTCTGTATGGGACAATATAAAAAATGTATTCTGCTGAACTGTAAATTCTTCCAGTTTTAATGGGGACTAGCATTCCAGTTAACATATGGCATTCAGCAACATAATGAAAAACACTTACATTTAATGATAGTGCTGTCTTTTGAAGCAGAGAATATGTGCTTGTCATCAGGAGAGATGACCAGGCAAGTAACTGGAAGCTTGTGGCCTCTTAACACACGGATATCTTTCACATCTGGAGGCTGGTACTAAAGAAGAAAAATAACAGTATACAGAATACTAAAGAAATAAACATTCAACATGCAGTCTGACTGAACAATGTATGGATGTGTTGATCACAACTATCTAACTATCTTTCAGTGTAGTCTGGAGAATAACCTCTGACAACAGTGGTTACAAAACCTATGGTACTGACCATCACTTTCTGATTCACTTAGGCCATTAGAAGCTTAAACTCATTTGCTCCGTGGCCATTTTGGGTCGGATCTAGCAATGGATGGTCCCGCGCATATGGCATCTATGGGAACAAATTTTCAATTAAGAGGTTGTGTCAAGCTAATGTCTTATCTTTTCCATTTATAAACAGCCCTATATGAATAGCCTCAGGTAAGATATGGCGTTACTTTCCATTGCATTATTGTACTTGACTGTTCATCAACCAACCAGAGTGCAAGTTACAATTCAGTGACACCTCTTCCCACTGAAAGCCATGCTCTCAAGTGAGTTCCCTACACTTCCGCAATCAGAAAGATCTACTTCACCACACGTTTACAGTCTCCTTGTAGACTTTATGCATACCAATCATTAGGGCAGACCAAATTAATCCACTGAATGTGATCAAGGCTTGTAGCGCCATAAAGAAAATATATAAATGAGGGTGATCTGCAAGGACTCTGAGGAACAATGGTAAATCCAATACTGAAGACTTGGAACATTGCCTGCTTCCTGTCTGCTCCTAGGTAGTCACAAAGAGCAGTGCAACAGGGAGGTCAGAACAGGGAGGAAGAGCAAGACTGTCCACCACTCAGGTGGCTATGCCAAGTTTTAGTGCCAGTCTTCCAAGTTGGAGGCAGGAAACAGAAAATGGGCACGACCAGGGCAACTGGTGCTACCTCCTGCATAACACCCTCATGCAACACTAGTTTTCTCTGCCCACCTTGTCGCCAGTCTACACCTGACCTTTGCACTGGAGGTTAGGGCACGCTCTTTGCCTTGGGAGTTCAGAGGAGCAGTGGGGTTGAGAATGGGCGATTTCAATTCCTCCTGCAGCAGGACTGTAAACTAAGGAGTACAGATCAAAATTAGCTGGAATACTAGTATTCAAAATGCTCCGGTCACAGTCAATAAATGTTACTCCTCTGTAACTAATTCTGGGAGTGGTATACAGGTCACATCCACACTTTGGCAGTTCCACTTCAACAAGCTGATCAGTAAGACATCTTCAAGCTAAGCTCCTCCCACCACTCAGGCAGCATACCCTCGGCTCCAACCAATGATGTCAGATCTTTCCATGCTAGAAGCAGGGAACAGTGTGCCACTACGAGAGAGGCGCGGGCCAGCTGGGTTGTGAGGATCTGAACTGAATACCATTCTTAGAACTACAGTTACAGGTGAGTAACCTATATTTCTAAAAGCATGGATACAGTTACCTGTCCACACTCTGGCAGACTCCTAGCAGTTCTTCGGAGGAGGGACAAGATGTGCACCCTATTTGGTGAACAGAGACTGAAGAACCAATGCCCCAAAACTAGTATCCAGACAAGACATAATATTGATGCTGTAATGGAGTTGAAGGTGTGTGCTTTCCTCCAGGTAGTAGCCCTACAGATCTCCTGTATGAGGATGTTCTTGGAGGCAGCCACTCAGGCAGTGGCATCTCTGGTGGAATAAGCCGTAAGCCCTCTGGGAGACTCCCTACCAGCCAACCTATACCAGAGGTGCATGCAGGATATCCTCATGCCAATCGCTTACTTTGCTGCCGGGTCTGCCAGATGGCTCGGGTGTACATTACAAACAGCTTACTACTTGAGTTCCAGCCATGTGCTCCTTATAGTGAGTGCTCTCGCAGATCCAGAGTATGGAGACTGTGGTTGGCCTCCAAAGACGGTTGTTAAAATATACCGGAAGGGTCATCACCTGGTTAAGGTGACACTCCGATATAACCTTCGGGAAGAACTTCAGGTGGAGGCAAGGGCCACTCTGTCCTTGTGGAGGACAAGATAAGGAGACTCCACTGAGAGTGCCTGGAGCTCACTGACACTTCTGGCTGACATGACAGCTGCCAAGAAGGCCATCTTCCACAACACAAAAACATTTTCCACCTGTGCACTGTTTTTTTTTTTTTTGTTTAAACAACTCTCTCTCCCTCTTCACTGACCTTCTCTCTGGCGTGGACTCTCAGCGTTGGCTCTGCCCACCCGCCTGAAGCTTCAGTTGTACAGTCTGGGTGCCGGCCTCCTCCCTCCGCAGTGCTACCCTAACCCCTGGCTCCGAGTCCCTGAGAAAGGACCTCCACTCCTACTGGCACTCTATCTAGAATGCTGGCGGGCACATTGCTTGTGGGGAGGAACCGAGAGCACTTCCAAAGCCCAGCACTGGGCATAGAGCCACTGCTACTGGACCTGCCTTCACCTGTCAGCGGAGAGAGGAGGGTTTTTCATTTGTTTTCTCCCGCCCTCTTCCTTCCACAGAGCTTGGACGTGCAATGACAGCCAGCATCCGCCGAGCTCCGCCCCAGTGCCATACAGCAGCGACGCAAGTTCCAGGCTGCCCCGGCCAATGTCAGAGGTTGCTCAAGAGCGACGCTATGCCCTACACCCTCCACTAGAAGGAGAGCTGTCCATCGGATGCTCGATCTCCCTGCCCTGCCGGCCTGGGCTTGTTCCCGAACTCGGGTCGCCAGTGAGGCACAAGGTGAGGCATCTAGTGCCTTAACCCTCAGCGCCACCAGGCCAGCCCCTGTGCACTGGCTTAAAGGCTTGCCCATGAGAACAGTCAGCACCAGCAGTAGGTCCCCAAAGGACGGTGGCTCCGACTGGAGGGAACAAGTGGTCAAGGCCTTTAAAAAGCACTTGACCACCTTCTCTCAGGCCACAGTCCACTTACCAGCCCCACACCCAGTAACCTGAGATGGCTGTCAGGTGCGCCTTAAGGATCATCGCTCACAGGCCCGACTGACAAAAGGGATCAGAGGTACTCCAAGATGCTCAACACAGGGCAGGAAAGGTTAAGCTCCTTGCCCTGGCACCAGATCGAGACCTTCTTCCACTTAAAGGGAGGTGCCATCTCTGAGGTTCCAGTGTCCCCTGCATTATGGCTCCCATGTAAAATCTCTTAAGCTGGGCAGGATTTTAACGTGCTCAGTAAAGAACAAACCTTTTAAATGATCCTACCTTTTTTTTTTTTAAATTCATCATCGTGCCATGTTACCTACAACTGGTAAACTTGACAAACTGCTGCTGGAAAACATGCATGACATGGCAGCAAAGGGGAGGTACAGCTGATGAGAGACTAACATGACGGGAATAGACTGGTACATCCCAACAGGGGCCGCCAGGCATGGGACTTCATCAACTCCCTTGAGGGGCCTGGCCTTAGGCAACTGATGAGGAACCTACCAGAAACCAGGCAATCCTGGATCTGGTACTGACTAATGGGAACAGGATAACAAGGATCAAGGTGGAACATCAGCTAGGTCCAGCAATTCACTATATGCTATGGTTCAAGGTAGACACAGGGATTCAGTCAACCCATACGAAGCAAGAGTCTTAGACTTCAGAAGGGTGGACTGTACCAGGATGGGACTTCAGCTAAGGAAACCCCAGAAAAAAGGGGTTGAGGAGAAATGGGCACATATCAAGGAGGCTATAGCAAAGGCGCGAAAACAATGTGTTAGGGTCGACAGACAAGGGTAAAAGGAGAAGAAAGAGGAGGATAAGGAAATGTACCAGAGGTGTCAGAGGCAGGAAAAGCAGCCGACTTGGTGGCGATGAGGGTTGAGGCGCTGGATGCCACACTGGCGACCCAGGTTGGAAATGGACTCGGGTTGTTCGGAGGTCAGCGGAGGGGTAAGGATTGATCATCCGGAGGACTGCTCTCCTTCCTCGGGAGGGGTTTGTGCCTGGAGTCAGCACAACAAGAGGGGCGTCTCGCCTGCGCCCAGGGTGCTGGCTGCCTCCGCGAGGTGAGATATTGCCGCGCCCATTGCACGGGCGAGAAAAAATGGAGGAAAATACCAGGACATGGCAGGACCCATGATTGCCCGATGGGCTGGAGAACGATCCATGGGGGGAGGCCCTGCCAGGTCGGCAGAGGTGGTAAAGAATGTCGGGATAAAAAAAAAAAAGAGGCAGGAAAAGAGTAGAGGCGCTAAAGCGCAAACTGAGGAAAGAATAGCTGAATCGGTTAAAACAGGAGACAAGACATTCTTCAGGTACATTAGCAAGAGAAGGAAGGCAAAGGGGAAGTAGCTAAGCTTGAGGAGCCAGGAGGGAGATAGTGGAGGAGATGGGGAGAAAGCAGCTATCCTAACGAATGAATTCTGTTCAGTCTTCACTGTGGAAGGGCACAGGTAGGGGCCCACAGCTAGACTTTAAAGGAACACAGGATAAGGAGGTAAACACCAGTCTATTCACTGAGGAGAGGGTCCTAGAAGAGTTTGCAAAGCTGAAGGTGGACAAAGCCATGGGTCCAGATGGCATACATCGCAGGATCCTAAGGGAACTGAGAACTGAACTGGCAGCCCATCTGGCAGACCTGTTCAATGAGTCCCTAGATACTGGAGTGGTCCCAGAGGACTGGAGATGGGCAAATGTTGTCCCTCCTCACAAAAGCAGTAGTAAAGAAGATGCAGCTAACTACAGACCAGTTAGTCTAACCTCTATAGTTGGAAAGATAATGGAACACTCCTCAAGGAAAGAAAAGTGGAGCATCTAGAAGCCGCGGGGTGTTGGATCCCAGACAACATGGGTTCACCGCTGTATGGTCCTGTCAAACTAATCTAATAGATTTCTCTGACTGGGTGACAAAGGCGGTAGACTGGGGACAGTAGATATTGCCTACCTAGATTTAAACAAAGCCTTTGATACCGCCCCACATTGGAGACTGGTCAACAAGCTAGGTAGCCTGGGGATAGAAAACAAGGTGGCAAACTGGATTGGAAACTGATTAAGGGACAGAAAACAGAGGGTCATAGTAAACGGAACCCAATCAGAGAAAAGGAGGTGATCAGTGGGATATCTCAAGGGTCAGTTCTGGGGTCAGTCCTCTTCAACATCTTCATCAGTGATATTGCAGATGGGAAGGAATGGTTTGCCTGTTTGCAGATAACACCAAGATTTGCAACAGGTTGGATACCTCGGAGGGGTGGAAAGGATGAGAAAGGACCTGGAACAGTTGGAGAGATGGTCAGAGCGTGGCAACTGAGGTTTAATACAAAGAAGTGCAAAATCATGCAAGTGGGAAGCAAGAACCCTGGAGCAAGCTACAGGTTGTGGGGAACCTGTTGGCAGTTACTAAAGAGGAGAGGGACTTGGGTCATTATCAACCATCAGTGATCAGGAAAATAATGGAAAGGCTGTTTCAGTGTCACATAATTGACCACATAAATAACTTGGGACTAGTAGATCTAACACACATGGATTCACTTCGGTAGATCTTGTCTCACGAACCTTATAACATTTTTTGAACCAGTTAGTGCGGCCCTGGATAAAGGCATCCCTGTGGATATAATCTTCCTAGATTTTGCTAAAGCCTTTGATAAGGTGTTGCACCAAACATCACTAGAACTCTGCAAAATTCAACTGCACCCTAACATAATCAATTGGATATACTCTTGGTTAGACTGCTGGCGACAAAAGTAATTAAGGAACATCTCTCCAATATGGGCACAGGTTACAAATGGAGTATCCAGGGGTCATTTTGGGTTCCACACTGTTCAATTATAATGGTTTCCACCTCCAAACAACAGGTAACGCTTGGCTCTGCAAATATGCAGATGATTGCAAGCATGGAGGACTTGTTAGGACTGTAGCTGATGGGAAACATTTGCAGGATAATTTAGATTAAATAGCAAAATGGGCAAAGGATAACATGAAATTTAATGAAAAGAAGAGCAAAGTAATGCATCCTGGAGCAAACAATACACAAATGCAATACAATTTAAACAAAATCATATTGGAAAGCACAAACAGAACAAAATGATCTGGGAGTGTTGATCACAGATGACCTATCTTCGATAAAAATACCATGATTACTGTGAAAAATGCCAGAGAATAATGGGTTGTATTCCAAGTGACATCAAAAGTAGAAAGAGAGGTGTGATCATGCCAGTGTATACCAGTCTGGTGCGCCCCACCTGAGTACTGCTCGCAGTTCTGGGAACCCCATACCTAAAGTACCACCAAACTGATAGAGGGAATACAGAGAAAAGTCAAAAAAAAAAAAACAACATCTTGCAAGATTATAGTTATAGAACTAGATTAAATAACCTGGCCTCTACTCAGCAAAATACAGACAAACAAGAGGGGACCTCTGTCTAACTTTAAAGCATTTAAAGACCAGCTCATGATGGAAACAATAGGGCTTATAGTACATAACACCAATATATCCACTAGATGTCATGTTTATAAACTAATCGGAGATAGAAATATAACCAAAAAGGGAGTACATTTTCACACAAAGAACAACAATCTGGAACACTTTGCCCCAACATGTAGTAGAGAGTAACAACATAATTTTCAAAAAGGCTAGACCACTATATGGAAGACAAAAATAACATTTTCACCTATGACAAGTTCACCAAAAGGCCAACTGTCTACTGAATTCATACTTTACTATGAAACTATGACCTGAAGGACACAATGCAGATGGCCAAGGCGTGAGGAAGGCCACTGGGATGTTTGGGTGTATTGGAAGGAAATCACAAGACAAAGGAAGGAGGTAATAGTTCCACTGTACAAGACCCTGGTGAGGTCTCATCTTGAGTACTGTGTCCAGTTCTGGAGGCCACACCTTCGTAAGGACATTGACAAAATTAGAGATGGTGCAGAGGAGGGTGACCAAAATGGTGAAGGGTCTACATCACAAGCCTTACAAGGAAAGAATCAGAGACCTCAATTTGTACGCTGGAGCAAAGGAGGAGACAGGTGACATAAAAAAGCGTTCAAATACCTCATGGGAGCCAGCCCGTGGCGCTTGAGGGTGGAGGTTCTTGACGCCACGACCTTGCATTGACGCCGCACCCGGTTCGGGAACGAGTCCGGCCCAGGGGTTGGCGGGGAGAGAGATTGAGCATTCATAGGATTGCTCTCTTCTCGGGTAGGGTTGGGGTAAAGCACTCGCTCTTGGAGTGACCTCTGGTGGGGCCGGGGGCACTCAACTTGGCAGACTGAAGGAAACCACTGGGGGCAGTTTACGGCTCTACATTTCCTCATGCGTACACCGAGGGGACAGAAAATGCCGGAAGAACAACCTCACACCCTTCGGTGAGATGACGGTGGCCCCAGGGACTCTGCCCAAATCCCAACTGTCAGCTAACGCACCCATGATCATCCTCCACCCCGACCTGACGCATCGATCAGGTAGGCATCATACTTAAGAAGTCTCTGCAGAGGGCAGAATCAGCCCTGGAGATGGTACGGGTCGAGCCTGCCTGGGGGTCGTCTGGGAGGGCTCATGGGAGAGGCGAGGGTTCAGGCTGGGAGTAGGGCGGTAGTTGTGTGGGTACTCCTGACGGATGCCCAAAGTGTGTTGAAGAAAAGTATTTTAAAAATAAATAAATACCACATGGGCATGAACAAGGTGAAAGGGGACAACATATTACAGTTTAAAAGTAGTGCCAGAACAAGAGGACATGACATGAGACTGGCATAAGGGGTAAGTCAGGAAGTTCTTTTTACAGAGAGGTGGTGGATGCCGAAATAGCCTCCCAGAAGTGGTGGCTGCCCGCACAGTGGCAGGCTTCAAACATGCATGGGACAGGAATAAAGGAGTATCCACACACCATGTCCTTAGTGGCGTCCCTAGCTCAGGATATGCAAATTAGTGGGGCGGCTGGAGAGAGACATTCTTGCGCCACAATCAGGAAACGGTGAAGCCCCCAAATATAAACGTCTTCACAGGGTTCCCATGTACTCTGAAGTATCACTGTTTGGTAGTCTGTTTGACAAGGGTGTCCTGTGAGACAAAAAACTGTTGCAGTACTTACTTTAGGCACTGCTTGCCTCCAAAGTTGAACTCTCCATTCAGTAGTGTTTCTTCAGGTCGGTGCCATTACGCTGTGTGTGTTTATGTGCATGGATGTCTCCTGCCTGCGTGAAGCTTGCTCTCACGTTGAAGAGTTCAACTTTGCAGACAAGCAATGCCAAAGTAAGCACTGCAACAGTTTTCGTCTTAGCTACTGAACAGTGGGTGTCCTTGTCAAACAGACTATCAAATAATGATACCTCTGAAATACATAGGGACACTGTGAGAGACATTTGTATTTCGGTGCTTTACTGTTTCTGATCGTGGCACAAGAACATCTCTCACAGTGTCCCAATAATGCACATAACCTGAATGAGCAGTTCTGTTGCAGCTCGCTATGGCAACTGTGCAGTCCAATACAGAAATATATAAAAAATAAAAAAAAACACAGCATATTTCCTACAAACACAAGAGGCTCTTCACCTCACCGCAGAACAGAACTCTGTGTGGTGTGGGGCACAGTGGATAAACATGATGCGAGGCGAATAAAAAAATAAATAAATAAATAAAAAAGGATAATTTTATAAGTTTATACCTTTACTGAACAAGTTAAAATTATGCCCAAATGAAGAGGTTTTACTTGGGGCCATAATGCAGAGACACTGGAACCCCAGTGATGGCACCTCCCCTTTAAATATATAGCATTTGTGAGGAGACTCCTTTGGAAGATGTGCTCCACATTATGGAGTCCACCCAAGAGACCCAAGGCCTGGAACTCTAGCTGCTCAGGAACCAGGCCGAGGTGCAGGGACCAAGATCTGGGTGGCTGGTCTGCAGGTCTGGATGAAGAGGCAACCATCAGGGAGGCCTGCTGCTGAGGAGATCTGGATGCCAGAACTGTCTGGGTCAGTTCAGAGCTATCAGGGTCATCTGTGCTTTGTCCCTCTGGGCCTTGATCACTACCTTATGGATTAGGGAAGGGAGGAAGGCGTACACAAGGCCTGGGTTCCAAGGCCTCACAGAGGCACCCAGCAGTGTCCTGGACTGTGGGGCAGGCCCAAAATAGACAACTTTCTGTTTAATAGGTCTACCAGAGGGGTGCCCTACTGGGAGAAAGGTAGCTTATGACCTTCTGATGTAGGGACCATTTGTGCAACATCTTTCCCACCTGGCTGAGAACGTCTGCCAGCTTACTGTGAACTCCTGCAGCATGAATTGCCAGGAGAGCTGCACCCAGGCTGCGAATGAGAGGCCAGGTGTGGAGGGCCGCTACAACACAAGGGAAGGAGGCGACTTCCACCTTGCCCATTCAGATATAACATGGTCATGGTATTGTTCATCTGGACGTGCATAACTTGATACCAGATCAGTGGTGCCAATTCTTTCAGAGCCAGCCACACTGCATGGAACTCCAGCAGGTTGATGTGGTGACAGGACTCCCAGGGTGACTAGAACCCATGGGCTCTGTGGTCTCCCAAATTTTGCTCCCCACGCACCGAGACAAGGCTGTCATGAGCACGATGATCAGTTCTAGGTGGACAAAGGATTCCTTCCCCAGATGTTGGACCAGCTACTGGATGGCACCCCATATTTATTTTTATTTACTGAAGTCTTGATGACAACTGTGGCGTTATGCTCGTTGAGAGGTTCCACGTCAGATACATTAATACAAGACACAATATAGTTGTGACGTAGACAGCCAGTTCTGAGTGCTGGATAGTATTTTTTTTTTATATATAAAATGTATTATGACTGTCTCTGCTGAAAATCAAATGCTCTAGGAATGCCTCTCTCATCCCCCAGATTTTAGCTGACAGATGCAGGCCAAGAGAACTGCCAACAGTATGTATCACACACAGTTTTTAGAGGCAATGTGTTACTGGAAGACTTTTATTAAGGATTCTGTTTCTCTGAGCTAATTACAGAGTTAAGTTAATTTTGAAGAGAGAAATCATAAACTAGGTTTATGACATTAAAATAAGGAAGCTATGATGTTACATAGAGTGTAAGGTTGTAAATGACCCTATGAAGCCTGTGTGAAGAGGGTACAGCATGAGATCAAAAGAGGTGTCACTTGAAACTTGAGTTATGCTAAGGCTGCAGAATTAATACTTTGAAATTACATCCTGTGGTTGTATAAAAATATATTTTGTCCAGAGGAGGGGCTGGATGACTTCATCCAAAAGGGGTTGGCTAATACTGCTTGTAAAGATTATTCTCTTTCACTATAGATGAATCTGTATCTGACACTGACCAAGAAAGCATCTGAGCACTGAAAAGAGGTACTGCATTTGAAAGCTAGACAAATCTAAATATAGTTGTAGGAATTGCACTGTTTTAAACCTTGTTTTGTTTAAAGATACCTATGTCATGTGATATAAGAGTTCTGTATTGTATGTTTAACGATTATATATTTTAGTAAAACTCTAATTTTAGAAAACCTGATCAGTCTTTGAATTGCTTTCTTTGCCAAGAAATATCTATTGTTCAGGAGACATATAGCTTGTATGGTGGTATCAAACTGGAAAGAGAAGAGTTTTAAATCGGAGGTCTTTATAAAAGTTTTAAAGGGCTCAGCTCTGAATACTGGTTAGGTGCCCGTGAAAAGATATCTGCCCCAAGATAGATATATCTGAGCCTGCATTGGGTATGCTAGCAAGAGGTTAACAGTTTGAAACCCTCCAGAACTGAGACCAAGGTTGATCCGAACTCACAAAAACAGACAAGAGGGTTACCTTGTCTGTTACACTGTTCACAAGACTGGACTCAGAGGTTGGCACTTTGGGAGTAGAGGGCCTGACCTGTTGAGTGAATCTGTGACAGATTTGCTGGCAGTGGAGTCATAATTTGGTATCACAAGCCTTATTGTTCTGTCAGCTGAGACCGTAAGCTCTCTTGCAAAGAAAGAAAAAGACAAGAGTTTGATTTTAAAAAGAAACAGAACTATATATCACTTGGTGTACAGTCAAGTTCCTACCCATTTTATTTTTTTCTAAAGTGCAAAGTCGGAGTAGCAGTGGTTAGGAAAGATGGCGCCCTACTGCAGCAGGCACTCTGTAGAACAGTTAAAACAGTTGTGCAAGGACAGAGGAGTCCTGTTCGAGGTGAAAGCCAGTAAGCAGAACCTCATAGAGGCCCTGATGGTAGCAGATACCCAGAGAATGGAGTCATAGACCGTGACTGAAAGGGACCAGGCCTCGAGTGTGGCAGAACTAGCAGCCAGTGAGGGGTCCCGAGCCGATGAGGCGGACAGCAGGGCCACTGTCAGTGAAGGCCACAGCAGCAGGGGAAGGTCACCAGTATCCTGAATCCAGAGGTACTCAAGCTGCAAACTGAGTTGCGGAGGACAGAACTGGAGGGAGAGCGACAACAGAGGGAGGCGGACCGTGAGGCAAAGCAACAACAGAGGGAGGCAGAGCATGAGGAATGTGAGTGCAGCGAGAGACAGAGGAGAAGAGAAGCGAGAACAGAGCTGCAGAGGAAAGGGAGAAGAGCGCCAGTGGCAATACTGAACTGGAGAAGCTACAATTCCAACCAGCGGCACCAGGGCAGGTAAGTGGCTTGGGTTTAACTGGGACTACAGGACTAGGTTACAAATTGAACTCTAAATTAATAGCGAGTTTAAGGATGGGAGGATATAGACATCTTTTAAATTCTTTTGAAAAGGTTTGTATTCAGGCTAAAATTCTTTGAGAGTCCTGGAGCTTCCAGCTATCCCCTACTTCACGGAAAAGCTCGGGATGCATTGGGTCCCATGGACAATAAAGACAGTGATGATTACAGCAAGTTAAAAGCTGACTACTAAAAAGTTTTAAATAACTGCTGAATCATACAGAGCTAAATTCCATAAGCTCAGGAGAAGCCCTGATATGAGCTATGAGGATTAGCCACAAAAGCGCGTCAGTTTTAAAACATTGGTGGGAAGGAACTGAGAGCGAACACTGTTGATAAAATTGAAAATGTGATTTTATTAGAACAGTTTTATTGGGCATGCCCAGAGTTAAAAACCAGGCTAGAGGACCGAGATCCAAAAACAGTGCAAGAGGCTGCTGAACTCTCGGACCGCTATGCCAAGACAGACCTGCTCTGAGAGTAATGGGACGGGGCAGCAGAAAGGAAAAGCGTGTCTTCAGGGCAGCTAAAACCTCACTGCCTCACCGAAACCAGTTAGCCCCAGGTTTCAAGAAAACATTCCTCTGAAGTAAGAAATGCTTGTTGGTTATGTAAGAAGCTGGGCACATTGCCATACAGTGTCCAAGAAGGGCAAGCAATAATATGCAAAAGTAGTACCAGAAAAGTAGTGGGCTGTTTGTGTGTTCCTGAGAGCATGCCAGTGAGCGTGAGAGAACACATGCACCCAGTCATGATAAATGGCATACAGACGCAGGGTTAAGGGACACAGGGCATCCCCGACATTGGTGAAAGGGGATCTAGTACAGCCAGGTCAGCTTATCCCAAACAAATAATGACTGTACAGGACTTTGTAGGTGAAGCGAAAACATTGCCACTGGCCAGTGTTCTCCTGGACTGGGGTGAAACAGGGGAACTGTGCAACAGGTGGCTGTAGCTAAAGCGTTAGCAGTAGATGTGATCCTGGGTAACAATCTCCAGCAGGGGTGGTATGTGTGCAGTTACCCGTAGCCAGCGGTAAGGGAAAAATAGTAGTTCCCTGAACCCCACAGAAACCAGTGTGAAAACCACTGAGAGGCTGGTTCCCAGCCTGTGTCTCCAGATGGGGAGACTGATAAAAGGTGGTAGAAATTTCCCTGGTAGCGAGTGACCACACAGCTACGGAAGGTTACTCGAAGAGGAGGGTGACCCATTGTCAGAGGGTTAGGATTGACAGTGATCCTGAGGGTCCCACGCTAGTGCTAGGGACCCTAGTTTAGCGACTGAAGGGACTTATCCCATACCTTGGGACTGTGTGAGGGGCTTGCAGCTGCTCAGAGGAGTGACTATAGTTTAGAGAAGCTGAGGGTTTGGGCAGACCCGAGGGCACACAGGTAAGTGACTGACAGACATAAGGATTATTGGGAAAATGGACTTATGTATACACAGGCAGTACAGACCAGGGGGATGCTAGGCAGGCAGCTTGTCGCTCCCCAGGGGTATCGTGAGCAGTTGCTCAAAACTGCACATGATATTCCCTTGTCTGGTCCTCTGGGAATCGCATGAACTAGGCAGCAGTTGGCCCAGAATTTCTATTGGCCTAACTTCACCCAGCAGGTGAAGGAGTATTGCAGGTCTTGTCACGGTGCCAAGAAATAGGGAAAGCGGGCAAGAAAACCCAAGCCGCCTGATGCCTTGCCCACAGTGGAGGAGCCATTCCAGTGGGTGGGAGTGGATATTGTGGGGCCTTTAAACACCCCCAGCTCCTCAGGGAAGAGATTCATCCTGACTGTGGTGAATTAATCCATCAACCACCCACAAGCCAATGGGCTTGTGAACGTTTCAATGGTACCCTAAAGCCAATGCTCTGGGCGCTTACTGAACAGCATGGGAGGAATGGGAGAAATACCTTCCCACCTGTTTGCATACAGGAGGTGCCCCAAGAGTAGACAGGATTTTCCCTTCGAACTCTTATATCGACGCCGGTCGTGGGCCCCTAGACTTAATCCGAGAGGACTGGGAAGGCAAGCATGCCACCCAAAGAACTCCCATTGTGGATTATGTTCTTAGGTTTAGGGAAAGGCTGAAGGAGCTTATGGGAACAGCCCAGAGCAATCTGGCAGCTGCCCGACAGAGACAAAAGGTGTGGTATGACCTGAGAGCCAGAGCTCGCTTCTACATGGTGGGTCAGGAAGTCATGGTCTTTATTCCGGTCCGGAAAGACAAGCTGCAAGCTGAGTGGACAGGATCATAAAAGTGGTTAGGAAGGTAAATGACGTAAACTACATTGTGGAGTTACCGACCACAGACAGACTGAAAGGATGTACCATGTCAATAACAGGGCTGACATGGTGTTCACAGTATGTAGTCATGGGGAGGGATGGATGAAGAGACCCCTTCTGGACTTGAGGGAAGAGAGTAAGCAGGAGTCCTCTGTGGAGGCAGTAAAACTGTCTCCCAGCTGAACTTGGACCAGGTCCAGAAAGTAAGGGAGGTTTTAGCAGACTTTGCCCACTTGTTTAGCGCCAAGCCTGGACTAACCCCTTAGTGACACACGCTGTGGAGACAGGGACACAGACGCCCATACGGGCTTAACAGCATATCGGTGTCAGAGGCTGTCCAAAAGGACATTAGGAAGGAAGTGGAGGATGCTGGATTTAGGGGTAATCCAGAGATCGCACAGCCCCTGGGCCTCACCTGTAGTCCTTGTGCCCAAGCCAGATGGCTCAACTCGTTTCTGTGTGGACTATCGTGGACTGAATGCAGTCACAAAGTCCAATGCCCACCCGATGCCCGACAAACTCCTGGACAAGTTGGGAGGGAGGACCTACCTATGACTAATGACCTGACCAAGGGGTACTGGCAGGTAGAATTGACAAACAGAGCTAGGGAGAGGTCAGCCTTCATCACTCTGATAGGCTTATTTGAGTTTAAAGTAATGCCTTCGAATGAAGAACCCCAGCCACTTTCCAAAGGTTGGTGAACCAGGTGTTGAATGGTGCTGAGGAGTACGCTGTAGCGTACCTGGATGACACTCCCATCTCGGTACCAGCTGGGAGAAACAACTTTCGCACCTTAGGGAAGTGCTTGGGCAGGATACACGAGCCGGCTCACTGTCAAAGCCGAGAAGTGCCAGGTGACCATGGGAAGTAGCATACCTTGGGCATGTGGTAGGCCAGGGACAGCTCTGTCCTAACCAAATAAAGACAGAGGTGATTCAGGCGTGGCCCAGAACAGAAACCCAGAAGCAGGTCAGGAGCTCTCTAGGGACAGCAGGGTACTACAGAAAGTTTGTACCTAATTACAGTGCCCTGGCTGCTCCCCTATCTGACCTGACAAAGAAAAAGATGCCAAAGAAATTACTTGGGACCCAGCCTGTGAGGAAGCCTTTACCAGACTGAAGGAGGCACTGAGGAGTGCTCCCGTTTGACAAGTCCGGACTATAGCAAAACCTTTATAGTTCAGATGGATGCCTCAGACGTGGGTATTGGGGCAGTACTTAGCTAGACATCTAGCCAGGGACAGACCACCCAGCTGTGTACTTGAGCAGGAAGCTCATCCCCAGGAGCAAAGCGTACTCCATGGTGGAAAAGACATCTTGCCATAGTGTGGGCCCTGAAGAAATTAGAGCCATACTTGTATGGACAGCATTTTGTGGTGCAGACTGACCACAACCCCTGGTTTGGCTGACGAGATGGGAAAGAGCAATGGAGACTGCTAAGATGGAGTCTTGCTGTACAAGGTTATGATATAAAAATCGTATATAGGGCTGGAGTGAAGAACAAGAACTTCGATGGGCTGTCTACGGTCTATGAGGAGGAACTGATTTGGAAGCTCATCCCATGTGGGGATAGATCCCCAAATTCAATCTAGGTGGGGAGGTGTGATGTAGACAGCCAGTTCTAAGTGCTGGATAATATATTTTTTTATATAAAATGTATTATGACCGTCTCTGCTGAAAATCAAATGCTCTAGGAATGCCCTCTCACCCCCAGATTTTAGCTGACAGATGCAGGCCAAGAGAACTGCTGACAGTATGTATCATACACTCAGTATTTTAGAGTCAATGCGTTACTGGAAGACTTTTATTAAGGATCCTGTTTCTCTGAGCTAATTACGGGTTAAGTTAATTTTGTTAAGAGAGAAATCAAACTAGGTTTATGACGGTAAAATAAGGAAGCTAGGATGTTACATAGAGGTGTAAGGTTGTAAATGACTCTATGAAGCCTGTGTGAAGAGGGCACAGCATGAGACCAAAAGAGGTGTCATTGAAACTTGAGTTATGCTAAGGTTGCAGAATTAATACTTTGAAATTACATCATGTGGTCGTATAAAATATATTTTTGTTAGATATTTGACCAGAGGAGGAGCTGGATGACTTCATCCAAAAGGGTTGGCTAATACTGCTTGTAAAGATTATTCTCTTTCACTATAGATGAATCTGTATCTGACACTGACCAAGAAAGCATCTGAGCACTGAAAAGAGGTACTGCATTTGAAAGCTAGACAAATCTAAATATAGTTGTAGGAATTGCACTGTTTTAAACCTTGTTTTGTTAAAGATACGTATGTCTTGTGATAAGAGTTCTGTACTGTATGTTTGACATATTATATATTTTGGTAAAAACTCTAATTTTAGAAAACCTGGTCTGTCTTTGAATTGCTTTTGCTAAAAATATTTATGGTTCAGCAGACACATAGCTTCTATGGTGGTATCAAACTGGAAAGAAAGAGTTTTAAATCTGAGGTCTTTATAAAAGTTTTAAGGGTTCACCTCTGAATACCTGGTTAGGTGCCTGAGGCAAAGATATCTGGCCCCTCCTCCCCAAAGACAGATATATCTGAGCCTGGGCATTGGGTATGCTAGCGGAGGTTAACAGTTTGAATCCCTCAGAACTGAGACCAAATGTTGATCTGAACTCACAAAAACAGACAAGAGGTTACCTTGTCTGTTACACTGTTCACAAGACTGCGCTCAGTAAATCTGTGACAATAGTTACAGTAAATTATACATACAGAGTACAATAAATTCAACAGTACATGGGTTGCAATGACAAGCAGTTCACAAATTGTGCCAAGGCATAGTACATGGTATGCCAGCATCCTCGGAAGACAGAGAGAGAGGCACAGGCAGACTGTTAGGGTGAGGTAGGGAGGGCATGGAGAGCTGGAATAGGAGGGCAGAGGGAAAAGAGAGCCAAGGGTAGGAGGCAAGTGCTAGGGCAAAGGGGTGGGAGGCAGGTGCTTGGGTAAAGACAACCTGGCAGGCCGAAGTTGAAGTACAGAGGCAGACTAAAGCTGCAGGCACAGACTAGCGGGGCACCTACAGGTACTATTGTCAGTGAGGTGCTGATGAAGTTTGAACCAAAGGAATCAAGGGTTGTGGCTCTGGCAATGTCAGATGGTAGACCATTTGTCCAGAGGGGCCCGGTGAGCAAAGGTTGCTGGGCCATAGTTGTGCAGCACCTGGGCACACGGAATGCTTGTGTAGTCAAGCTGTTGGTGTGCCTGGCATGTACAGATGGTGACAGGAAGCTCAGAACTCCTTGAGGAAGTAAGTTTAGTAGGACCTTTTTCTGCAGTAGGCAGGTTTGATTAAGTATTCTGTCCTTCAATTGAAGCCAGCCCAATAGCACATAAAGCTCACAGGTGTGGGTGAGTTTGGGGCATTAGTGAGCAAGGTAGGCTTTGTTTAATGCTGTTGAGAGGCACTGGAGCACTGTCAGTAACGGAGCCATAGACAGCTAGGCCATAGTCAATCAAGGTGATGAGCGAACTGTTAATTGCCAAGTTCAGAGCTTCATAGGTCAGGCAATGTCTATGCCTGTAGAGGATATCAGTCCTGGTGTTAAAGGCTTTGGCCGTGATGTCAGTGTGCTGTGTGTAAGATAGAGTAGTGTTCAGTGTGATTCACAGGTACTTGAAATGGGGACTAGTTCCAGGGTGTTACTGGAGTCATTCTGAATTGCCAGGGATAGCCTTTAGCTTGTTTTGGGCAGTGGCGAAGGCATGGTCTTGGTCTTTTATAGTTCATGACCAGTTTTGCTTTGAACCATTTTTCAGCCACTCGAAGCTGCTCTGGAGGGCGTATTCCAGAAATGTGGGGTCAAGGCTGCTAGTAAAGATCACCGCATCATCTCCGTGAGAGGAGCATGCGGCTACTGCAAGCAGCTGGGAGGTTGTTCAGGAAAACACTGAAGAGTAATGGACCAAGTATGGATCTTTGTGGTACCCCTGATCTGACTGGTCGACTTTCTGATAAGATGTCCCCGATCTTTACTTGCTGTGATCGAGGCTAAGGTAGCTACAAAACCATGCTACGGTTTCTAGGGCTAGCCCTATGTCTGAGAGCTGTTCGAGGAGGAGGTCATGATGGACCGTGTCAAATGCCTTTGAGAGGTCAACAAAGGCTCCCCTACAATGTGCCCTCTGTCAAGAGCACTATGCATTAAATCAGGGAAATTCCAGGAGAGCCATGATGGTGCTATGACCGGCTCAGAAACCATGCTGTTTGGGGCATAGGAGTGGATATTAATTGAAGCCACAATCCATTCAAGGGCCTTGGAGAGTGGGGAGTATAGAGATCGGCCTGCAGTTGTTTTGAAAAGACCGGTCACCACTTTGTATACCAGGGTGACTAAGGCAGCTTTCCAAATTTGGGGAATTTGGAGTGGCAGAGGGATATATTATTTTGCCAGTGGACCAAGTACTTAGTCCAGTGTTAATTGAACTAATTTTAGGTCCAGAGAGTCACCACTGTGCCTTGATTTGCCGAGGGCTTTTTCAAGGTATTTTTAGCACCAGCTTCAGAAACCAGTTTGAAACAGAACAGTGGCCAGTTTATTGTGCTGGGGTATTCTCATTGACCCCTGGAGCAGGGGTATTGAAGAAGTTAGTCGGGAGCACACTACTGAGATCCAAGAAGGCTAGTTTGAGATGAGCAGAAGATCCAAGGTAGGGATGCTCTCAACATTTAGAATGGCTGGGGCTATTTTTAGGGTCCTTCCCAGTGATATCATTTAGATTTGCCCAGAATGATTTGCTGCTATTCCAGGTGTTAGTGAGCTCCCTTGTAGAATTTGCTTTTGCCTCATGATCATAGACTGTGTCACAAGGACCAGTTGGTGCAGATGACCTAGACACCGAGACCACTGGTGACCCAGCTCCCAATACAGGTGTTACATCTGCCAACATAGTCAGTGGACCATGTTGGAGGTGGATGCCATGTATCCCAGAACCCTCGGGAGATATCAGGCAGGCACAGCGCCCAACCTGAAATGATCAAGCAAAGGAGGTAAGGTCCTGAGTCGGTCCATAGGGAGATGGGCCTTGACCCATAGGAGTCTAGTTCTGCCCTGATGAAACACAGAAACATAGAATTTGAAATCAGAGGAGGACCACCTGGCCATCTAGTATGCCCATTTCCATGCCTGTAGAAATTAACTTGAGCACCTGTGAGGATCAGTTCAGACTTATCCAGGCAGCCCTATAAGTCCAAGTCTCTGCTGGGCTGTAGGGACAGATCTCTAGACATCTCTACAGCCTCTCTGGATGGGCCAGCTATCAGGCAGTCATCCAGGTATGGATACACCCTTACACTCCTGACACAGAAGAAGAGGCCACCACTGTCATGCACTTGGTGAAGACCCTGGGCGCAGACGAGTGGCCTTAAGGCATGACCTGGAACCGATAGAGAACCGCTCTCTGCAGAATCGGAGGTACTACCAGTGGGACGAAAAGGACTAGGATGTGGAAGAATGCATCCGAAGATCCAGGGAGCAGAACCACATGCCCTGCTCCAGAGATGGTAAAATCTGACTCACACTGACCATCTAGAACTTGTACCTTGAATGAACTGGTTTTAAGTTATGCAGATCTAGAATGGAGCGACAGCCTGTCTGTTTCGGGACCAGGAAGTACCTGGACATGTAACCCTGACTTGTCCGGACGCCTGAGACAAGGACTATTGCTGCTCTTGCATGAAGCTGAGCAATGTCCCCTAGGGCAGATAAAATATCCTCCGACACTGTGGACTCCCAAGAAGCAAGGAGTTGGTAAGGCAGGAGTGCCTTGAAGTCTAAAGGCAATCCCTCTGCCAACCACTTCTAGCACCTACCATCCGTAGTTTCGAGGGACCAATGTGGTCCAAGGTAGTGTAGCCAACCCACCACTGGACATGCAGGAGAACACCACCCCAATCTGCCACTGGGCAGCTTTGAAGGGCACAACCATTGGGGCTGGAGGGCACCACTTCCCCTACTCTGTTTGGCTCCTGGCTGCCAAACTTGGGCTTCAGCGCCAGAAGTGGCATTGCTCCTGTGAGGCTGCTGTGGCTGAAAGGATCGATACCTGAAGATCTTCTTAGGCTTCCAGACCTTAGGGTCCTTCTCGATGAAGGTACAGAATCTAGGGTGGCACTGGACTTCTCAATCCTAGTGAGATGTCCCTTCACTCCAGGGTCAAACTGGTCGGCGCCCAGGAATGGGACAACAGTCAGTTTGTTCTGGGTATCTACCATGAGGGTGAAAACTGCAGCCAGTCCCTGTGATGCATTACGATAGCTGATGCCATGACATGGGCACAAGAGTCTTCCATGTCAAAAGCAGTCTGGAGTTGGCTGGCCCAGTGGTGCTGAGGGCTGAGGCGCTGGACTTTTACCTCATGTTACACCCGGCGACCCATGTTCGGGGAGCGAGCATAGGCCGCTGGGCGTTGACAGGGTTGGAGAAGAATTGAGCGTCCGAGGGACTGCTCCTCTGGGGAGAGAGGATGCCAGTGGTTGGCACTCGATTGGCCCCTAGCAGAAGCTGGAGGGCAGTGCGACGATGCTGCAGAAAAGGGACGGAGACATGGCAGACACCTGGAGGTGTGTGCGACGCGTATGCGCTCCCTCCACTGGCGTCATTGCACACCTCTCCGCAAATAAAGGGAGAAAATAGGAAAAACAGGGGTCCTTGCCAGGATGATCGCATTCTCTAGCCGCTAGGGCTGCACCTCCCCTGAACTGGATCCGTCAGGTGAGTTGAGGGGTTCTCCCCACCCCGCCATGGGGGCTGATGGGGAGGGGTCTCATACCTGGTCAGCCGGGTGGGGGAGACGGATGTCAGAAGTGGACTCCAGGAGAAATGGCACCAAAAACAAAAAGCCATCTGAGTTGGTGTTTAGCCAGTGCTCGACCCTGGTCTCTGCACAGCTTTACCTCAAGCTGCCAGTCAGCAGAAGGTGATGGAGGACATCATCTAGCACTCCCAACAGGGAATGACCAAAGTCGCTGCTACTCGCCTGGTGGAGACCGAGGAGGAGAGGTGGCACACCTTTTGCCACATTTTCAACCTTTTAAACTACTTGCCTAGGGGCTTGTCCACATCCACTTGGCCACTGGACTTCCAGAAAGACAAGTCCGGGACCAGTCCTTGGCTGAAGGATGGTTCAAGAACCCTGAGAGTGACTCTGTAGGGACAGCATACTTGCAAACCATATGGGTGGAGGGTGCTGGGCAGGATGCTGACATTGCTAAAGCTCCAGGGCTGGTCCCAAGATGCCCTCAGCCATGGGAAGGCGAAACACGTGAGGATTCGCCCCTATCCAGGATGTCAGTGAGGGGTATTTAGCCTCTTCTGCACTGGCTCCAAGAGCACACTCATGGACTCTGATGTGAGTCAGAGTAAAGCCTCAAATGACACCGCCCGTGGTCGGTGTGGCATTCACACTGACCGATACCTGATCGAAAGTGTGGGTCCTCAACGAGCATGGATGACCCTCAGAGACATCTAAAGACTCCTCAAAAATGGTCCTCGATCATTTGCCACACTGAACCACCCAGATATTCTTAAGACTAGCTGATATTCATCAACAGCCAGCCTGGCAAGCTAGCAGCAAGTCAGGAGTCTTTCTTAGGAGCACATACCAAGGACTGCAGTACTGGCAGATCCACCATTGGGGTGGAGAAGCAGGCGCTGGAGACATCGGCCATGGATGGACCAGCTGCAAGCATGACTGGCTAAAGGTTCTGAGGGTACAGCCTGACCTCACCCCACATGGCCCACTGCTGCGAGAGGAGCTCCTCATATGTGCTGTATCTTGTGGTGGTGCCACTCCTCACTTGAGGAAGTTGGAGGAGTATCAACAGCTACACCTCCTGGTCGAGCGAGATCGAGAGCATGAGTGGTGTCTCTATCTTGACCAATGACCAAGGGGCTGACTTCAAGGAGAGCCTCCAAAGTGTCATAGTAGATCTTGTACCAAGCAATGTTCGGAGCATTGGCTTTGGAGGCACAACTAACTGCTGAGGTTGGTCCTGAGTGACCTGGCTGGGGACGCTGATCAAGCCACATCCTCATGACTAAGGAATGGGAGCACCAGTGCCTGGAAGATGGATTCCTCATCGGGATCCTCTGACAGCCGATCAACAGGCTTCAGAAAGATCTTGACCTCTGCCTCGCCTGGAGGTGAGAAGCCCAATGGGGGACCCAGAAGTTCTTGATCAGGCACTTAAGTGAAGACAGGCTGACTGCAGTCGAGTGCTCAATCAACATCGAGGGAGGATTGCAATCTCTCCCAGTACCACGACCTGCGCCAGTGATGCTTATGGTTTTTGCCCTGGTAAGGAGGGTTTCCTCTGTGGTCTGGAGGGCTTGAAATATTTCACAAAAATCTTCCATGAAAAACACTCCGATACTGTGCCCAGCAGGCTGCACAGAGATCAATGAGGAACTTGCCTCAGCTGCAGCTACCTCCTCCTCAAGAGCCGCAAGCTAGGAAGCTGACAAGGCAATTGCTGAGGCCTTCTTGTGGCTCTTAGGTTGATCCTTGGGGTCCTGTTCTGAAGGTCAACAAAGGACGAGTCTGACCCACCGATCTTCTAGCAACGGTGGAAGAACTGCCTGACAAAGGCCACAACCATGCACGCCCTGTTGCACTACCAGACAGTAAATGCAGGACACTTGGGAGTCATTGTTTGACTTTTTGTTGACAATGAACACAGAACTTGAAGAAGCATTGTTGCTTCCTTACTTCCATCGCAAGAGACTGAGGTTATCAAAGGCAGAACCAGAACAAGTGGAAAATTATTGTAATCAAGACGAAGAAGTGTGTTAGCCAAAAGCACTAAACTCTCAAAGAAATCCTCAAACACTGCAGAGCTAAAGAGGAGCCCTATCCCTTCCAGCAGAAAAGTAATGGGGCAGAGCCAGAGGATATACCACATGGGTGGCAGAAAAAGCTTATTTGAAGGAATCCAATGAATCAGCTTGTCCCAGAACTACAAAGGTGAATAGTGAACTGATCCACGCTTTAGAAACCACTGTTTCTATGATCTGACCATACTGAATATAGAGTACTCCAAATCTAATCAGAATATTGTTGGCCATGTAAACATATAGTATGAGTGCAAGCAATAAAGTCAGAGATGGAAAAACAGGTTACTCACCTGTAACAGTAGTTCTAGGAGTGGTACATGTTCATCCACACTTCTTGGCATGTCCCTTTCCTTTAAGGATCACGGAAGTTCTTCAAGCTTGCTCCTCCCACCCACTTCGGGTGGTATAATCTCGGCTCCGCCCATGATGCCAGATCTTAGCCCGCTGGAAGCCAGGTGTGTGCGTCACAGCCAGGGAGGTCGGTGGGTCGTGTGTATGAACAACATATACCACGCTAGAACTACTGTTACAGGTGAGTAACCTGTTTTTCTAGGGATGTGGATATGTTGTTCATTCACACTTTTTGGCAGACTCCTAGCAGTTCTCCAGAAGGAGGGAGGTAAGGTGCACACACCACAGAAATACTTGCTTTGAGAACAAAGATTGAGAACTGAGGCCCCAAAACCAGCATCCCGCATGACTGAAGGTTGATGTGGTAATGGGTGATGAAAGTGTTTGCTGACTTCCAGGTAGCAGCCAACTGAATTTCCTGTATGGGGATGTCCTGGAAGCAGCCACTAATCAGCGGTATGGCGAGGAATGAGCTCTTATCCCTCTGGGAGGCTCCTTGCCCGCCAACTCATAGCATAGACTAATTCAAGATGTAACCCATCTTGCGATCGGTCCACTTTGCTGCAGGTCTGCCAGAAGCTGCTTCAGCATCATTGACAAATAGCTGGCCGAAACTCTCCCTATAATAGGAGAGAGAGAGCTTGTCTCAGGTCCAAAGTATGGAGCCTGTACTTGGCCTCCAAAGTGTAATTGGGGTAGTACACTGGCAGAGTCAACACCTGGTTGAGGTGAAACTCAGACACTATCTTTGAAGGAATTTCGTGGGGGGCGAGGACAACCTTGTCCCCTGGAAGACCAAATAAGGGAGTCCACCGAGAGCGCCTGGAGCTCCCCTGTCCTTCTGGCAGACATGATAGCCACCCGGAAGGCCATCTTCCACAAGTGTGACAACTCACTTGTGCATTGGTTCGAATGGCTTGCCCATGAGCTGTGCCAAGACCAGCAGTAGATCCCAAGGAGGTGGAGGTTCACGATCAGAGGGGATATGTGATCCAGGCCTTTGAGAAAGCGCCAGACCACTGTCTCCTCTGCAGTCTGTTGACCAGCCTGCATCCGGTGAGCAGAGATGGCTGCCAAGTGCACCCTAAGGGTCGCATGACCAAGACTCCCTTTGAAGAGCCACCAAAGGTAGTCTAGAATGTTAGCCACTGGGCAGGACAAAGGGTCCAGGCCTTTGCCCCGACACTAAATGGAAAACCTTTTCCACCTGAAGGCATAACATTTCCTGGTTGATGCCTTCCTGGATGTTTCCACTACCATAGTACATCCTCAGACAGACCCAAAGCCTGGGGCTCTAGCCACTCAGGTACCAGGCTGTCAGGTGAAGGGATTAAAGGTCTGGGTGGAGAACTTTTCACTGACTGACTGAGATCAGGTCCAGGTGTGCTGGAAGCTGCCTCGGGAGCCTGTTGCTGAGGCTGAGCTCTGGATACCAGAACTGGCGTGCCAGTCTGGGGCTACCAGGATCACCTGCACCTTGTCCCTCCTCACCTCGAGGGCACCCTGTGGATCAAGGGAAATGGAGGGACGGCGCAGAGGAGGCCTGGGGTCCATAGCCTCAGAAGGCATCCTCCTGGAGCAAGGCCTGCTGAGGGGTGGGAATGAAACAGCTTCAGCTTGGTGTTTTCTCTGGAAGCAAACAGATCCACCATCGGTTTGCCCCAGTGGGAGAATAGGCTGTAAGCTACCTCTGGATGGAAAGACCACTCATGGGATGTCTCGCCTATGTGGCTAAGAGCACCCGCCAGTTGATTAGAGGCTCCTGCCACATGGATGGCTAGGAGATCAGCCTCAAGCGGCTCCACGAGTGTCAGATGCGGAGTGCTTCTCTGCACAGCAGCCAGGAGTGCGTGCGCCTGCTTGTTGAGGTAGTACATGGTCGTGGTGTTCGTCTAGACTTGAACCACTTGACCCGGAGCTGAGGACGAATGCTGACAGTGCCAGTCTGACCGCTCTGAGCTACAACAGGTTGACGTGTGCACGGGATTCCTCGGGGGTCCAGAACCAGTGGGCCCTGTTGTCCCCACGTGGGCTCCCCAGCCCATGAGAGAGGCATCGGTTGTGAGGATGACCATCAGCTGGGCGTGAACAAATGGGATCCTTCCTGCAACTGGTCTAGGACGGTCCACCACTGAAGGCGTCCCACATCTTCTGGGTCACAGTGATCAGCTGGTTGAAATGACCTAGGTGCTGAGTCCACTGGGTGGCCAGCTCCCACTGAAGGGGGCATATACCACTGGGCCCAATGGACCACGGAGCTGCAGGCTGCCATGTAACCCAGAAGGCGCAGAAAGTCCTGGCAGGGCATAGTTGCCCAACCAGAAATGATGAGGCAAGGAGGTGAGAACCTCCGCCCTGTCCGCTGGGAGCCAGGCTCTGGCTCGGCGAGTCGAGCTCTGCCCGATGAAACACATCACTTGAGAAGGTACGAGTTCAGACTTCCACCGCTGATCAGAAGGCCGAGCTGGGAGCAGGTCTGGAGGTCAGGTCCTGGACCTCCCACCTCCTGTTGGGTGGAACCCATAAGAACCAATCGCCAAGGTAGGGGTATGTTCTGCCCCACCCCAGAGCGCCTGAGATTGGCTGCTGCCACTGCAATGCATTTGGTGAAGACCCGTGGGGCCAATGACAGGCTGAATGGCATGGCTTGAAACTCGTATAGGGTTCCCTCTGCCCTGAAGTGGAGGAACCGCTGGGGACAGGCAGTTGAAACATGAAAGAACATGTCCTGGAGATCCAGTGAACAGAACCACATGTTTTGCTCCAGGGATGGTATGGTCTGGGACACAGTTACCATCTGAAGGTGCGTGGCCTGAGATATTGATTCAGGTTGTGCAGATCTAGAATGGGCGCCAGCGCCCCCCCGGGTCCGCCTGGAACCAGAAGTACCTGGATACGAACCCTGGGTATGGTGGAGGATCTGCCACTCGAGCTACTGCCTCCCTGAGGAGGGCTGAGCAATGTAGTCTCCAAGAGCTGACCGAGTGTGGGCGGAAACTCTCTCCTCCCGTGGGGCGCAGGATCGGCTTGGAGGATACTGCTCGAATTTCAGAGGTAGACCCTGTCCAACCACTTCTAAGACCCACCTGTCCGTGGTAACAGCAGACCAGGCGGAAAGGAAGTGGCTGAGTTGGACCCACAGGAGGACAGAGTTGGCGTGATGGGAATAGGAGTGGCAACCCCTATCCCATCACTGGGCAGGCTTAGAGGAAGAGGGTCCAGGGCCTGAACCCGGCAGACCTTTACAGGCCTGGGAAGGTGCGGGCTTGGGGCAGGGGCACCAAACCTGAGTCTGCTGCTGACCTCCTGAAAGGAGGACTACTGCTGCTGGGCTGCAGGAAAAGAATGCGAAAAGGCTTCTTCTGCTGCTTCTTGGGACCAGAAGAACTCTGAGCAGAAGTGGTGTCCAAGGTGACGGACTGCTCGATCGCTGAAGGTGACCGCCATACTTGGGCTGAAGAGATTGGTGCCCAGGAAAGGCACATTAGCCAGTTTGTGCTGGGTATCCACCGATAAGGAGGAGTGCCTCAGCCAAGCCCTGCAGCGGGAGGCAAATGCAGCTGCTAATGAACCGGCATATGAGTCCCCAATATCCACGGCCATCTGGAGCTGCTGCTTAGCAATGGCACCGCTTGGTCTCGGACCTGCTTGACCGTGATCTGCAAGTCTACGGGGAGGTGTGGGAGGACTTAGTCCAAGGACCCCAAAGGGTATGGGAGAAGTGTGTCATGATGCTGACGAGTTTGCCTGATGGAGGCCTAAGGAAGGCCATAGACCTTCCGGGCAGAGTGATACAATTTCTTGGACTCCTTCTCCGGAGGTCTGTCGGTGTCAGCAGAACTGCCTGTACGCCTGAACACAGAGGCGGCCACAAGGCTCTCGGTCGAAGGGTGCTCTGCAAACCCCGCTAGGGAACCCATGGGCACCGGATACTTAGAAACATAGCAGTTGACGGCAGACAAGTACTGCAAGTCCCATCCAGTCTGCCCATTTGTTTTTCTACCTTATAAATGTGCCATCGCCTGTGCGCTGCCAATGGCGATCTATTCATACTCATCTGTATTGCTCCCTTATGCCTATCCCATGCCTGTTTGAAGCCCTGCACTGTATTCATATCCACCACTTCCTGAGGTAGGCCATTCCATGCATCCACCACCCTTTCTGTGAAAAGAACTTCCTCAATTACCCCATCTTGAAGACCTTCCAGCGATGCTTAAAGGGACATGCCAAGAAGTGTGGATGAACAATATATCCACGTCCCTAGAAAAGATATTTCTGCCATTCTTATAGCTGACAGCAGGCTAGCCACCCAGTTCAGAACCTAGGATGGCTTTTCCATCCAACTTGTTACGGGAAGGAGTAGTGCTCACGTGAAAAGCATAATCTGTAAAGGACAAGGCTGTCTGCATCTGGGACTGTGCTTTTCCTTTTGCCCTAAGTGTGTGTGTGTGTGTGTGTGTGTGTGTGTGTGTGTGTGTGTAGCATGGTGATAAGCAGGAAGAGTTTGCCAACTCTGATGGCATGAAGTGCATTTACCAAATAACTGCAGGATGCTCTCAGGGTAAATATGGTTTTGCCCTACATCACTTGTAATTTTGCCATTTCCTAGACTGGGATTACACTGCATTTATGATGCCAATTTTTGCAGGCATCATTAATACTTCCTTGAGGAAGGTTTCCTTCCCACATCCCGATGGGGGAATGGTGAGACTCATCTAAGAAGCACATTAGATCCTGACAAACTGCCACATTTTTGGCCTGTCTCAACCTGCCATTCCTGGCAGCGGTTACCAAGATGGTGACAGAGCACTTTGGTAAGCATCTGGATTGAAAAATATTTTTGAGTCCTTCCAATCTGGTTTATGTGTTATACAATGGACAATGTCCAGATTAAAACTTGCAACACTCTCCTGACTTGGTATCATGGTAAGGTTACCATCTTGATCCTCCTGGAACTCTCTTTGGTGTCTGGCGGGTGGACCACCAGGTGGTGGTTGAAGAGACTGCAGGATATTATGGTTTGGCAGGAACAGTGTTCATATGTTTCTGTTAATTTATCATTGATCCGGTACAGTTAGCCATGAGGGGTATTTCCCAGTTGTGATCAATAGCTTGGAATGAGGTGCGCCTAAAGGATTGACCCCCATCCCTGGTTTTCAAGGTAGTATCTCTCCTGAGAACCCACTGGTGTAGCAGAAAGGCATCAATGAGGAACCTAGGAGTGCTCTGGCATAATCCTTCAGCATTCATGGGGTCCTTGCCCCTACTGTTATCCATCTCCCTGAATGATCTGCTCACATGCATCCATCCATATGTATGTATGCAGGCGATATAGTACTGTATACCTCCGCCCCATGTCCACTGATGTTGTACTCAGACTGTAGCAGGACTTCAATAATGTCCAGCTCTGGTTTCAGGTAAATCAGCTCTTTCACAACGCCTAGAAAACGTGGTCCATGACCTTTGGCACCAGGCAGAGACTTTCACAGCTCCTCTCACCCCCACCTTCAACACCCTGGATGGGACTTTGCTGGAGGAATGCTTCTCCTTCACATATCATGAGGTCTGGTTGAAACAACACCTCGATTTCTCTGTACATATCGAGGCAATGCACACCACCCCAAGTTGGTGCATATGCATAATCAGGGAAGCCTCTCTCTGCGGCACGCTGTGAATTGTACAGAAAATGATACTACTTATCTTCGACTATGGGGATGTAGTCTACAGTGCTACCTCAAAGTCCACCCTACCCAGACTGGACACCCTCTACCATTCATTCTGTTGCTTTGCCCTCGACTGTCAGCTCTACACCCATCACTGTGACCTCTACGGTCACTGGACTTCGCTTCAAGACAGACGACTCTCCCACCGCGCTAGCTACACTGCCAAATTCTGGGCTCAGACCCTCCCCAATATCTCACTTTCATCCTATCAGCCCCTGCCCGGCTACCCTCTCAGGAAAAAGACTCTTGTCTACTGTTGTATCCTCTTATGACCACCACAGCAGGCCAAGCAGCATTGAGACATCACATACCTAAATTATGAATTCCTCCCGAGTCCATCCAGACTGCCTCCCCATGCTGGCACCTCAACTCCCTTCTCAAAGCACACTTTTTTGCCTGCTCTTGTACCGTGGTTAGCCACTATTACACTGGAGGATACATCAGTTTGCCAGTAGTTATGTCAGGTTACATACTTTTAGCCTGGTTTACATTCTACAATTGTACAGCCCTCTGTCCTTGTCTTATGATATGGCCTCTGTATGTAGTCTATTATTTTGCATTTTCTCTTCCTAGGTACTCTGTACACAGTATATTTACCTAGTCTCTGTTCATGGTGTTTGCGTTATTATATTCTCCATTTATGTTGTTATCCCTATTCCTGCCTCCCCAGGACGCATCTGGAATCGAGCAGTAGACTGCTCAGTATGCCTTCCAGGTAAATCTTTTAAATAAATAAATAAATAAATAAATAAATACATTTTCTGTTTGTTTTTTCCAATCCCTCCCCTCAGGGTGTTGAGCTAGAAGCAAGGCATTCTGCTTGGCACCCTTTGGCATGTTCTTTCCAACCACTGGTGCTTCCAGCTTCCACCGCGGTCACCCAAATGACAAACAGCACAACCAGGAATCCTCCCTAAAGGGGAGTGTGTCTTGTGGGACACTATCAGCCTCCCCACACTGACCCTCCGACACCCCAGACTTGGGCCTAAACCCAGCTCACCAGCACCACAAGTTACAGTACTATAAGACTGCGTGAATTATGGTGGAAGTATCCCCAGTAGCCTGCTCTTGATGGAGAGCTAACCCTGGTTCTCTACATGACAGCTGTAGTTTCAAGTGGCTTTACCACCTAAAGAACATCCCCAAGCTGCATTCCTAACATGATACAGACAACTTGAAGACACAGAGTAGCATCACATCCCAACTTGACTACTGTAACTTGCTCTCTCAGGGCCTGCCTGAGAGTCAGTTCTGCTGCCTGCAACTGGTGCAGAATACTGCAGTACATTTTCTGAGATCATATTAAGCAGGTGCTCTGGGAGAGGCACTGGCTGCTAGTCATGTGGCAGGCTGACTTTTTCATCCTGTAATCTGCATTTTATCCCCTGTCCCAGCATCATCATTCAAGGATGCACCCTGACATCAGGGAAATATCCTGTTGAAGTTGAAGCCATCATGGAGATGGTAGCGAGGTGTGCTTTTCTCCCTGCTTTCACCAGATTCCTGAATTTCGCCTCCTCCACGCCACGTAGACAGTATTGTCTTGTTCACACGCAGCATGCCCATTCTGAAGGATCAAGCTCCCAGGCCACTCGTAAGGGTTGCTGTAATACTGCAATACCGTCAGCCCTCCATGGTTGAGGCACACTACCTACACCGTGGCCTGCCTTCCAAGGTGGCGACCGGAGCCTGCACCCAAACTCCGCTACCTGCATAGCAGAGTGCAATGATTTATGCTGGAGGATATTACATTGCAGCAGCCAGGCCTACAAAGCACTGTATGTAATACCAAATCTGCCAACTGCGCTTTTATGACAGCTACATTCAGGCTCTGGAACTTTGTACTGCAATCTGTCTGGGAGACTCCCTCAGTTGACGTCTTTAGGATTAAACTCAAAACCTGGATGTTTAGTCAGGCTTTTCTGATCGTATTCCTCCTTGATTTCTTTCTTGATTCTGCTGCAATTTATTAATTATAGTGTATTCTGTTTACATTTTAGATATTTCAGTAAAATTGAACATTGAAGTGGGGTCAGTTTGAAGATATGCATTTAATTAATCTAAGTCTGTTTCATTATGTATTTTGCTTATACTGTTTGTGTTGTTTTGTATGAGCTTTCCCTTTAAAGTGTTTTGAGCCCCAGAAAACCTCTACAGAAACAGCATCTGTCTGTCCATCAATAACGAACAGTGTGTTAGCTGGCAGACGTACTTTTGTTTAATTATTTAGTACCTTAGTGGTAAGCATTTTAAGTACTATGTAATGTGGAACAGATTTTATCAGGGTTGCATTATATGTGATGTACGTAGTCTGCTCAGTGTGTTTGTTCTACAAAATCTAAAACCTTTCATTTAAAAAAATTGCTAAATTCCGCAGCCCTGCATCTCAAACTCGAGCTCAAAGAGCCTTATAGGAATGTTTACTGCATATGGAGGCAAGACATGAGCACAGCACTAAAACAATATACAACCAGTTAGCCAGATGCAGATGACATAACAATGCAGCTTTTCAGCCCTGCATTTCTCTCATTTTGCAAACAAAACACTGTTGCCAGGCAACTGTCTATGGTCTCCACACACAACCTAGCCAAAACTGAGCATGAGAGATTCATTGTTGTCAGATAACTTTAGAATTTCATTTAATATGTAGGCATTCTCCATGACATTCAGCTGCCAGGTGACTGCCTAAGTGTCCCACAAGACATGCAATAGCCAGGCGACTACCTATACATTTCCCAAAGCAGTCCGTTGCCAAGCAACTGCCTAAGTGATCCCAACCACATTCTATTACTAGGTGACTGCCTAAGTGTTCTTCATAGCAGTCTTATTTTATTTGTTTCTAGCATTTTAATACCATTGAACCACAGGTTATTTTACAAAGGTCGCGTCAGACACAATTCAGAAATAGTACATACAAAATTGGAACTTCACATGACAAGGTAGGAGGTAGCATTTAAACGAAGGTTGCATAAACTCAGTTACATAGTAAATAGAATAACACACTGGATGTCGTACAAAGTAAGTTACATTGGAATATGGAGATGCGGGGTGCAGTCAGTTAGAATGACTGTCAGCCAGGGCTCAGAGAGGATAAGCAGAGAAGGGAAGGTATGAAAGGACAGAAGATCAAAGAAGAGAGAAACAGAAAAGGGGGAGTGAAGCAGACAGCAGGTGCCATTATCATCTCAGATTGAGGTGGCTGGGAGTAAATTGAGGGGGAGGATGGGAGAAGGGAGGGATAGTTAGCAGTAGGAGCGGGCTAATTCACAGAATGAGCTGGGTCCAAGTCCTATGGGGTAGTCAGAACAGCTTAGTAGTTCTGACAACAACACTTGCCTAAGTGCTCTTTACAGCATGTGGAGCCACCACCCTCCCAATAAAAAAAATGTTGATGCCACAGAAATAACTAAAATACTCCACATACGCTGTGCTACCAAGCGTAATGCCCGAGCCTGCAATTCAGGTGTCACTGTTACATGATGTATTTACTATTTATTGAAAAGTTTAACCACGAAGTACATACTGAACTGAAAACAGCTAGTTTCCAGATGTGTCCTCGGGAGAGGAGGTAGAGACAGCCAACAATAAAAAATAAGGTAAATACAACAATGTAGTTTGACAAGCAGGATCATAAATATTATATGCAGAATAGTAAATGAAGGTATCTAGAAAATAACACACTAATATATACAGAAAAGGAAAATAGAACAGTAAGAAGAGGGCAAGACTAGAGAATGGAGAAAAAGAAGAAGGGTCACAAGCAGTTGCAGGTAGGATGACAAAAGTCAGAAAGAAAGACTTTAGGAGGAAGGAGAAAAGGCAGAACAAATAGGAAGGGAAGAAGGACCAACATTTTGGAAAGCAGTAAGAAAATGCAGACTGGCCAACAACAGATTTTCTAGAAAGAAGAGAGAGAGAATGGAAAGTATTGTTGCAGAGAGGGTAGAAGGAAGAAGGAGGAAAGAAGGGATTTGAGATAGGAGGGAAGAGTGCTGAACCACAATTTGAGAAAAAAAAGAACACAACAGAAAGGCGCCAAGAATCAAGAGAGGGAGGGAAAGAGCTGAGTAAAGAGAGCAGTGGTGAGTACAAGTGGGGCAATCTAAAGCAAAGTGGCAGAAAGAATGAAAAAGGGGTCCAGTCTAGCAAGGGAGGATTTGGGGCACTACAGTAGGACTAAATCACCGTAGTCAAAAATAGGATCATTTTAGGACAATTTCTCGTGAGCAGGGAGCAGTATACTTGCTTTATTCAGGTACAAAGCACCACGCTTAGGGTGAAGCTTTTGTGAATTGCATCAATGTGTACAGAGAACTAAGATGCCGGTCAAGGCAGACCCCAAAGAACTTAAAAGAAGAGACATCTTCAATATTAGTACCATCAAGGGTATTAAATAGTAGGGAGAGGAAAGTCTGGCATGCCTCTGGACGGGTACCAAAAGTCATTGAGACTGTTTTTGGCATCAAGAGACAGTTGGTTATCCTTGAATCATCACTGAATGTTGTCAAAATCCAACTGAAGTCAGGAGGTAAGGTCATGGGAGATGAGCCAGATGCAAAATGAACTGACTGCATGATAATAATCCAGCAGCTCTGTGTCATCGCTGCACTATTACTGAGCATAATCCTGCAGTTCTAGTGTCACTTCTGCACCCAAACAAGGGAATAATCCTGCAGTTCTAGTGTCACTTCTGCACCCAAACAAGGAATAATCCTGCAGTTCTAGTGTCACTTCTGCACCCTCACAAGGAATAGTCCTGCAGTTCTAGTGTCACAGCTGCAGAATCGCTGGGAATAATCTTGCAGTTCTAGTGTCCCCCACACAACCACAGTGGAATAATCCTGCAGTTCCACTGTCACCACTGCACAATCACAGGGAATGTATACTCCTGCAGTTCCAATGTTACCCCTCCTCTATCACAGGGGATAATCCTGCAGTTCTAGTGTCACAGATGCACAGACACTAGGGAATAATCCATAATTCTAGTACCACTGCTGCACAATCACAATGGAATACTCCTGCAGTTATATTGTCATGACTGCATAATCACAGGGAACAATTCTGCAGTTCTAGTGGTCCCCTCCTCAATCACAGGGGTATAAATCCTGCAGTTCAAGTTACACTTGTACAATCAAGAGGTATAACACTACAGTTCCAGTGTTACCCCTCATCAATCACTGGGGAATAATCCTATGATGGCTGCAGAATCACAGTGGGATAATCCTGTAGTTCTAGTGTCATCGCTGTGCAATTATAAGGAATAATCCTGCAGCTTCAATGTTACTGCTGTATAATCACAGAGTAATAATCCTGAAGTACCAGTGTCACCACAGCAGGAAGCACGTCAATACAGCGAGTATTAAATCGTGAATACAAAACAGCGAAGCAATATTAGTGCAGCACATAATAGTGAATGGCAGAGAATGGCAAGCTGGTCTAAACAGCCAACAGGGACACTAGCGACTATGGTATTACACTGAGTCGCATCATGTTGATACCCCCACTATCAATGAGAGGCGAGGAGTTACAATACTAAAGATAGGGTGTAGGGAGGCCCATCCCCTGTGGAGGGTGTGGAGCCCCCATATGTTATAAATCACAACACCTGGCAATGGGGAATAAATGTGGGCATGTAATGGGGTGCTCTGCTTACCTGTTCTGGGCTGAGGTTTATTTTAGCGTTTATGCTGCACTATAATTGGGAGTCGTTCATAACGTGGTCTCTACTATTGACTCACTGTTTTAACGTTCAACGATTTTGTCTCGCTATTCTGACATGGAGCCACTGCAGAACAATCACAGGGAATAATCCCACTATTCCAATGTCATTTCTGCACAGTCAAAGAATACTCCTGCAGTTCTAATATTACAGCTGCACAATCACAGAGAATAATCTTGCAGTTCCAAAGTCACTGCTGTACAATCACAGGGAATAATCCTGCAGTACTAATGTCACCGCTGTACAATCACAGGGAATAATCCTGCAGTACTAATGTCACCACTGCACAATCACAGGAGAATAATCTTGCAGTTCCAAAGTCACCGCTGTACAATCACAGGGAATAATCCTGCAGTATTAATGTCACCACTGCACAATCACAAGGGAATAATATTGTAGTTCTAGTGTCCCTGCCAAACAATCACATTGCAGTTCCAATGTCACGCTGTACAATCACAGGCAAATAATCCTGCAGTTCCAATGTCAGTGTTACACCATCCCAGACAACTAATTCTGCAGTTTGTGTGTCACCACTACACAACCACAAGGGAATACTGTTGCAGTTGTAGTGTCAGGCTGCAGAATCACAGGAATAATCCTGCCGTTCTAGTGTCACAGCTGCAGAATCACAGGAATAATCCTGCCGTTCTAGTGTCACGGCTGCAGAATCACAGGGGAATAATCCTGCAGTTCTAGTGTCACGCTGCAGAATCACAGGGAATAATCCTGCAGTTCTAGTGTCACGCTGCAGAATCATAGGGAATAATCCTGCCGTTCTAGTAATCCAATAAATTGTCATTAATAGATAATGAGCCCTGATGTTATAATGACATCCAAAATAAAATTAAATAAACAGTTGAAGGTCCTCAGGAATATCTAAACTCCCCAGGTCCTCTCACTGCCTGGGAATCATCAACAGGCACTCTCACTGTCTGTCTTAAAATAAACTGAAGATAATTTCCAGGTCCAAGGCCCTCTCACAACCTAGTAGCCAGGTAGAATACAGGCACTCTCACTGCCTGCATAGACAGTATAAAGCGGATAAAGTATAAAATGTAAAATCAGACCATATTCAGAAGAAAAGAAGTCTTAACCCAGTAGTCTCAGGACTTCATACAGCTGGAAAAACCCTTTGCAGTGGGCGCGAGTCAAGAAATATCCTCAGCCACTTCCTTGACTCACTGGCAGGCCACTGCTTGCCCAAGAACCTAAGAGATACGACAGCCCATCTGCCGGTTACCCGGCCGACTATCGCCCAATTCACAGAGCAGCTCCAAATCCAGCCACTAGACCCCGCAGAGTTTAATTCTTCTGCTTGATAGAAACAGCGCTATGCGCCCCAAGGACGCCTCAGTAGTAGAATCAACCATAATAGGTAAAGTCCAACAGACACTCCACAATTCTTTTCCTCAAAAATCAGTCCTTTTCCCTCGTTGTATCACTACATCAATCAAAATCATGGGAGGATGGTGTGGTACCCGAGGACTAGGAGGCGGATGTGATTCCTCTTCACAAAAGTGGGAGCAAGACAGAGGCAGTAAACTACAGACCTGTCAGTTTGACCTCAGTGGTAGGAAAATGATGGAATCACTTCTGAAGGAAAGAATTGTTGAGTACTAGAGAGCCAGTGGGGCACAGGACCCAAGGCAACATGGATTCAAAGTAGGAAGGTCATGTCAGACAAATCTAATTGATTGATTTGACTGGGTGACCAAAGTAGTGAGACCAGGAGGGTCTGTGGACATGGTCTACCTAGACTTTAGACAAGGCATTTGACATAGTCCCGCATAAAAGATTAATAAACAAATTAGCTGGCCTGGGGAGGGTCCCAGGGGTGGTAGCCTGGGCAAACACTGGCTGGACAACAGAACACAGGGGTAATAGTAAATGGAGTCCACAGTGAAGAAAGGGGTTACTAGTGGGGTACCACAGGGGTTCAGTACTGGGGCGGTCCTTTCTAATGTCTTTATAAGTGACTCTGTAGAGGAACTGGAAGGAAAAGTATGTCTCTTTGCAGATGACACACAGATCTGCAACAGGGTTGATGCACGAGGTGGAGTGGAAAGGATGAAAATGGACTTGGCAAGGTTGAAGGAATGGTCAAATGTATGTCAGCTTAGATTCAACGCAAAGAAGTGCAAAGTAATGCACCTGGGAAACAAAACCCAGGGAAGAGTATACAATGGGGGTGAGATACTGACAACAACAAAATGAAAAGGGACCTGGGGTAGTCACATCAGACTGACCCAAAGTAGGGCCAGCAATGTAGTAGGCAGTAAGGAGGGCTGGGGGATACTGGGATGCATAGGAGAGGCATCACCAGTAGAAAACAGGAAGTTGTTGGCCCTCTGTACAGACAGTTGGTAAAACACATCTGGAGTACTGTGCACAGTTCTGGAGACCCCATCTCCGCAAAGACATAGACAGGGTGGAGGCTGTCCAGAAGAGGGCAACCAAATGGTGCAGGGTCTGCACCAGAACACATATGAAGAAAGACTAAAGGAGCTTAAGATACATAGCCTCGAGAAAAGGAGGAGGGGCATGATAGAAACTTTCAAATACTTCAAGGAATCAACTAAGTCCAAGAGGTAGCACCTTTCAGAAAAGAGATGTGCAAGAACAAGGGGCACAATCTGAAGATAGAGGTGATGGCTCAGAGGTAATGTGAAGTGTTTCTTCACAGAGAGGGCTGTAGATGCATGGAACAGCCTTCCTGAGGAGGTTGTGGAGTCAAAACAGTGGGGTAATTCAAGAATGCATGGGACAGACATAAGTCAATTCTAGTAGGGATAGGAGGAAGTAGGCTGTTGGTTAACTAGGAACAGCAGCTTATCCATTAGGTAGGGAAATGGGCAGAATTGGTGGGCCAAGCAGTCCTTATCTGCAATCAGATTCTATGCTGTACAATCACAGGAAATAACCCAGCAGCTCTAGTGTTAGTGTTACACATCACAGACAACTAATCCTGCAGTTTGTCGTCCACTACACAATCACAAGGGATTACTGTTGCAATAGTTGTGTCACGGCTGCAGAATCACAGAGGAATACTTCTGCAGTTCTAGTGTCATGGCTGCAGAATCACAGGGAATAATCCTGCAGTTCTAGTGTTTACGGCTGCAGAATCACAGGGAATAATCCTGCAGTTCTAGGGTCATGGCTGCAGAATCACAGAGGAAGAACCCAGCAGTTCTAGTGTCATGGCTGAAGAATCACAGGAATAATCCTGCAGTTCTAATAATCACCACTACACAATTACAGGGTACAATCCCTGCTCTAGTGTCACAAATGCTACTCATTTAATCCTGCAGTTCTAGTGCCATGAATGCACAAGCACAGGAAATAATCCTGCAGTTCATGTGTCACCATGGTGGAAGACTAGGTTTGCAGGCAAAGGCACCTAGCTTCACCTGAGCTTTTTTCTTCGATGTTTGCTTGTAAGGACAGAGCAAAGAACATTATCAGAGCAGGAAAAAGATTAAGGCTTCTTTGGCTAGAGCAGATTTACTGTGTGTTACTATTTTCTTTTGTGCTCAAAGGTTTTGTTACCTTTTTTTGCTTACATTTTATTGCTTTTTGTTCTCTGATTCAAACTGCTGTTGCAGGATATACTTTCTGCTGCATTATTACAGGGTGTGCCTACAGGTTTGTTACTGTTTTGTGTTTACAGATTACTGCTGCAATCTTCTCTGATTCAAATTGTTTTTGCAGCGTATATCTTCTGTGAAATTATTACAGGTGGTGCTTACAGGTTTTGCAGTTTTATCTATCATTAGGCTAAGCTTTCAGGGCTATTGCATTTGTTGTTGCTTGACTGTTCTGCTCTAACCTCCTCGTCTCTTACGTCCGTGGTTGTTCTTTTCAGCAGAGAAGCGAATCACCCACCTCCATGCTCAACCACCCCATGATACACTCCTTTTAGAGAGTATCACAGTCGTGACATTTCCTGTAGCAAAGCAGGAAGGAAGGATCAGAGCGTATCCACACAGTGACCTCATTTACAGGAGCAAAATTAATTTAACTTGTTATAAAAGTTATACAAAACAAACAAACCAAACAAAAACAATATTAAAAACAAAATCTTTTGCTTTCATTTTCCTTCCGATTACTCAGACCAGGTTAAAACTCCTTCAACTCAACTGGAATGGATATTTTTAACTGCAGGACACTTTTCAAAAGGGTAGTTACACAGGATTTGGACGGCGCTGTCCTACATGCTGGACCACTTGAGATCTAAGGCGCCAGCTCCAGGCAGCATGGGGCAGAGACTAGCCTCAAATTGCATATTCAGGAGGAAATATATTACAAGAACCACCAGCCATTTCCCAACATCCAACTGAAGCACCTCAACTACAGAGGGTAGTTGATCCGGAGGTTGGCAGGTGGTTAGGAGGGCAAATCGGTGCCCATTCACTCAGTGCTCACCAACATACCACCTTCATAAACCATATAAAAACTACCATCAGGTATCTGCCTCCATCTCTGAAATCAAACAAAGGGCAGAGGGCACTGCAGAGCAGGACACTGCAGTACAGGAGCTAGCGCTACAAAACTCGCCCAAAACAGGGACCAAAACAAAAAGCAAAAGGAATCCAAAACACTTCTGATCACAGGAGACTCCATGATTCGGGGTTGACACCTACTTCCGGCCGGGCATAATGGTCAGATGTCTCCCAGGTATATCAGTGTGGAGAGACACTGGCAGGCATTACTACAATCGTGCAGGAAGCAGGAGAAAACATTAATGTCCTGGTACACATAGGGACCAGAGCTTGCCAGCCAGTCAGTTGCGGAGACCAAGGACCACCTGACCAGGCTGGGAGACAAACTGTCATCCATTTCATCCAGCGTTTCTCCTTCTCTGAGATCCTGCTGGTCTGGGAGAGGGGGGCAGATGGACGGAAGGTCAGAGAAGAGGAAATAGGGGAGCTAAACATGTGGCTCAAGGGCTGATGCTAGGAAAAGGACACACATTTGTGAGGAACTGGCAACAGTTTTGGGAGCAAAAGTTCTTTAATTGATGGACTGCATCTGACTAAGGAGGGAGTCAGTGCATTGAGGCAGAAGTTTGATGTCTGCAGAATATTTAAACTAGCAAATGGGGAGAGGGGCGCAGCACCCAATACATCAAATGGAAGAACACCCCCCACCTAGGTAGTGATCAAACAGGAGTTCAACATGTTTATATTTCATTTGCATCACCAGGTAAGGAAAATGTCTGGCTCCCCATACGACACGCTTGGGGAAATGCTGGACCTCACCCAACAACTAATGCACCAAATCTGGCCAATGGAAAATCATGTACACAAATGTCTGCAGTCTGCAAAACAAGATCCCAGATCTGGAGGCAAACAATGACAGAGGCTAAACTGGACATAGTAGCTATTAGTGAGATATGGCTCACCAGTAACCACACTTGGGAGACTTCAGTACCTGGCTATGAACTGTTCAGAAGAGACCAGGTGCAAAAAAAAAAAAAAAGGGGAAGTGGCCTTTATGTCAATGAAAATATTAAAGCTACAGAAATTGAATACACATACAGAGCCAGAACTATGACTCACCCTGGAAACAGGAAATGGGACAGCCATACCTGAACTGGGGTTGTCTACAGGCCCCATATCAGAGTGAGGACACAGACACATTACTGTTAGAAGCTATACAAAACATGACAGCTAAAGGAGAAGTTCTAACAATGGAGACTTCAACATGCCAGATACAGATTGGTCAATACCAGCAGGAACATCCATGAGAACCAGATACATGGTGGATTCCTGCAGAGGTGGCCTCAAACAACTGGTACAACAACCCACAAGAGACAAGGCTATCCTGGATCTACTACTAACGGGAAAGGATCACAGATCTCCAGGTAGAAGGTCACCTGGGGCCAGTGACCATTACAGTTATGATTTAATTTGGCCACCAGAACTAAATCATTCCATTCCAAGGCAAAATATGGGACTTAGAGAGCGGACTTTGATAAGATGGCCAAGAGTTAGCCTAGCCCTGGCAAGAAGAAATACAGGTGAGGGGCTACAGGCAAAGTGGGCAAGCATTAATGATGTAATACTTGAAGCAACATCCCAGTGTGTTAGGGAGAAAGGCAAGAGCAAAAGATGGAGGAAACTACTTTGGTTCTCAAAACAGAAGCAGAAAAGATCAGAGACAAAAGGTTGGCCTTCAGGAAATATAAGGGCAGCTAGAGGGATGAAGACAGGGAGGCATACCAAACTTCCCTAAGGGAAGCAGGAAGACAATAAGGCAGGCAAAGGCCCAAACCAAGAAAACACCAGCATGAACAGTAAAAGAAGGGGACAAGACTTTCTACAGATACAATAGTGAAAGGGGAAAGTCCAGAGGGATAAGGGGTGTGTGGAGGGACGACCAAGGAAAGATCTATCCTAAATAGATTTATTTATTTCAGTTTGGGAATTACAACCTTTAAGCCAAACTGGCTCTCTTACAAATGCTCCAAGTCAGTAGAAGAACAAACAAAATAGTACACTACATATAAATTGAGAAGAACAGGATACTCACCTGTAAGTAACAGTAGTTCTAGGAGTGGTATATGTTGTTCATCTGCACTCTTTGGCATGTCCCTTTCCCTTTAAATCTTGCCGAAAGTCTTAAGTTGGCTCCTCCCACCCACCGGTGGTATAACCTCGGCTCTGCCCCACGACGCCAGATCTTAGCCCGCTGGAAGCCAGGTTGTGGCATCTGCAGCCGGGAGGCGTGGAATATTGTGGATGAACAACATATGCCACTCCTAGAACTACTGTTACAGGTGAGTAACCTGTTCTTCTAGGATCATGGATATTTTGTTCATCCACATTTCTTGGCAGACTCCTAGCAGTTCTCTGGGAGGAGGGAGGCAAGCACACCCTACTTAGGGAACAGAGATTGAGAATTGAAGTCCCAAAACCAGCATCCGGTGTGACTCAAGGTCGATGTGGTAGTGGGTAATGAAGGAGTTTGCTAACTTCCAGGTAGCAGCCCGACAGATTTCCTGGATAGGAATATCCCTAGAAGCAGCCACCAATGCAGCAGTATGGCGGGTAGAATGAGCTCTTATCCCTCTGGGAGCTCCCTGCCCGCAACTCACAGCACAGACCTATGCATGACATAATCCATCTTGCAATAGTCTGCTTCATGCAGGTCTGCCAGAAGCGGCTTCAGCGTGGTGACAAACAGCGGTGAACTTCTGCACGAATTTCTGCCGTCCTCTCCTTGTAATAGGAAAGGGCATGTCTCAGGTCCAAAGTATGGAGCCTGTACTCGGCCTCGAGGTGTAATAAGGGTAGTATACCGCAGTCAACACCTGGTTAAGGTGAACCTGACACCACCTTCAAAAGGAATTTTGAGTGGGGCGAGGGCAACTTTGTCCCTGTAGAAGACCAGATAATAGGAGTCCGAGAGTGCCTGAGCCCCTGTCCTTCTGGAAGACGGATAGCCACCAGGAAGGCAGTCTTCCACGACAAGTGTGACAGCTCACACTTGTGCACTGGTTCGAATGGCTTGCCCATGAGCTTTGCCAATACCAGCAGTAGATCCCACGGAGGTGGAGGTTCACTATCGGAGGGATATGTGATCCAGGCCTTTGAAAAAGCACCTGACCACTGTCTCCTCTGCAACAAGTCACTTACCGGGCTGCACCCAGTAAGCAGAAATGGCTGCCGGTGCAACCTCAAGGGTCAATGACCATAGACCCCTTGAAGAGAGACCAAAGGTAGTCGAGAATGTTGGCAACAGAATAGGATAAGGGTCCAGACCTTACCCCTGACACTAAATGGAAAACCTTTTCCACTTGAAGGCATAACATTTCCTGGTCAATTCTTTTCAAGATGCCTCCACCACAGTGTAGACATCTCAGGAAGACCCAAAGCCTGGAACTCTAGCCGCTCAGGTACCAGGATGTGAGGTGCAGGGATTGAAGGTCCAGATGGAATACCTCCCTGGTTCAGAGATATCAGGTCCAGGCGTGTCCAAAGGCACTTGGGGCCTGCAGCTGAGGCTGAGGAGATCTGGAAACCAGAACTGACACGGCCAGTCTGGGGCTACCAGAATCGCCTTGAATTGTCCCTCATCACCTTAAGTAACACCTTGTGGATCAAGGAAATGGAGGAAGCGTGAGGAGGCCTGGGGTCAATGACCTCAAGAAGGCATCCTGCAGCGAGCCCTGCTGGGGGGAGGGGGCATGATACAGCCTCAGCTTGCTGTTTTCCTGGAGGCATACAGGTCCACCATCGGCCTGCCCCCAATGGGAGAACAGGCTGTGAGCTACCTCTGGATGGAGAGACCACTTGTGGGATGTCTGGCCTATGGCTGAGAGCATCCGCTAGCTGGTTCGAGGCTCCTGCCACATGGATGGCTAGATATCCTCTAAGCTGCTTACGAGGTCCAGATGTGGAATGCCTCCTTGCGCAGCAGACGGGAGTGCGTGCCGCCCTGTTTGTTGAGGTAGTACATGGTCTGGGTATTGTCCATCTGGACTTGAACCACTTGACCCCGGAGCTGAGAAGCGAAAGCTGACAGTGCCAGTCTGACTGCTCTGAGCTCCAACAGGTTGATGTATCAGGACTCCTTGTGGGTCCAGAACCCGTGGGTCTTGTTGTTCCCCCATGTGGGCTCCCAGATCATGAGAGAGGCATCGGTCGGAAGGACGACCATCGGCTCGGGCGAACAAATGGGATTCCATCCTGCAACCGGTCTGGGGTGGTCCACCATTGAGTGCGTCCCACATCTTCTGGGTTACAGTGATCAGCTTGTCGAAAATGACCATGGCGCTGAGTCCACTGGAGCCGCCAACCCCACTGAGGGGGCGATGTGTAACCGGGCCCAACGGACCACTAAGGTGCACGACACCATGTAACCCAGAAGGCTAAGAAAGACCGGCAGAGCGAAGGGTCAACCAGAAATGATTCGCAAAGAGAAGAGAACCTCGGCCCTGTCCGCCGGAGCTGGGCTCTGGCTTGACAAGAGTCAAGCACCGCCCGAAGACGCCCATCACCAGAGAAGGCACGAGTTCCGACTTGGCCTCGTTGATCAGAAGGCCTAGCTGAGAGCAGGTTTGGAGGGCCAGATCCTGGACCTCTCCACCTCCTGCTGGGTGGAACCTGCCAGGAGCCAATCATCGAGGTAGGGGTAAATTCTGACCGCGACGGGAGATGGGCCGCCACCACTGCAATGCATTTGGTGAAGACCGGGGGCCAATGACTGGCGAACGGCATGGCTCAGAACTCATACAGGGTCCCTTGACCCTAAAGTGGAGGAACCGCTGATGGGACAGGCGGACTGGGATGTGAAAGAACGCGTCCTGCAGATCCAGTGAACAGAACACATGTTTCGCTCCAAGGATGGTATGATCTGGGACAGAGTGACCATCTGAAAGGTGCGAGACCAGAGATATTGATTCAAGCCGTGGAGATCTCGAATGGGCACCCAGCCCCCCGGTCCGCTTAGGCACCAGAAGTACCTGGAGATAAAGCCTGGGTCTGCACACTGATCCGCCACGAGCTACTGCCTCCTTGAGGAGGAACTGAGCAATGTTGTCTCAAGAGCTGACTGGGTGCATGCGGAACTGCTCTCCTCGAGGGGCGCTGGCTCGGCTGGGAGGGTACTGCTCAAATTCTAGAGGCAGTCCCTGACCGACCACTTGAGAACCCACCTGTCTGTAGTGACAGTGGACCAGGCAGAAAGGAAGTGGTGGAGCCGGCCCCACGGGAGACCCAGAGCTGGCGAGACAGAGATGGGGGTGGCAACCGCCACCTAGTCACTGGGCAGGCTTAGAGGAGGAGGAGGCTCCAGGACCTGAGCCTCTGCCTCCTTTGCATGGCCTGCTGGGGTCCAGGCTTGGGCCGAGGCGACTAAGTTTGAGCATGCTGCTGATGTTGCTGTCCTCCTTGGTAGGAGGACTGCTGAACCGCAGGGGAAGAGTGCCGAAAGGGCTTCTTTTTCTTCTGCTGGTTCTTGCCCTAAGAACCCTTGGCAGAAGTGGCATCCAAGGTGACACTGGACTGTTCAATGCACTGTAGGTGACCAGTCACTCCTGGGCCAAAAAAGTCGGTCCCAAGGAAAGGCACATCAGCTAACTTGTGCGAGTATCTGCCAGGAAGGAGGAGAGCCTCAGTCAAGCCCTGCAGCGAGAGGCCACTGCGGCGGCCATCGAACGAGCACAAGAATCCTCAATGTCCAGGGTCATCTGGAGCGGATGTTTAGCGACAGCACAGCTCTGGTCCCGACCTGCTTAACCATGGTTTGCATGTCCATGGGGAGGTGTGGGAGGACTTCATCTAATGACCCGAGAAGGGCATGAGAAGTGTGTCATGATGATGGCCAACTGGCCTGATGAAGGCCAAGGAGGAAGCCGCATAGACTTTCCGCACCTAATGGTCAAAAGCTTGGACTCCTTGTCGGAGACGGTCAGTGTTGGCAGAACTGCGGTATGCCTGAACACAGGCGTCACCAGGCTCTCGACAAGGGTGCTCTGTGAACCCGCTAGGGACTCCATGGGCACCAGCGTGACTTGCAGGCCATGCAGGCACACAGTGCTGGACATGAAGCATGCACTGCCACAGGTAGAGTGCTGGACCAACAATAGCCTCAGTTACTGGAAAGACCTCCGTCTGGGTATCCCTCTCTGAGGATGTCCGTGAGGGTACTCTGCCTTTTGGATGGATTCCAGGGACATCCCTGTAGAATCAGAGATGAGATGGAGAATCCATTGGAAGAGAAGGCTCTTCCTCCATCCCAGTGTAACGGATGACTCATCATCCCGGGATGAGAGTGGAGCCCAGTGACATCAGAGTCTGAGGAGTCTGGGTAAAGCGCCTACTGTCCAAATCACCTTCAACCCACCGAGGGCAGTCCGGGGTGACCGTGACCGACAGACGCTGGGAAGCCTGGTATCTGGTCAGTCTTTGGAAGGAACCCTCCCACAGGCGGTTTAGGAGGCAGCTCCACCACTATCAGTAGGAGACCGGTATAGGCCGAACTGGAGGATAGGCCGCCCCACAGGTGGGGAACCGCTGACTGCCCGAGGGGGCCGCGCTCAGCCTGGGAGGCGAGAGCCAAGTAATGGTTGAGGTAGGCGGCGGAGCCGGCTTCGTCCAATAAAATCAGCTGTTGCCACATAAGGTCTCGCAGCGCCGGAGTTTCCGTCGGAGCCTCTCCTCATCTGAGGACGACCGCGGGCAATGCCTCTCTTTGAAGCGCTTTATGGCTCTTCCTCGGCCACGAGGGTTCTGGACCTCGACTGAGTTCGGAAGGCCGACTTGGTCGCTCAGGAGACCGGAGGATCGGTGAAACCGGAGTCCGAATCGAATCCTCAATGGGGACACCAGTGGCTGGGTCTCCTCATCAGGGAATACAAGGACCAGAGTCCTTTCCAAGAAATCGTCGCCATGGCTGGCGACAGAGGTCAATTGGGTCGAGATAATCTCAACCTCATCGGACACTTCCTCGGTCGTCCGCCAGACGGAAGGTCCGTGAAGCCTCGCGGCTGAGGAAGCGATCTCGACCGAGGTCAAGACCGCATGCCCTGGGACTGAGACCTCTCAGTCCCAAGAAGCGCTCGCCAAGACGAAGATGAACTGGGTTCTTTGTCCCTCTCTGAGAGCGGGAGGAGTGCGAGCCAGGCGCGCCTCGCCCAGGTGGAGAGACTTGCACAACTCCTTAAAGGACCCGTGAAAGTGGAGCCCAGGTTGAGCTGAACGAGAAAGCTTCAATTCCGAAGCACAGGCGGTTTCTTCTTTGAACGCCCTCATGCATTCCAGCTGCTCAGTGGAACCTGGACACAGAAACCACCCACCTAGCCTCCTCAGACTTCACGGAGGATTCCTTTTCTCCAGTCTCCCAACTTCAAACATGCCAGGCGGTCGTCCAGAACATTGGGATGGAAAGCCAAGCAAAACTGCAGGATGAGTGTCATGGCCGACACCTAAGCAGTAGGCAGCACATGAGATGGGGATCAGTGCAGTATCTTTGTCTACAAGGACACCGTGAAATCCTGGAGAAGATTTCTCTTCCATTATCGAAGAAGCAAAAGTGCGATCGCTAAATCAAATGAGTTTTAATTTCGGTAAAACCGAGTTTTTGAAAGCCAAGGCCTACGAAATGCGAGAGCATGAGGGAGGGAGGCAACCTGTATCTTCCAGTGGAAAGGAAGATCTGGCGTCATGGGTGCATGCAGGAGTACATACCACCGGTGGGTGGGAGGAGCCATTGAAGACTTCTGGCAAGATTTAAAGGAACGGGACATGCCAAAGAGTGTGGATGAACATATCCACGCTCCTAGAACATACAATAGCCAAGTAACAAGGCTGTTTTGCAAGCAAGATAAATGTGAGTATAACCTTAAATACAAATACTTTATAACAGAAAATATCTAGTCTATAGGTCTAGTTACTAAGTGCAGGTTTGTAGTTCGCAGCCAAAACTGGCTTTGTCAAGGAAAAGGGAGGAAGGAGGCAGTAAGGAGAGTAATGTCAGGGTACAGAGGAGGCATATTGTATAAAGTTATTAGGGATAGGAGATGGGGATATGGTGATGGAGAACAAGCTGATAAGTGCTGTATGCATGGGGGCAGCCTAGGGAAGTGTAAGCCAAGGGGGCTGGGGTGAGGACTGTTGGGCCGAGAAGGATAGAAGGGTGGGAGGTAAGGGTTGGAAGTCTAGGGCAGGGGATGAAACTCTTATTGTGCACAACAGTTGCACTCTCGGGATTCTACCAGGAGGCGATGGAGTTCTTTTGAATTGGCAGAGTTTCTTAAGGTGCAAAAGGGAGCAGGGTGATGGTTCATCCAGAGAGGGCCTCGATGGAGGGGACCTTTGAATGAAGGAGGTTAATTTGTAAGGTACATGCAGAACCCCTCCAGCAGAGCTTCGGGTTGTTTTAGTGTTGGGGTTACACTGGAAAAGCTTAAGTTAATTCTGAGAACAGTCCTAGGAGGGCTTTTTTTCTATGATACATGACTGGTACTGGAACCTAGAGGCATGGAAGCCAGCCAGTTATGGAGTAGAGACTGCGAGAGTGGAATACCAATTAGCTCCTAGAGCAAGTTGACAGGCTTCATTAAGCAGGAGTTTAACCCTTTGAGAGTAGTTTCAGTGGCAGCACTATAGATAGTCCAGTAACGATGGACAGTATTGAGCTTTTGGTGACAAGGCCGAGGGCCTCAGTGGTCATATTTCTGTGCGGTAAAGGAGTCAGTCTGATGCCGGCTGTATTCACGAACATGGTCAATATGGGTGTTGAAAGAAATGGTGTTGTCTAGGAATAATCACAGCTATTTAAAGAGATCCACCAAGATATATTGGTTTACCACCAGAGGATCCTCCATTTGAATATCTCCGAAAAAATGTGCTGCACAGAAAAAGTAAATTCCTCTGTAAATACTGTAAACTGGGTCCAAGTAGCATCCTGATTGCTTTCAGCTGCTTAGGGTCCGCCCAGCGCTCAGGGATGTGACGGCATGCCAGTGAGGAGGCGTGGAGGCGCTCCATTAAACTAATGGCGGTGACTTTTCCATCTGTTTTTGTAATAGAATGGCCACTGGACAATAAAACATGGGCGCGGTCGACTAACAAGGCCCATTGATAGTTGACCGGTGCCCATGTTCATTGCACTAACCATTCTAAACAAAAGAACAGAAAGTCACTGCCCACTGACTTTAATGGAGCGCACTCACGCCTCACTGGCATCGCATACTTCCCTGAGCTGGAGCGACCCTGGGCAACAGAAAAAAAATAAAAATTTTGGGAAGTGCTTCAGACCCAGTTTACAGTATTTTATGGAGGAATTTACTTTTTCTGCAGCACATTTTCGGGAGATATTCAAATGGAGGATCCTCTGGTGGTAAGGCACCAATATATATGGTGCAGGGTCTCAGCCTGGTGAATCTCTTTAAAGGTAGTAACCTGTTCAATTACATTGCTTTTGTTACTTATTAAGGTAAGTGGGCCATCCTGCTTTTTGAGCTTTGTAGGGTAAAGTGCATTGCTTTTGTTTTTCTGTAGTTCAAGAGGAGTTTGTTGTGAGCAAACCATGACTCCAGTTTGGTACAGCTCCTTTGAAGGATAGCTGTTATTTAGTGGAGGTGTGATCCTGGTATGGAGATCACTGCATCATCTGCATAAAGCAGCATCTTAGCAGGGAATTGATAAAGAGGCTGAACACAAAGGGCTCCAAATTGATCCTTGTGGGACACCCACAGTAACATTCGGGGTTCAGAGGATACACCTTTTATCCTAACACACTGGGACCTCTGTGAGGTAGCTTGAGAACCAGGACCGTGTATTGGTGGAGAGGCCAAGGATTGCAAGGCTGTTGAGCAGAATGTGATGACTGACTGTCAAATGTTTCGATTAGGTCAATAAAGACTAACCAATCATTTTCCCACTACCCAGGGAGTCTTATAGGTGTGAAGTAAAGTCAGTGAGTGCAGTAATAGTGCTGTGGGATTTATGGAATCCATGCTGCTGAAAGCAGAGGTGGTTAAATTTGTTGAGGTAATCCATGAGCTGATCTGACAATTCTCTCTAGGGCTTTTGAGATGGGTGGTACAACAGATATTGAGGCGGTAGTTGCTAATGCTGGTCCTGTCTCCACTTTTAAAGACTGGGGAAGGCAGTTTTCCACTTGCCAGGGAATATGTCTCGACTTAAGGATATGTTAAATAGTTGCATTAGTGGGTGGGCAAGCTCTTCTAGGATGATGGCGAAGCTTCATGTCTAGCAATATCACTACCCATTCTAGTTTTGCCAAGGATCTTCTTTACATATTTAACAGTGTCTGCCTTCATAATCATTTGAAGTAAAATGGGTGTTGAGTGGTGTATGTGGTGGTGGCGGGGTTTGATGGCGGCTGTTAAGGTCAGTAACAATAAACTCTGGTGGGAGGACAGAGCCGAGGTCTGTAAAGGCCAGATTAAAGGCATTAGCTAACTCTTAGATACTTCTGCTCAGTATTTACTGAGGAGAAGACAGGCGAGCCCACAGCTCAGCATCATGGACACAGGGGAGGGAAGTGTGCACAAGTCCCTTCACAAAAGAAAGGGTCCTACAAGAGCTTGCTTATCTCAGGATGGACAAAGCAATAGGATCTGATGGCATACATCCCAGGGTACTAAAGGAGCCAAGGGTAGAACTAGCAGAGCCATTATCAGAACTGTTTAGTAAGTCTCTAAGCACAGGATAGGTCCCAGAACACTGAAGAAGGTCTCATGTGATCCCGTTCCACAAGAGTGATGGCAGGGAACTGTAGAGCAGTCAGTCTTACCTCAGTAGTGGGCAAGATTATGGAGGCACTACTTAAGGAAAGGACAGTGCAACACCTGGAATCCATAGGCGCACAAGATCCAAGACAGCATGGATTTACAACAGGAAGGTCCTGTCAAACTAATCTCATAGATTTCTTTGACTGGGTAACCAGAGTGGTGGACCAAGGGGAGTAGTTGATGTCGTCTACCTTGACTTCAGCAAAGCATTCGATACTGTTCCACACAGAAGACTGATTAATAAGCTGGGTAGGCTTGGGGTGGATCACACGGTCAACTGGGTGGTAAACTGGTTGGCAGGCAGAAAACAGAGTGGTGGTAAGCGGTGTACAGCCAGAAGAGATGCAAGTCACAAGAAGGGTACCTCAGGGATCAGTCCTGGGGCCAGTCCTCTTCAATAGCTTCATCAGCGACACTGCAGATGGACTGGAGAGTAAGTTTGTCTGTTTGCAGATGACACCAAGATCTGCAATAGAGTAGATGATCCAGATGGGGTGGGCAGAATGAGAAGAGATCTGGATAAACTGGCAAAATAGTTGGAAGAGTGGCAACTGGGGTTTAACGCAAAGAAGTGCAAGATCATGCACATAGGGAAGAGAAAGCCTGAAGCTACTTATAGGCTGGGAGGGTAGTTGCTGGCAATTACAAGGGAAGAAAGACTTGGGCATCATCATCACAGATGACCTGAAATCATTCAAGCAGACCACTAAAGCAGTAGGTAAGGCTAGGGGGATGTTGGGGTGTATTAGTAGGGTATCACAAGTCATAAGAGGAATAATCCTCTTACAAGACACTAGTAAGGCCCCATCTGGAGTACTGCAGGTTGCACCTGCACAAGGTATTAACAAAATGGGCAGTTCAGAGAAGGCAACAAAATGGTGCAGGGACTGCATCAGAAAACATATGAGGACAGATTAATGAAGCTCAATATGTATACCCTAGAGCAAAGGAGGAAGAGGTGTGTGTGACAGGGTGGAATAGGGACCCTGTCCCATTTGATTATGGAGAATGTGTTTAAATGCGGGGATTTGTCATGTTTACGTCTCTTCTCTGGCTAGCAAAATTTTCTTATGAGACCTCAGATTTGATCACCCGACAATCTACGAATTCTTTGCCTCTCACTGTCTCAGTTTTCTCTTGCTGTTTTCTCCCTTGCATATCTAGATCTGTTGATATAGAAATATGTGCAAATCAATATATGGATATGAAACTGACATTGGGAATACCTATTGTTTAGAATATATATAGTATTACTGTTGAAATGTATATAATTATATTTTGAGATGATTGTAAACTCTAGAGATTACTTCAGTGCAAATGTTGAGCCTTTTGCAAAAGCTGTAGGGGTCTCAAGATGCAGACTGCATTCTAGCAGCTCCTGAAACTTACAAGGACAACATGTTTGCTAAGGATGGGGCTTGAAAAGACTTATAAAAGAGCTAAGCTGTTACTGCTAGATAGATTACAAGAAAAGGGACAGAGACTGGAGGAAGAGTTTATTTTATTTCTCCTCTGTGCATAGTTATTCTTAGCAAGTTTATTTTTTATGTTACTGCTACTGTAAATAAATGTTTTTGGTGAATTCTACAACCGCTCCTGGTTTACCCTATGCTTCCTGACCTGTTCTTGATGACAAGGTGATCTGATCGAAACATTCAAACATCTTAAGAGCATTAACAATTTGAAACAGTCTAACATGTTTCAATATAAGAAAAATAGTAGGACAAGAGGACACAGCATGAGATTAGCGGGAGGCCGATTAGGGGTAATGTGAGGAAGTTATTTTTCACAGAAAGGTGGGCGGATGCATAGAACAGCCTACACCAGGAAGTGGTGGATATAAATATAGTGTAGGGCTTCAAACAGGCACTGGATAGACATAAGGCAGCAATACAGATGAGTATGAATAGATAGGCCATTGACAGAGTAAAGGCCAATGGCTCATTCATAAGGTAGAAAAAATGGGCAGACTGGATGGGCCTTGCGGTCCTTATCTCCGTCAACTTCTAAGTTTCTATGGCAAAATCTTTCTGCAGTTCCAGCGTCACCTGCACAATCAAAGGGAATAAACCAGCAGTTCATGTGTCACTGCTGTACAATCACATGGAAATAATCCTGCAGTTCCAGTGTCGTCACCGCTGCATAATCACAGGTGAATAATCCTATAGTTACAGTATCACTGCTGCACAATCACAGGGAATAATACTGTGGTCCAAATGTCACCGCTGAATGATTATCGGAATTATTCTGTAGTTCTGATGTCACCATAGTGCTATTACTGGGACATAATCCTGCTGTTTCACTGTTTTGTAGATGCATGATTAAATGGGAATAATCATACATATAAAATGAATCAAAATGGCTGCAAATACTGCTCTCTCACTGGAGAAACCAGATCATGTCATGCCATCGTACTCCACACATGGTGCTGTATTTAATAAACCAAAATATTTACTACCAAATCCTTTTCTCAGTGCAGTAACACACTCCAGGGTGCGCTTCATTTGGAGATACATGCACTCTCTGTGCACTGAGGAGAATGCACATCAGTACACACTGGATGATGCCTACAGTATGTCTCAGATACTGTGCTATTTGTTACTGCACGATAGCAGTGCTGCATTATTACATGTGGGTGTGGCCAGAGGTACAAATGGAAGTCAGCAGGAGGAACAGAGCAGTAAAGGTGCTTAAGTTCAGAAATGCAGACTTTGAAATTATGCTAAGGTAGGGGATAGTAAGGACCGAGGGAATGGGAAGCATTCAGGGAGCCATATGAAAGGCTCTGGACTGCTGTATTGGGAGGGTTAACAAGGAAAGAAAGCAAGAAAACACTATTGTTCGCACTGGACGTGAAGGAAACATTAAGGGCAAAGAATAGGACATTCAAGAAATACAAGGGAAGTCAGAGGAAGGAGGACAGGTAGGATTATATGAGGCAACCAGAGGTCCTGTAGAAACACATAAGTTGTCAGCAGAAAAGGACCTCTTGGCCCAACCGTCTGCTCTAAATTCCTACCTACTGTGCCACCGCACCTACCCGATCTCCTTGCCCCCCCCAGCTGGGTTACTAAGGTCCCCTTGTGTCTATCCCATGTCATGCTTGAATCCTGCTACCATTCTAGTACCAACCACCTCTGCTGGTAGGCTGTTCCAGATGTCCACCACCCTTTCCATGAAGAAGTACTTCCTCACATCCTGTCTGAGCCTCCCCTTCCAGCCTCATATCATGTCTCCTTGTCCTCGAGCATCTTTTTCTAGGCAACTACCACCCTGCTGTACCTTATTACTACCTTTGAGGGTATTTAAACATTTCTATCACATCCCCTTTCTCTCCTTTCTTTTAGAGAGTACATATTTAATTCCTTGAGTAAAACTTTTGACCATATTTTTGGGGGCTGTGGGATTCAGACCCAGGTCTCCAGGATCACAGCCCAGAGCCTTAGTCATGACACTACATTACCTCCATATCAAAAGATCAGACATCAGGGGTGTTCAACTTAAAACTTTTGTACTTGTCCAGCTATGACTGTAGCTGAATTTTCACTGCCCTCCATTTGTTACAGTGAAATTAACTTTTTTTTTGTACTTGCCCATTCAAGAAATGTACTTGCCCCGGACAGGGGCAATGGGATTACACACCCCTGGACATGCTAAGGTAGGGCGTTTCATTTTGCTACCACCTCTCTATGAAACAGAGTCTCTCATTTCCTTCCTAAATCTTCCCCTATTCTTAGCTTGCGCCCTGGTGACCCTCCTTAACTTAAAGACCCCATCTGTTCCACCCTTACTGATTCCCTCAGATACTTGAATGTCTCTTTCATGTCCCCTGTTCCTCCTATCCTCCAGGATGTACATATTCAGGTCTCTCAGCCTGCTGTCATAGCCTGTCCCTTCCATTCCACATATCTTTGTTGTCCTCCTCTGCACCCCTCCAGTAGCCCGATATCACACTTTAGCTATGGCCTCCAAACTGCATACAATACTAAGTGCGGCCCTACTAGGCGACCTGTAGAGGGGCAAGATCACCTCTCTTCGCCTGGACTAAAAACTCCTCACTATGCACCCCAGCATTTTGTTCACTTTTGCAGTTGCTCTCCTGCACTGGGCAGTGTTGTCCATGATCCCTGTTATTACCCCAGGTCCTTCTCCTCCTCCTCCTCAGTAATCCCCAGCTTAACCTCCCAGCCAGTATTCTCTCCTTAGGTTCTTCACTCCAAAGTGCATAACCTTACACTTCTTTGCATTGAACCCCAGCTGCCACCTCTGACCACTCTTCTAGCTTGCTTAGGTCCCCCTGCAGCTGCTTCCATCCCACCTCGCCATTCACCACTGCTCCAATTTGGGTGTCTGCAGAACAGACTTATCTTGCTCACCACCCCATGTGCAATGTCTGATATGAAGAGCCGAACAATACTGGCCTCAACACAGAGCCCTTTAGCACACCACTTGTCACCCGGCCTTGGGTTGAAGCTCCTCTCACCACCACCGCTGCAGCTTCCCACAGCCAGCTTGTAATCCAGTTAATCATTTTGCCCCTACCCCTACACCCATTAGCTTCCCACAAGCTGCCCATAGGGGCACAATTGAAAGCCTTGCTGAAGTCCAAGTAAAGAACATCCACCGCGATGACCCTGATCCAGCTCACCTGTCACCCAGTCATAATATTGTATCAGGTTGGTTTGACAAGACTTCCCGAAACAAACCCATGCTGCCTCACATCCTGGAGACCACTGTCCTCCAGGTGCGACACCAGTCTTTCCTTTAGTATTGTCTCCATGAGTCTGCACACTATGAAGGTGAGAGATCACTTGTATGACACCTCGGGTTCATCCCTTGATCCACTCTTGTGTAATGGTACTACATGTGCCATCCTCCAGTCCTGTGGCACATCCCGACCCAGTTAGGTGCTGTACAGATCCGCTTGGTGGCTTCGCCAACACCTCTGCCATCTCCCTCAGTACCCTGGGGTGGATACCATCCAGCCCTGGTGCCTTGTCTACCTTCAGTGCCCTCAGTCCCTCTAGGACTCTACTTGCCTCAGTTCTTCCATCTGTTGCCTCCTCTCCCAGCCCATGGTGGTAGCGCCCCACTTTTCTTCCATGAACATTAAGCAAAAGTATTCATTCAGTGCTTCTGCCTGCTCCTCACCCTTTCTGTCCACTCCCACCCCTTTTTATCCTCACTATTGTCTCCTTGCACTTCCTTTCTCCCTGATATATCTGAAAAGTGTTTAACCCCCAATTAATTCCCTGCACTAATCTCAGCTCCCTCTGGGCCTTGGCTTCTCTCACTTTTCTGGTCGCCTCCCTGCATAGTCTTGCATACTCCTCCGTGTCCACTTCCTTTCCTGTCCTTCTATACCTCTGGTGAACCTCTTGTTTTGCTCTCATCCCTCCACTACCTCACTGTTCAACCAGCATAGTTTTATTGCTCTGCTCCTCATACTGTGTGTCTTGGTGCAGGCTTCTGTTATCCCCTTTTAATAATATCCCATTTCTGCTCTGCATCGATCTCCTGCCTTATGCCTTCTAGTTTCTCTTTCAGTACTTCCTGCATCCTCCCAAAGTCTGCCCCCTGAAGTTTGCTACCTGGGTAACTGATTTCTCTGGTTCCCGCACATCGTGATATTAAACCACACCGTTTGGTGATCGCTATTAGCTAGCGAGTCCTCCACCTTATTTCCCTTACTGCCTCCCCATTCGACAACATCAGATTTAAAGTGTTCTTTAGCCTAGTAGGTACACTAACCAACTGTGTCAGGAGACCCTCCTGGATTGCATCCAGGAGCACTTGCTCCATAGCACTGGAGGTGTCTGGAATCTCGAGTCAACCCCTGCAAGTTGAAATCCCCCACGATGACCACCTTCCTTCTACATACCTTTCTGATTTGTCCTGCTAATTCTCAGGTCAAGCTCCTCAGACTGGGCGTTGGCCTGTATACCACCTCAAACCTCAGTTTCCTACTCCTTGAGTCTAGGAGCTGCAGTCAGATTGCCTCTGTTCTCCTTTCTTCCCCTCGATCCTTGTGCGTGATCCGTCCTTCACATAGACTGCCACTCCACCGCCCTCCCATCCTTACGGTCCTTCCTGTATATTTTGTATCCTAGGATTTGCCAGATCCCAGTCCAGTGCTCAGTTGCTTACGTTTCTGTGACAGCTGCAATATCCACCCTCCATTACTGCCAAAGGGTGCCTGTAGCTCGGCAAATTGTTGCCTAAGCTTCTTGCATTCAGCGAGACCACCCTCCATCCTGCCCCTTCCCTTCATTGGCCTCCATTTCCTTCCTTCTCCTCCTTTTCAGCCACCCTGAGTCCTTCCCTGCTAGCCTGGGGAAGGCTCCACTCTATCAGATCCCTGCCTACCTGCTGTCCACTTGCACCCCCATCTAGTTTAAATCCACCTTTGGCAATATACCTCCCCAGTCTTTGCTTTAATACCTCCTTCCCTCCCCACTCAGGTGCAGCCTACCCTTGCAAAGATTGTTATCATCCCAGGTACCCTAGTCACCCACAACCCCATATACCTTAGTTTGACACCAATCTACCAACCATGTGTTCAACTCCCTAATCCTCTCCTTTCTCACTGTGCTTGGCAGGGGTACTGGGAGCACTTTGGGAGAATGCCATAGACTCTCCAGTCTCCTCACACAACCTTCCCACTTCCACAATCCTCTCCTTGTTACCTCCACTGTTTCCCTGCTAGGTCATTTGTCCCCACATGTACCACAATGTGTGGTTTCCTCCTACCCCTCCTTACGCTTTTATAGGATTGCCTGTCCTGCCTTATCTGCCTTTAATCCAGGTATGGACTCCACCTATATCTGATTGCCTCTCCCCTTGCTGCCCCATCAAAGTCCCCTTGGGTATGGGTCCCCAACACTAGTACACGCCCTCCTTTTCCTTGTGCCCGTCGCCACCCCCCCACCAAGTTTTCATTTCTGGGCCACTCAAGACGGTGCTTTACAGTGTGTCCCAGTGTCTTCCCACTGCCTTTCTCAATTGAGACTCCTCCCCTCCTCTGTTTGACTGCCAACCTTCTGCTCCCTCCTCACCTCTCAGAGTATTATCCCTCCCCTGCCATGCCATACTCAGTCTCTCCACTAGTAATGCCCCTCTCTCCTTCTCTCTCTGCAGTACTATCCTTGTACAATCTCCTCCTGCATCCTCTTTCCCTTGTGTTCCTAGTACAGCAAACATGTTCCCACCTCCCTTTGCCTTATTTTGAGTTTCCTCCTCCCTCCTGCTGCTCCTCTTTTCTAGGTCCTGCTAGAGTCCACCCTTCATCAACTGGCTTCCTGTCTACTGCTTTTGTTCGGTCTTTACTGGCCAAGTTAGTGACCTTATTGGGGTTTCTGATTTAAACACTGGTGTGAGCACCACTTTAGAACAACATGATGTAGTTTATGTCCTCTTGAACCACAGAGTTCTGTAGTAGCGCATGGATGTAGTATGACCAATCAATTTTTTATTTTACCAGCGAAACACCATTGAGGAGAACTCATTTGCAAGGTGGACCTGGGAGGTCATAAAAGAATTTACATAGGAAAAAAAATATGACAGTGATAATACATGTACAGAACAAACACAAACAATTGGCAATATATGTACAGAATGTATATTGGGTAATATTGCAACTATGGTTCAAGTAGACTTGTTTGTGGTTTACATTAACAGCATCAATAAGGCCAATATCCACTTGTTAAGCTGGCAGACAGTACTTTGAGTAAGTCCTCGTAGAAGCAGCCTGTGAAGACCTCAAGTTGAATTTATCCTACTGCAATACCAGCTCATAAGCAAAAGATTCTGCTTAATGCGAAAAAACAAAAGCAATGCTCTTTTCCCTTCCTCCTATGTGGCGAATCCCGTTTGCATTGGGGCTGTCCCTCAGATTACCACAGTAATTGGAGAAAATCTAGAGTATGTGCCAAAATTCAAATATCTGGGTGCATGGCTCGATCACAAACTCTCCTTCTCTGAACATCTCGAAGAACTACAGAAGAAACTAAGACAAAGACTAGGACTATTGTACAGAATTAACCACTTCCTTACTAGGGATGCTAAGCAACAGTTGGTTCAAACCACGTTCCTTTCATTAATAGTTTACATGGACCTTCTCTATAGCCATTGTACTGCCTCTGCCCTGGCTAAGTTGGACACCCTATCCTTTGAACAACTGCTTTTCTAGCAGGAGGGGAAGACAGCTTTTGTTCCTATATAGGGTGCAGAGTTTGGGAGTAGCTTATTGTGTAGTGAGTCAATAGGGTGGTGAAATCAAGGTGCTGATCAAGCCAGAGACCTAGGTATCTGAAAGTAGTGCGAACTTCTAGGGGGGTCCCATCTAGGGTTTGGAAAGGGGGACGGTACTGGCGGGATAGTCTTTGTTGTGAGCCAGAAGTTAGTGACATGGTTTTCTTTGGGTTCAGGAATAGTTGGTTAGACCACAACCACTGTTGGATAGCGCTGAAATCCTCTTGCAGCATGTTTGCCACCCTGCATGAGGTGGGGCCTGTGGCGTGCAGCTGTATCGTCCGCAACATCTGGATGGATGAGTAGCGACAGGCTGATGGGAGGTCGTTTAAAAATATGGAGAAGAGCAGTGGGCCCAAGACTGAGCCTTGGGGGACGCGGTGTTAACTGGCAGGGGTTGGAGATGTGTGATCCGACTTTACAGCCTGATGCCTACTCACCAGGTAGTCGTAGAACCAAGTGGAGGCTGGGCTGGTGAGACCGGCTTTTTTTTAGTTTAGTCAGTGAGCAGTGGGAGACGGTGTAGAAAGCCTTCACTAAGTCTATAAAGATGGCAGAGGCGATGTGGCCTTTGTCCATGCCTGTCAGTATGTAGCCAGTGAGTCTTAGCGAGATGTGGTAGTTGGTGACTTGAGAAGCTGGATTGGTATGGTGTGAAAAGGAGAGGTGTCAAATAGGGAGAGGTTGGGTGAGGTCAAGTCGTTCCTGTATTTTAGCCAGGATCAGGAGTAGGGAGATGGGCGATAGTTACCAGGATGGAGGGTTGCCCCTTTGGGGAGGGGTATGGCGGTAGCTAGTTTCCATGCAGACAGTATCTTGCCTAGAGAGGAAGAGGTTGAAAATTAGGCTAGCGAGGCAGCTATGACTGGGGCTGACAAGAAACAGCATCTTGACATCAAGGGCCATGGGGCATTTTCCTTTGTTAGGGTTCAGGAGCGGAGGGAGTTGAGAACTTCATCTGAGGATACTGGGCGAAAGGTGAAGTTATATGGGCGGTGTGGAGTGCTCTTGGACAGGGGCGCGAATGATGGAGGAAGGATAGGAGCAAGTCAGTGCAGCTGAGAAGTAGGTATTGAAAGTAGTGTCTACCTCACTGGGATCGGTGATGGTAGTGCCCTGCTGTGACAATGTCAGTGGTGGGCGGTGGGTTGTGGGGAGAAGAAGGATTTGAATGACTTCAAAAGTTTGTTGGGTGGTTAAGGTTTGCATTGAAAGCCGATAGGAAGTAGTTCTGTTTTGAGTTGCGAATGAGTTTAGTGCAGAAGTTGCAAAGGGTTCTGTAGTTTTGGAAAGTAGCCTGGGTGACCAATTTCTTATGGATTTTCCATGCGTGGTCTCTGGAGTGGCATTGGCTAATGATATCTCGCGGTGATCCAGGAAGGAGCACCTCTAACCCTTTTATTGAGGGGCGTTAGTAGTCCCAGACACATTGGCCTTGAAAGTTTTGAAGGCAGCATCAGTAGGCGTGGCCACTGGGATGAAAGACCAGTCTATTTGACCTAGGTGAGTACATGAGTGATGGTAGGTCCAGGGAATTGTATATCCTTGTTGGTGTCTTTGGGTGGGTGGGGCGAGGGCATGACACCTTCCTGACCATGAAGATCATATGGTGGTCACTTAGGGAGTCTGGGGAGTAGGCCACTCGTGGGATCCTGTGGGGTGGGAGGAAGGATCCAATCCAGGAGAGGTGATTTTTGCGTCTTGTGGTTTAGCGAGTGGGGTGTTTGATAAGTTGGCGAGATTTAGAGCCTTGATCTTAGTCTTAAGGTGGGCCTTATCTGTGGCTAGCCAGTTGATGTTAAAATCACTGATGACATGAAGCTTGGCCACCCATGGTTAGTGACTTTAATGTGTCCAGGTGTGATAGAATGTCAGGTATGGTTGTACCGGGGCGCGTAGTAGGACCCCAACATACACTGAGTTGGAGCACGGAGCGATACTTTGATTAGAGAGAGATGATGTGGGTTGGGAGTGATGGCATTTGAATTAAAGTGAACTGTAATTTAAAGGAGATGTACGACTGTCCCTTTGCCCTCTTTCTCCTGGGCAATCATGTCTGAAAATTGTGTAGTGAGGGATGGATACTTCAGTGTGATGGGGTTTTAACCAGGTTTCAGATATGATCAGAATGTCAGGCGATGGGCTGGGCGACTGGCTGCAGGATGGTTATTTTGTTTAGCAAACTGCATATGTTTAGGTGCAGGAGCCTGAGACCCTTGGGGAATGTAAGCGGGGGAGTGAGTGCTTGAGATGATTGGTCAGGGTTACATAGAAACATGGGAATTTGATGACAGATAAGGACCGTGGCCACCCAGTCTGCCCATTTCCCTACCTACTGGATAAGCTGCAGATCCTAGTTAACCAGCAGCCTACTTCTTCCTACCCCCACCCCCAGAACTGCCTTATGATATCCCATGCATGCTTGAATTCCACCACTGATTTTGACTCCACAACCTCCTTCGGAAGGCCGTTCCATGCATCCACAACCCTCTCTGTAAAAAATACTTCCTTAAATTACCTCTAGCGCCCCCTCTATTTTCAAATTGTGCTCTCTTGTTCTTGCACACCTCCTTTTGAAAGATGCTACCCTCTTGGACTTTGTTGATTCCTTGAGGTACTTGAGCGTTTCCTCATGTCCTCCCTCTCCCTTCTTTCCTCGAGGCTATACATATTAAGCTCCTTAAGTCTCTCTTCTATATGTCTTCCGGTGCAGACCCTGCACCATTTTAGTGCCCTCCTCTGGACAGCTTCCATCCTGTCTATGTCTCTCTGGAGATTGGGTCTCCAGAACTGCACACATACTCAGATGGGGTCTCACCAGCTATCTGTACAGAGGATAACTTCTTCCTGTTTTCTACTGGTGATGCCTCTCCCTATGCATCCCAGTATCCCCCAACCCTCCTTGCTGCCCTCTCACATTGCTTGCCCGTCTTTAGGTCATCTGATATGACTACCCCAGGTCCCTTTCCATTTTGTTGTTGTTAGTATCTCACCCCCATTGTGTACTCTTCCCCAGGGTTTTGTTTCCCAGGTGCATTACCTTGCACTTCTTAGCATTGAATCTAAGCTGCCATACATTTGACCATTCCTCTAACCTTGCCAAGTCCCTTCTCATCCTTTCCACCCCACCCTGTGCATCAACTCTGTTGCAGATCTTAGTGTCATCTGCAAAGAGACATACTTTCCTTCCAGTCCTTCTGCAATGTAAACATAAAGACATTGAGAGGACCGATCCTAATACTGAACCCTGCAGTGCCCCACTAGTAACCTCCTTTCTTCTGAGTGGACTCCATTTACTATTACTCTCTGTGTCCTATTCTCCAGCCAATTCTTTACCCAGGCTGTCATCTTGGGACCCACTCCCAGGCTGGCTAACACATATTAATCTTTTGTGTGGGACTGTGTCAAATGCCTTGCTAAAGTCTAGGTAGGCCATGTCCACAGCCCTCCCTGATCTACTACTTTGGTCACCCAGTCAAAGAAATCTATCAGATTGGCTCTGGCATGACCTTCCAGCAGAATCCATGCTGCCTAGGGTCCTGTGCCCTCTGGCCTCTAGATACTCGACAATTCTTTCCTTTAGAAGTGATTCCATCATTTTCCCTATCACTGAGGTTAAACTAACAGGTCTATAGTTTCCTGCTTCTGCCTTGCTCCCACTTTTGTGAAGGGGAATCACATCTGCCCTCCTCCAGTCCTCGGTACCACCCATCCTCCCATGATTTGTTAAAAGGGTAGTCAGTGGTGTCACTAGTTCTACCGTAGTTCTTTTAGAATTCTGGGATGAATCCATCAGAGCCCCATTGCTTTGTCCACCTTCAGTTTTAAGAGTTCTTTCAGAACCCTTTGTTCTGTAAATGGGCCAGTATCAACTTCTGTATCCAGAGTGTTACTACTGTTTGTTTTATGTACCTCCCCTCTTCCTTTGTAAATACTGAGCAAAAATATTTGTTTAGTATCTCTGCCTTTCACAGTCTCCCTCTGCCCACCCTCCTCCCCCTTTATTAAGCCTCACTATCCCTCCCTTGGTCTTCCTTCGGCTCCTGATGTACCTATAAAAGGTTTATCCCCTTCTTAACTGAGTTGGCTATCTTTCCTCGGTTTGGGCCTTTGCTGTTCTGACTGCCTTCCCAGCCTCCTTTTGCTTTAACTGATACAGTTCTCTGTCCTGCTCCTTCTGCGATTCCTTGTACTTCCTGAATGCTTTCTTTTCTCTTGAACCTTCACTACCACTTCCTTTGAGAACCATAGTGGTTTCTTACATCGTCTTGTTTTGTTTATTTGCTTCACACAAAGGCTCGTTACCTCTGTGATGGCAGTTTTATTATTCCCCATTGTTCTTCCACCCTCCTTCCTGCCCATTTGCTAGTCGTTCCTTAGGCACTCACCCATTTTGCAAAGTCAGCCCTCCTAAAGTCCAGTACTTTTGTCTTTGTATGGCTTGACTCTATTGCTGTGTTTATTGTGAACCATACTGTTCGATGGTCGCTAGTTCCCAGATGGCTACCCACTTCTACATCTGTAATCCTCTCACCATCTCCATTTGAGAGAATCAAGTCTAATATTGCTCCTCTCGAGTGGCTCCAGTACTAGTTGTCTAAGGCATGCCCCTGTAGGGCACCTAGAATAACTGCACTCTTGAGTGGCAGCTGCAACTGCGCTCCAGTTAACATCTGGCATATTCAGATCACCCATCAACAATATCTCCCCTTTTCTGCCATTCTAAGTATACTTTCTATCATTTCCCTGTCCATTTCCTCCCCCTGAGAAGAGGTCTGTATCTAACCCTCTTGGCGTATTGTGGTGCCATTGCCTGTCTCCAAATTTACCCACAGTGCTTCTTCTCCTCCTGTGTACCTTTTGTTCTGTTGCTTTTATTCCTTCCCTATGTAAGAACTACTCCTCCTCCTCTTTTACCCTCCCTGTCCCTCCTGTACACAGTGTATCCTGGTATGTTTATGTCCCAGTCATGGTTTTGTGTGTACCATGTTTCTGTGACTGCCACGATATCAGATGTTCTTCTCCATCAAGACCACTAATTCAGGAAGCTTGTTACCCAGACTACGGGCATTAGTACTCATTGCTCTCCATTTTGATGGCTTTACCTTCCAGTGCAGCATCCCCACTGACCGTTCTACCTCTGTCTTTTTCTCATTTAGTACCCTGTTTTGTGGGAGAGGCTGGGATTTTCCTGCTGCTTGTCAGTGCCTCCCTTTGACTAGTTTAAAAGCTTGTCAATGAAGCATTTAAACCGACTGCTCAAAAGACTTGTTCCCTTCCTGGACAGATGCAGACCATCCTGCCAGTATAGGCTGGTGTTCCTCAGGTGGAACCCCAGTCCCCAATGAAGCCAAACCCCTGTGCTCTGCACCATTTTTTCAACCATTCATTAAACTGCATGGTGCCAATTACCCTCGCCTCCCCCATGCTTTTGACAGGCAGCACCTCTGAGAAGGAAACTGTGTGTGCTACTCGTCTTAGGTCCCTCCCAACTCTGCAATGTCCTCCTGCACTGCTCTAATCTCATGATGAGAGAAGTCATTTGTCCCTAGGTGGACAATTCAGTCCAGCTCGGAATCCCTTGCAGCTGTTCTCGTGATCCTGAGGATACGCTCCTGTCCCTCAAGCCATGGCACCAGGCAGGCACCTTACTTCAGTTTTCTCATCTCCCCAGTTCTATACCCCTAATAATTGGAGTCCCCCACCAGGAGCTGCTTCCTTTCCTTTGGTGTCCTCTGCCTCCTTTCTGTGGGCCTCCCTTGTGACAGTTATCATCAGTCTTCTCTGGGTACACCCATAGGGGAGCTATGCTCCCCAGAATGGTGTATGGATTGTGGAGTGGAACAATTGACTGGGTGTGCCTCTGTTCCACCCTCCTCACCCTCCCTGAGCCCACTGTGGTCCAACTGCTGTGCTTTCTCCGCAACCTCTGAGGTAGTGGTGGTGGCGCTAGTGCTCCCTGGATGGGGAGGTTCCCTTTCTACTGTCAGTGTGGCCTGGGGAAGGTTTCCTTACTACTGTCAGTGTGGCCTGAAGGCCGAACCTTCCTCCCTCAGGGCAGATAGTTGTCTGCAAATAGGCAGCATCTCAGCCTCCAGAAAGACTCCGGAAGACTGCTGCCCCACAGCCATTACATTGCACTATTCCACATGTTTATCTAGTTTTTTTTTATGTATTTGTATGTGTGCATGCGTGTGATTTGATTATATAGAAATATATATATATATATATATATATATATATACTAACGATGTATGCTTATATTATCAGTGCAGTGTGCTAGAGAGGATATGACAGTGAAATGCACCTTGCACTCAAGAAATGATGTCAGAACCTCAGGTACAAAGGAACTATTTCCAGGGGTGGGTGGGGTGAGGGTGGGAAGGGTTGGAGCCTAAACTGTGTCCTCACAAAACAATCGACTAAAAGCTCTCACCCACCGCTTCGATGAGTGCCTTCCTGTCAGCAAGATACCCTACACAACAATTTGACAGAGAAAGTACCCTGCTAATCAAACAGAGAAAATCCAGACATCCAAGAGAGTTTAGTTACAGATAATTCGTCCAAAATAGTATATTCCACTGCTTCTCAGTTGTTCCCAGCACTCCTGTACACAACCTGGAAGAAGATGGACTTCTGGCTCATACAGGAGCACACCACTAGTTTATAGTAATTGAATAATGCTGACAAATGGTCTAGCTAGACAAATGGCTATGATGCTGAGCTCTGACTTGTGAAGACATTACCCCACCTCAGGCTATGTTTGGCATCCAGTTTCAACCTGCAGCTTTGCTATTTTGAATCACAGAGCCCCACCAAAAGTTGCAAAATATATTTGATGCAGATTCACACAGAATTCAAGTAATCAGTCCATCAGTTGGGCTCAATATTACCTGCCAGGAGGTAGTAGAGTGAGGACCTGTTTGCATCTGTGCCAAAGTATTTGTGCCTGGAGGTTTGGGTGGGAGCTGAGGCTGCTGGCGGAGGCAGCTGAGAGCATGGGTGCGGAGGTGTTCTGACCCGCTTAAAAGGAGGCAAGATGTTTGTGCTAATGTGCCAATTTGTGCTTTTGGGCAGTATTGCAGCTGGATAGGGTAAGTGTCGGTGGGCTTGGGGATGAGACTGATGGTGGTAGGCAGGGTGGTACCCTTTTGGGAGGATCGCTGGGGAAGGGATGCCAGAGGGGAAGAGAGAGAAGTAGCAGAGCAGGAGAGGTAGCATAGTTGGTTCAGAATTGCCAAAGGTTTAGAGTAGAGGAAGGCCTCTAGTGGTAGTAACTGATAAGCTGCAAATGGGAAAGTGAGCTGATAGGTTCTGCAGCTCCGTGACTCAGCTCAATAAAACAAGGAGCTCACCAGAGGCGGTGGTGGGGCCAAACATAGGCTCGATGCAGCGGAGTGCTCCTTGTACCTTGTGGGTCTTTTGGTGCCGTTGGGGGGAGGCGCGTCCGTTGCTTGCTGCTGGCTGGGATGGCTATCCGACCACTGCCCTCGCGACCCTGACTGTGGAGAGAGAGAGAGAGTTTAAGTAGCAGAGGAGAAGGAGGAGGAGCTGAAAATACAGGTAGCCCTTAATTTTCTTTTTTTGCAGCACTATACAAGTCAACTCTATAACCTACTGAGCAGTATTTTAATTAAAGGCTTGCTGTATGCTGTAAGAGCAACAAATGACTTTAAACCCTGCAGTTCTTTAACTTAAGCTTGCAGTGCTGTAAAAGCAACAAAAATGACTTTAAGCCCTGAGAAACCTATCAGTGGTGCCGTGCAAGAGAAATTAAAGCTACAGTTTAAAGCTACAGCCAACCCAGTCCTTTCCTTTGTCCCAGCTTTTCAAAATAGATTTTGGCGTAAACTCAGGCTCCGATGCAGCGGAAGCGCTCCTTTATACCTTAATGGGTCTTTTGGTGCCGTTAGAAGCGGCGTGTCCTGCTGCTTGCTGGGAAGGGCTACCCGAACCACTGCCTCGCCACCCCTGACTTGTGGGTCTTTCGGTGCCGTTGGAGACGTCCTGTTGCTTGCTGCTGGCTGGGGAGGGCTATCCGACCACTGCCTCATGACCCTGACTTGTGGGTCTTTTTCGGTTCCGTGGGGAGGCGTTCTGTTTGCTGCTGGCTGGGAGGCTATCCGACCACTGCCCTCATGACCCCTGACTTGTGGGTCTTTTCGGTGCCGTTGGGGGCGTCCTGTGGCCTGCTGGCTGGGGAGGGCTATCCGACCACAGCCCTCGCTAGTTTTCGGTGCCGTTGGGGGCGGGTGCGTCCTCTTGCTTGCTGCTGACTGGGAGGGCTATCAGGCCACTGCCCTCGCGACCCTGACTGACCAGGTCCATCTTGCAAATGAGCCCTGCTCAATGGTGCCTGCCTGGATAAATAAAGATTTTGATTGACTGACTGACTACCAAGTAATGCTAGTGATACAACAGCTCTACGCAAACCAGTCAACAGTTAGTCATAGTACCATTACAGATTTTAGTGTTGCATGCAAGGGGTAGGTCGTACGCTACCCAAGAACAGCCTCACCTCTATGTAAATGAAACGCCTGAGGTAGGTCTAAGAGGAGAGGACAGGCATGTGAATTCTTAAAGAGTTGCTGAGCCTAAGATCACTTTGAAAAACAGGATACACTTCAGCTTGCATTATATTATACACATATATAACACACACACACACACACATTTACACACACATATATACACACATATATATATACACACACACACACACACACACACACACACACACACACACACCACTATTACAGATTTCTCCTCCCATTATTTATCAGAGGAAATCTGCATGAATACATGATCTTTATCCTTTAGAGTTCATCTGTTCTCTATAGCTACTCCCTACTTCAAGTCAATCCTCTGTTACATCACAATCTGTTGCAATGGGAGTAACTGTGATGTCACAAGCAGTACATTATGACCTCAGGTAGGAGAAAGCAACTGGAATAGAGGACATTTGTATGAGCAAAGCTCCTGTTTTCATGCAGATGTCCTCAATCATAAATAATGGGAGAGACATACAGACCTAACATAAAATACAAGCTGAGCTGTGTCTAAACATTATGTTTTGTGAAAGTTCTGTTGAAGGTGTCGGATGCTCTTTAACAAGGATATAAACTACATCATATAGTTCTAAAATGGTGCTGACCGCAAGAGTTTAAATCATAAACATTCACTGAGTTTACTAATATTCCAGTTAAGATGTAAGAACAACAAACTGTGAACCAGTATTTGAAACACAGCTTCTACAGAAGCATAGGCTTGCGGGTTCAATGCAGTTCTCCTTTTATTGGTCCAACTCACATGCTGTGCAAGTCCACAGTAGCAAAAAGTCTTTGAAGGGTCAGTTTGTGTTTTTGCAAACTTGGCACAGAAAACCATGTTCTATCTTTGCGCTACGGTTTCACACTTTACTCCTCCCCCCACCTACCAGCTGGAAATTCATTTCCCCAACTCAACACCTACCTCCCACCTCACTAATGCCTGCACACTTCCCTTCCTCACTTCCTCCACCTCCCAAGGACCATATCAGCACATGGTCCCATTCCCCTATCAACTTCGGTACATATCCATTGAAACTGCAACCGCCTCTCTCTATCCATCCAAATGTCCTCCGTCCCATCCTTGCAATTCTCCTAGCCTCACTGGGATAATCCATCCGTAAATGTTCAATCTGTTCAACCAACAGCCATAAAGTACAGTTACGTAAGAACTTACCGTAACAGCAGATCTTGAGAACAGTTCTTGCAGCAGGTTACACCATTAGGACTGAAGCTGGCAGGCGTCAGGACCCCAGGAAATCTTCTAGCTAGCAGTCTTCAGTAGGGACCGCCCGACGTCGGTCCTGCCCCGACATCAGGCGAGTATACATAAGAGGTCCGCTCAGAATCCCAGTTCTCCCGCCAGAGACTCCGGCGCTGGATGACATCAGAAGGAGACCGAGGATCCGCCATCAGAAGAAGAATAAATAGCATTAGCTCCTGCCAAAGGCCTGAATAAACCCATACCTCCCCAAGGGGAATGGTGGGCGGAAGGTACCTGCTGCAAGAGCTGTTCTCGAAGATCTACTGTTCAGGTGGTTCTCACGTAACTGTACTATCTTACTTCAAGATACAGCTCTTGCAGCAGGTTACACCATTAGGACTGATTCCCAAGCAATAGCGCCTCTAAGCATTCTGGGAGGAGGCATAATGGAGAGATCTTGAATAAATCCTGACTCTAGGACAGGAGACCCTGTAGAAGCAAGGGCGAACCCGATCTCGCCATGAGGTAATATCCAGGCTATAGTGCCTAATGAATGTGCACTGAGCTCCAGGTAGCCTTCGGCACAAATGGCGAGGTGGAGACATTGCGCAGTGCTGCAAAGGTAGCCACCCCCTTATCGAGTGGCCCCGGACTGTGCCGGAGGGGCTTCTGTTTGTTATCGTAGCAAAGGAAATGCACTGGACAAGCCAGCGAGAAAGGTTTGTTTAGAGACTGGTTGGTCCAACATCCTCTCAGCGAAGGATAAGAACAGCTGCTCAGGCGGCGAAGCTGTTTAGTCCTGTTCAGGTAGTACCTTAAGGAGCAGTGAACATCAGGGTGTGAAGCAATGCCTCTCCTCTATTAGTGTGCCAGGAAGTACACAGGCAGATCGATGTCCTGGTTAGAGTAGAGGCAGAGCCCACCTTAGCAGGAATTTAGGATTAGGTCCTCAAAGACACTGTCCTGGTGGAAAATTAAATAAGGTTCCTTACACATGAGAGCATGTAGCTCAGAAATTCTCCTCACTGACTTGACAGCAACTAAAAATAACATTTTCCATGACAGAAACGTAGCTTCGCAATCTGCGCAGGTTCAAAGGGGGCGTGAGCTGTTGCAGGAAGAGTAGGTCCCAAGGAGGACGGGATCCTTGATAGTTGGCCTAAGTGTAACACCCCCCAGGAAGTCCCGAGAGGCATCGGAAGTGCTCACTGTGCGCTGGCCTATCGGGAAGTGGTAGGTCAAACGCACAGAGGTGAACTTTAATAGAGGAGTAGGCAAGGCCTGAGTGGAAGAGGGAAAGCAGGTATTCCAGAACCATTTCTCTGGGCATTCTAAAGGGAGAGGCGCGGCGCCTGAGGACCACAGGCAAAATCAGTGCCATTTCATGGCATACGCTGCATCGTTGCTGGCTTTCTGGCAGTGGAAGAACTTCCCCACCTCTTGCGAGACCCGTGTCGCAAAATGGCTAAGTCTCGAGAGCCAGGCATGCAGGTTCAGTGAACGTAATTCGGGTGGACTAGTGAACCCTCCTCTTGAGACAGTAGATGGGAGCTGAAGGAGCAGGGACAATTGCATCAGCATGGGGAACCAGATCTGCCTGGGCCAGAAGGGTGCTACCAGGATCATTGTTGCGTGCTCCCTCGTAGTTGAGAAGAACTCTCTGGATCAGCAGGAAGGAGGGAAAGCGTAGAGAATCTGTCCGCCCAGGAGAGGGACAATGCGTCTCAGCCAGAAAACACCAGGCCCTGGATCTAGCGAGCAAAAATTGGGCAGTTTTCGTTGGGCCGAGGAAGCGAATAGGTCCAACTCTAGAGTGCCCCATCGAAAAACAGATCCTCTGCAACCTCCTGAAGGAGTTCCCATTAAGTGGACTCTGGCCTGGGAGACGACTCAGGCCGTCTCTGCATTGTGTTGTCCACGCCAGGAACATGAACTGCAATTAGGCTCGTGCCGTGTCAGATTACCCAATCCACACTCTCACAGCTTCCCTGCAAAGGGGTAAGAGTGTTCGCCTCCTTGTTTGTTGAGGTAATACATCACCGCCAGAGTCTTGTCTGGAGCAGAAGAGTACTCTACGGATTTCTGACTGAAAAGCCTGCAGGGCATAAAGGACCGCCCTCATCTCCAGAATGTTGATGTGGAGGTGAGCTACCTGAGGATCCATATTCCCTGGGACCTCACCCCGTTCAGGTGTGCTCCCCACCCCAGCCCTGAGGCATGTGTGGAGAGGATTACCTCCGGGACGGCGCTACGAAGGACCCAGCAGAGAGTGTCCCTGGGTCTAGCCACCATTGCCAGTCTCGAATCACTGCTTTCATGATTCTGACCGGATGCTGCATGTGGTCTTGCCTTTGGTCCCACTGCACTTTGAGCATCCACTGAGTTACCCACATGTGGAGCCTTGCCATAGGGACAGTTGGAATGGCTGCAGCCATGTGTCCGAGCAGGCGAAGGACCAGTCTGGGGACAGTCTTCTTTGCTGAGAGGTCCCTGATGAGGGACCTGATGTGTCCGCTTCTGTCCTCGGGAAGAAAGACTTTCCCTTGAGCGGTGTCCAGAACTGCGCCTATGAACTGCAGCTTCTGGGACGGTACCAGGAGAGACTTCTCGTAGTTGATAAGAATGCCGGTGACTGAAAAAGAGCCTGGGTGTTCTGGATAGCCAACAACAGCGCCTCTCTGGAGGCGGCCATGAGAAGCCAGTCGTCCAGGTACGGGAACACATAGTGGCCCTGTCTCCTCAGAGACGCTGCCACGACTGCCATACACTTGTAAAGACCCTGGGGGCCGATGACAGTCCGAAAGGAAGAGCCCGGAACTGAAAGTGGTGGCCGAGAACTCGAAGCGCAGGAACCTCCTGTGCGCTTGAGCTACGGGGATGTGCAGGTAGGCGTCCTGCATGTCCAGAGACGCTAGAAAGACGTCCTGTCTCAGCATGGGAATGAGCCCTTGGAGGGTCACCATGTGAAAACGTTTGTAAGGCGACGAGATGTTGGGGTCGCTGAGGTCCATATTGGACGGAGGTCCCCTGTTTTCTCTGGAACCAGAAAAAGTGGGAATAGTAGCCGGTTCCTGTCTGGTTCTCGGGACATACTCCACTGCTCCCTTTTGTAGGTGCAGTACTTCTTGCCTGATGAGCGATCTGTGCAGACCCGAGTAGCGGGAGAGCAGAGGAGGCCTTGTGGGTGGCTTGTCCACAAATTCTATAAAGTGGCCTTGTTAGGACAATTGAAGAACCCACCTGTCGGGTGGTTATAGACTGCCACCCTGGCAGGTGGTCCCTATCGACCCCCGACCTTGGTGTCCCGTTGATCCTGAGGGTGGGGCTGGGAAGAGTCATGCTGTGGTGGCTGAGGGTCCTGCAGGCTGGGCCCGACTTGGCAGGCGTTGGCCTCGGCCTGCAGACCTTCCCTGGGCTCTCGGGAGAAGGAGCCCCTCTATTGTCGAGCTGGTCGGGACTGCTGTCTCCGTGCATTCGGCCCTCGAAAATAGCTCTGGTTCCTCAGAAGGAACTGAGCTTGGGTCTGTACATGGCTTGACAGACCGCACCGCCTTCCCGGCCTCTTTGAAGTTTGGTGATGACCTTCCCAGAGGACTCACCAAAAGAATCCTCCGTGGGAAGGCGTCCAGAATGTTCTTTGGACGTCCGGGTAAATCCGGAGACACGGACCAAGAGTGTCTCCGGAGGCATACGCCTGAGGCTGCAGCTCTGGCCGAGAGTCCGCGGAATAAATGCGCCTTCCGCAGCACCTGGGTTTCCGTCGAACCCGTGCGGAGGAGTTGCAGCAACTCCTCCTTCTGCTCACCCTCTGGCGTCTTTTCCGCCAGATCCAGTCCCTGCTCCCACAAGGCGTTCTGAAACTGGACCATGTAGGTTAGATAGTTGAGGGACATAATGGCGCAGGTAGCGGACACATACATGCGCCTGCCCATAGCGTCCAGTTGCTTGGACTCTGGGTCCGGTGGCAGGGTGCTCAAATGTTGCAGTCTCTGGGACCGGTCATGTGAGGCTGTAATGACCAGAGAATCGGCCAGAGGATGTGATGCAAGTACTGGTCCTCCCTAGGGCCTTGTACAGGCGGTCAGCCTTCCTCGGCATCGCCGGGGCGAATGTGGATGTTTCCATGCTGCCTTGGTGATGTCCACAAAGGTGTCCACCAAGGTGGCACCACCACAGGCTTTGGATCTTTTGCCGAAGGTACCTGGCAAGGCATAGTCTCTCGGTGTCAAGTTCTCTGCGCCCCAGCCCATGTTCTCTTGGATATGCCTCATAATCTCTGAGGACGATGGGTCATTCGGAGGAGATCTTGGGAGCTCACGTGGGTCCGGAGAGGGCGCTGATGGGAGAAGGGATCTGGATCCGTCCGAGAAGTCTGATCCCGTGTCCTCCGTCAAGGCGAATGGTGGCGTCTTCTGGGTCTCTTAGGCTGGGTGACCCTGAAGAAAATCTGGACGGAGGTCTCCTCTTGTCTGGTCTGCCCCTAGGAGGTTCCGCAGGCTCCTGGGGGAAGGTATCGGCCTGCTGCCCCGGATGGGGTGGGGGGCGCTGGGGTCGGGTGGAGTCACAGGTGGAGGAGGAGGAGGAAGAGGAGGAGTGTGGAAACCACATCCTTCTTTATGGTATCCACCAATAGGTGAATAGCTCCTTAACCTCTGAAAAACTGAGACCCGACGACGGACTGGGCACCGTGGTCGGTCGTCAGGTTCCGGCGCCGGCTCCCCGGGATCTCGGGTGCGACAGGACCGGGTTCGCCTGTCTGGTCCTCGGGCTGGGTCAACTCCTCCTCCGTAAGCGCCTCCTGGCCGACGCCAGTAGGGCGTGGGTGTTCTCCTCTCTACAGGAACGGGCGTCCGTACCGGCCAGCGTCCATGGTGGTGAAAGACTGACTGGCGCGGGCATCTGGCGGTCGTCGGGTCTCGGGACCGCTGGTGCTTGACCGATGTCGGATCCGACATCCTTTTGAGTGAAGTCAGCTCCTTGGTCTTCCGCTGGGGTGGAGGGGGCAAGGAGACCGACCGGGCGCCGGGTCCGGGTGACGGAGCCAGATTTGTGGTGGTGGCGGTCCCTGACTCGGCAAGGCCTTGGAAGCAGAAGAAGAGGGCCTGGAGGTCTTGGCGGAGGTGAGAAGAAGAACCGAAAAGTCTTCACACTTGGCCGGGAGGCTGAGAACGGGCCCGGAAGGGAGCGTCGGACCGAGCCGGAGCTACTGGAGTCGGAAGCCCTAGAGGGATTTTGATCTCACCCTCTCCTGTGCTTTTCAAGATGTCGCTGGTTTTTCTCAGACGATTCCCTTGGAGGCAGAATCCATGGCCTTAATTTTTCTTCAAGAAGGAACGCTTGCAGGGCCTTCTGGCGACGGATCCGGTCCGCTATTGAACCCTGACAGAAGGTACAGGCCCGGTGTCGTGATCTGGGCCTAGGCACCAAGCAGGTCTAACGCGTGGTCTTTAAAAGGATTTGCTTCCCACAGGCGCACTTCGATGGATGGCCTCCCATGGAGGTTGGAGAGGACATCAGATGGCAGACTGTAGAAAAACAGAGTTTTCAAGTTGGAAAGAACTTTACCAGGCGTCAGCGCTAGAAACGAACCCGAAGGGTCGAGACATACAAGTCGACGGCGGGGAAAGAACTGGGATTCTGGCGGGACCGCCTCCTTATGTACTCGCCTGACGCCGGAGGCGGTCCCCGGCTGAAGACTGCTAGCTAGAAGATTTCCTGGGGTCCTGACACCTGCCGGTTTCAGTCCTAATGGTGTAACCTGCTGCAAGAGCTGTATCTCTAAGTAAGATCTACACCTGAACTGCATGTACTGCACTTAGACAAAACTGTTTTCAAACATGTTTGCTAAACCTCTTGAAACAATGTAACTAAGACTTCCTAGATACTGTATGTATGGTTATGGCTTGTCTTGTATTTGTTTTTCTCATTAGACGTGGAACTTTTGTAAATGAGCATCTAGCTCAAAAGTATGTAAATCCTAGATCGAATAAATAAATAAATTAAGTAAAAGTAGAAGGGTCACAATTTGGCCCCAGCAAGGTAGCCAACTAGTCCTTCACTTTCCAATTGCTCAGACCTGCCCCAGCTCTCAGGCATGTAATGATGTGTGCCAGATAAGAGTGTGGAAGTGCCCCATTAAAGTCAATGGGGCTAACTTTAAATCAGTTTTTGTACACAAGAATGGCCAGTTTGAGATTAATGAAGGGCACCGCTTGACGATTTACCGCCCATCAGACCAATATATCTGTATGCTGTTTTTAATCTTGGACATTCTCTTTTAGGATAGACAAACTGATGGGACTAGATGGGCTGCACCTAGAAAACTCAAGAAAGCAGTAGAGATGCTAGCAGCTCCATTCACATAAATTTGCAGCTGCTGCTACTCTGAAGGCCAGCTGATGTGTTCCTTCTACATAAAAGAGGAAGAAAGGAGGAGTTTTGGCAACTACAGACCAGTCAGTTATTTGAGGCCATACTGTGGGAACCCAAGGTAGAAATGTAGATTTTAACTATTTTCTATTTGCATTTAATATAACCATTTTGTTTTGCTTTTACACCACATGCTGATGCAGTTCCTTGTTTTGTTGTTTACATACACTACGGTCAAAATTTTAGAACACCCCATTTACCAGTTTTATTGAAATTTACGAGGTTAATGTCTCAATGTACTCTGAAATTAAAGCATAGAACAAATAAACAATTGGAGATAAAAAGAAATCATAGAATCATTTTGTTTAAAAAATTTAATCTAAATTTTTGACTCAAAGTAGCCACCTTTTGCAGATATACTGTAACATAGAACACAGTCGTGGCATTCTTCCTACAATGGACATCAAATATTGTTGGAAGTTCTTCCAACACTGTTGCAGAAGTTCCCACAAATGTGTTGCACTTGTAGGTTGCTTTGCTTTCACCCTTCTGTCCAGTTCATCCCAAACCAGCTCGATGGGGTTTAAGTCTGGAGACTGTGCTGGCCATTCCATGATTTGAAGCCTACCGTCTTGTTCTTTTCCATGAAGGTAGTTCTGACATAGCCTGGAGGTATGTTTTGGGTCATTATCTTGCTGAGAGATGAATCCCTGATAACTAAGCGCAGACCAGAGGGTATTGCATGGCTGCAAAATGCTGTGGTAGCCCTTTTGGTTCAGGGGTGCCAGTCACTCTGTGCTGTTGTACTGTGAGCCGCCTATCACGCAAGCTGTTGACTCTCAGAAACTTGTCTTCTGATTCTGTTGTGCTTTGGGTCTGCCAGACCTCTTCCTGTCAGAGTTTCCTCCAGTTTCCAAGTGCCTGTTGATGGTGTAGGAAACTGTACTCACTGACACCTTGGCTTTCTTTGCAATTTCTCTAAAGCAGTTTTGCTAACATAAACTTTTTTTTTTTAACCTCTAGCAGTTTACAGCTTACCTTGTACCATTTCAGGTTATTCACTGGACTGGAATTGCTTAAATTTCAATAAAAGCTGGAAAAATGGGGTGTTCTAAAACTTTTGACCAGAAAGTACTGTGGGAATGACTGGTGGACATTCTCAAAGTTAAAGGTTACAGGACAACAGGCAGCATGGGATCACCAAGGGAGGTCATGCCAGATATACTCAGAGTTCTTCAACTGGGTGACTAGGGCAGCTGACAAAAGGAGTGACAGTCAGCATACTGCACCTGAACAGTAGTGCAGGCCTTTGACTCTGTGTCCCACAGGAGGCTGGTTAAAAAACTAAGGGACCTAGTGGTGGAACAACAGGCAGCCAATTGGGTAAAGTGCTGATTGAGAGGGAGGACTCAAGAGGGTAGTGGTAAATGGTAGATTTGTGGATATCGAAGAGGTTACAAGTGGGGTGCTACAGAACTCAGTCCTGGGCCTAGTCCTCTTCAACATATTCATCTGTAACATGGGGTGGACATAAAGGGCAAGATCTGCCCTTCACAGAGCGACAAAAGATCTGTGTACAGTTGGACACAGAGGACAGGAGTAGTGCACTAAAAGAGGACACAGAGAGACTGGTGAAGTGGTCTAAGATCAGACAACTAAACATTAATGCCAAAATGTAAAGTAATGTACATCAGGAAAAGAACCAGAGAATGCAATACTCATTGGGGTCACAGTAACATAGAATTTGATGGCAGATAAGGACCACTTGGCCCACCTAGTTTGCCCATTTCCTGCCTAACAGATAAGCTGCAGATCCTAGTTAACCAACAGCCTACTTGCTGCTACCCCCACTAGAAGTGCCTTACGTCCGTCCCATGCATTCTTGAATTCCCTCACTGTTTTTGAATCTACGACCTCCTCAGGAAGGCTGTTCCATGCATCTACAACCCTCTCTGTGAAGAAATACTTCCTCACATTACCTCTGAGCCGTCCCCCTCTATCTTCAAATTGTGCCCCTTGTTCTCGCATATCTCTTTTTCTGAAAGATGCTACCCTCTTGGACTTTGTTGATTCCCTTGAGGTATTTGAAAGTTTCTATCATGTCCCCTTTCCTCGAGGCTATACATCTTAATCTCCTTTAGTCTTTCTTCATATGACTTCTGGTGCAGACCCTGCACCATTTGGTGCCCTCCTCTGGACAGCCTCCACCCTGTCTATGTCTTTTGGAGATGGGGTCTCCAGAACTGTACATAGTACTCAGATGTGGTCTTACCAACTGTCTGTATAGAGGGCCAACAACTTCCTGTTTTCTACTGGTGATGCCTCTCCCTATGCATCCCAGTATCCCCCAACCCTCCTTACTGCCTTATCACATTGCTGGCCCACCTTTACGCCATCTGATATGACTACCCCCAGGTCCTTTTTCATTTTTTTTCTTGTTAGTATCTCACCCCCACTGTGTACTCCTCCTGGGTTTTGTTTCCCAGGTGCATTACTTTGCACTTCTTTGCACTGAATCTAAGCTGCCATAGATTTGACCATTCCTCCAACCGTACAAGTCCCTGGTCATTTGGGGAATAGTACTAGAAACCACTCAAGGACTTGGGGGTTATAACCTTGAATAAGCTGAAATTCGTACCACACTACATCAATGCTTTGGGCAAGGCAAACAATACGCTGTGATGCCTTGGAAGGAAACAGCACAAGAAGTCGGAGGGTGAGCCTCCCCACTATACAGGCAGGTGGAGGAAAACTGGTAACTGGATTCCTTAAGACAGTAGGCCCTGGAGGACAACAAGGCCAAATCCTGCCCCTACGCCTGGAGGCAATGTCCAGACTGTAGTGCTTAATGAAAGTGCAGACCCGCGGTGGCAGCTCATAGATATCTGCCACTGACACATTACTTAAGGAAGCAAAGGAGGCAGAGACTCTCCTGGTGGCGTGGCTTCAAAGGAAATATCCGATATAAGGTACTGGGCTTCATAGCCCAATAACTTATAACGTGAGCTGACTGATGCTAAAAGTTTAATTTACAACAGCATTGTTTTAGAATGGGAAGATTGTAACTGGTGCTGAACCCATGGGGGCCGATCCTTCTAACTTCATGGTGTGTCTGCTCGCCCAGCCTCAGAGGTTTAGTGACGTGTGAGCAGGGAGCATGAGGAGCAAGCCCCATACAGGTCTGTGGGGACTTTTTAAATGGCATTTTTGTAAGTTTAAGTACTCTTACAGTAATATTAAAGCCACTGCTCTGTTCCTGTAAGAGTGCTTAAAGTTACATAAAATGGCATTTAAAAAGGTCCCCACAGACTTGTAAGGGCTCGCCCCTCATGCAGGCACACCAGGAAGTTGGAAGGGATCGGCTGGTTGTGGGTTCAACACCAGTTACAATTCCTTCCCATTCTAAAAGGATGCTGTTTAAAAATAAACTTTTAGCATCAGTCAGCTTATGCTGCCATGAGGTATTGGGATATGAAGCCCAATACCCACGGCAATATGTCGGAAGGTAACTTTAACTGATCCTAGCAAAGGCTCGCCTTACTTTTGATAAACGATAAACAAATGCAATTAGCCAACCACTTAGAGTCTGCTTAGAGACAGGCATCCCTTGAGTCTTCGGGCAAACGAAAAAGCTGATAAGATTTCCTGACATCCTGGGTGTGGGTCAGATAATAATGAAGACCCCAGAGGATGTCCAGAGTATGAAGCAGGGCCTCCCTTGAATAGAAAGCTCTAGATAATAGACTGGAAGACAGATGTCCTGATTCAGGATAAATCTGGACACCACTTTTGGCAAAAACTTAGGACTGATCCACACGGACATCCTGTCCTTGTGGAAAACTAAATAAGGCTCTTTACACATCAGAGTCTAAAGCTCGGAAATCCTCTAAGCAGAAGTAATAGCAATAACACCACTTTCTATGACAGAAACCGTAGCTCACAGTTCCGGCCAGTTCGAAGGGTGGCAAAGGAAGTTTCTCCATAACAAACAAAAGGTCACATGGAGGGACAGGGTCCCGAATGGAGGTTTCAAGTATAAAATACCCTGCAGGAAGGTGCGGGCAAATCCAGTTGAGTGACAGCCTTGCCTTGTATTGGTGCATGATAAACAGAAACCGTGGACAAATGCACCTTGATTCAGGGTAGCTTAGCCCCAAGTCCAACAGAGACAGGAGGTACCCAAAAACAGAGTTTACCAGACAGGTAAAGGGATTAAGGTGTGAGCAGAGGCCCCAATGCAAAACCACTGCCACTTCATATAACAGGTGTCCCTAGTGGAGTGTTTCCTGGCGGCTATTAGGACATCCGCTACTCTAGGGGAACCCTGAACCAGGTCACAACTAAGTCTGCAGGAGATGCAGATGCAGTGACTTGAAGTCCAGATGGACTAGAGTCATCTCTCCTGGGAGAGCAAGTGTGAGCTCAAGGCAGCGGAGGTTCCACTGCCAGCTGCTGGAGCAGAGGGACCCAAAATGTTCAGTCCAGTAGAGGCGATAAAGATCATCTCTGCTCCCTCTGACTGCAGTTTGAGAACAACTCTCTGAAGTAGCGGAAAGGGAGGGAAAGCGATACCTAATCTCCTGTCCAGCAAAGGGACAACGTGTGTCGCCAGAAACACCAGGCCCTGGATCTAGTGAGCAGAAACTGTGCAGTTTGGTGTTGAGTGAGAACATGAAGAGGTCCAATTCTGGATGACCCCATCTTCGAAAAGACCTTTCACCACTGATTGCAGATGCTCCCACTCATGGGCCTTGGACCAAGACCAGCTTAGGCTGTTGGCCAAGGTGTTTTGGACGCCTGGAACATGCACAGCAGAGTGTTCCAGTTGGTGCTCAGTGGCCTAGTACCATAACCTCATGGCTTTCCTTCAAAGGGAATAAGAGTGAGTTCCCACCTGCTTGTTTATGTAAGAACACCCACCATGTTGCCTGTCTGGATGAGAAGGTGGACTGGGACTAGAGCCGTCTGAAAAGCCTGCAAGGCGTGAGAGTCGCCTCATCTCCAACACATTGATGTGAAGAGTTTTCTACAGAGCAGACCACGTTCCCCAAGTGACGGCCTGCAAGGTGGACTCCCCAGCCCTTGCCAGAAGCATCCATTGTCAGATATTGGAGAAGAGGTGCTCTTTGGAAAGCTATCTCCCTGGAAAGGTTGGGGATCTAGCCACCACTGGAGAGTCTGTCGTGACTGACTCCGGAGGCTCTTGCAGACTGCTTCAAGTCATCCGTGCACTGATCCCACTGGACTTGTAGGGTCCATTGGGTCACCCATGTGCAGCCATGCCAATGGAATGTTTGTGATGGCTGCTGCCATGTGTCCTAATAGCCTGAGGGATGACTCTGGCTGGAACCAGGTGAGACGAGGCTACTATCCGAGTGTGAGCATGAAGGTGTTCTGCTCTGCCTGGAGGCAGAAAAGCTTTGCTTGACGGTGTCCAGGACTCCACCGATGAACTGGAGTTATTGGCTCAGCCAAGGGAGGATTTCGGGAGAGTCAGGGTGATCCCTAAGTCACGAAACAGGGTAAAGGTGTTTTCCATGGTGCTTAACAACTGTTCCTGATGGGGGCTGTAAGAAGCCAGTCGTCCAGGTAGGGAAAGACATAGTGACCTCTCACACAAGGTCACTGCCACTACTGCGAAGCACTTTGTAAAGACCCCAGGAGCTGAGGACAGGCTGAATGGCAGAGCTCTGAACTGGTAATGGTTTCCTTGGAAAAGTAAAGTACAGTTACACAAGAATTTACCATAACAGTAGATCTTCCAGAAAAGCTCTTGCTGCAGGTAATAACCATTAGGACTATGCCGCCAGGCACCTAGGACCCACAGAGAAATTCTAGCTAGCAGTCCAAGGTGGGGACAGCCCACGTCATCCTCAATATATAGGAGGTGGTCCTCCGCACCACCTCAGTCTGCCTGCCAGACACCTGGCTAGCATGAAGGATAGGACAAACAGAAGGCGTACATGAAGCACTGGGAGAAAGAGGAGAGAAAGCATACGTGCAGCAAGAGTGCTTCTGGAAGATCTACTGTTATGGTAAGTTCTTATGTAACTGTACTATCTCACTTCAAGGTAGAGCTCTTGCAGCAGGTAATAACCATTAGGACAGAGTCCCAAGCAGTACTGTGATAACACCAGGTCAGATGGGCGGTGGATGCAAGAATGCCCCATGGGGCTCCTATGAAAGCAATCTCCTGAGGACTGCCAGGCCAAACCTGCCCTCCTTCTGGAAACAATGCTCAAACTATAGTGCCAGACACAGGTGCACTGAACTCCAGGTGGCTGTGGCACGAGATCTGCCGTCACAAATTTTGAGAGATGCGAAGACGTTGCTATGCCTCTGGTTGAATGACGCCTGACTGTGCCTGGAAGAGGTTTGCCATACTTTTCATGGCAGAACACAATGCAGTTGACTAGTCACTTGGACATGGTCTGTTTGGTGACTGGTACCCCTAACATCCGCTGGGCAAAGGACACAGACAATAGGTCTGACTTTCTTGTGGACCATGCACAGTCAACATATCTAAAGATTCTATGTACATCTAGAGAATGTAACAATGCCTCCCTTTGTTAGAGTACTCAGGGTAGTAGACAGGCAGATTAATGTCTTGGTTTAGAGTAAACTCAGACACCACCTTCAGGAGAAACATAGGATTTGTGCTAAAGGACACCCTGTCCCTATGAAAACCAAATATGGCTCCTTACACATGAGAGCCTGGAGCTTGGAAATCCTCCTGGCTGAGGTAATGGCGACTAAAAGGAACGCTTCCAAGAGAGAAAGCGAAGCTTGCAACTCACGCCTGGCTCAAAAGGGCAATGTTAACTTCTCCAGCATAAACAGCAGATCCCATGGGGAACTGGTCCCGAATGGGAGGCTTGATGTGCAGGACATCTCGCAGGAAGGTACGCAACAGATCCAGCTGCGCCAAGGTCCTGTCATCCACCAGTACATGACAGGCTTAGATAGCCGAGATGTACCTTTATGGATGAGTAGCTGAGACCTGACCTAGACCAGGAAATGAGATACCCAGGACCCAGTGCACCTTGCATGAGAAAGGGTCTATGTCTCAGGCAGCAGCCCACAGGCTGAACTGCTTCCATTTCATGGTGTATGTGGGCCCTAGTGGACAGTTTCCTTTGCGTCACCAACACTTCAGCTACCATCTTGGTCACCCGATCCCGCTTCTGGCTAAGTCTGCAGGTGCCATAAATGGAGAAGCAGAGACTTGAGGTTGGGGAGAATTTGAGAGCCCTGCTCATTGGATAGCAACGAGAGGTCAGAGGAAGTGGAACTGAGGTTTAACACCAGCGGTTGTAATAGTGAGAACCAAATCTGTCTGGCCAGAACGGCAGGAGGGGGAAGGTTGGGAAGGGCACAGAGATACCTCCTGGTCCAAGAGAGAGACAAAACATCTCACTCAGAAAACACCAGGCCCTGGTTCTAGCGAGCAGAAATTGGGCAGTCTGGTGTTATGTGGGGCACCTAAGAGGTCTAGCTCTGAAGTCCCCCATCTTCATGTAGGTCATCTACAACCTCCTGAAGTAGTTTTGTGAGCTTGGGATTGTAAGTGACTGAAGCTGTCTGCTAAGGTGTTTTGAAGACCTGGGACATGTACTGCGAACAGTTCAGGCTGTGATCTACTGCCCAGCACCAGACCCTCATAGCTTCCCTGCATAGGGGATATGAATGTGTGCCCCTGCATGTTGAGATAGAAAACCATAGGCATGTTGTCCATCTGCACTAGAACTGGGCCTGGACGGAGTTTGTCCTGGAATGCCTGTAAGGCATACAGCACAGCCCTCATCTCCAGAACATTTATATGTAAAGAGCGCTCTGTCTGAGTCCAAGACTCCTGGTCTGATTGCTCTCAAAGTGGGCATCCCATCCCATGCCCGACATCCGTGGTGATAACTTGTTGAGGGGAGGGATTCCTGAAAGGAGTCTCTACCACTAAGCAAGAGGGATTCAGCTACCAGAGCAAGGCTTGGTGAACTGCCTGGAGATTCTTATCTTCTGGTCGAGATTGTTGCTTCGCTGGTCCCACTGCACACCCTGAGGTTCCAATGCAGAATTCTCATGTGCAGGTGAGCAAGAGGTAAGGTCATTATGGCAGCAGCCATGTGATCCAAGAGTTGTAGTACCATTCTGGCTGGAGCTTGGTCTCCGGAGATTAATCTCCAAGCCAGTGCCTGAAGGTGATCTGTCCTGTCTGAAGGAGAAAAGCTCTTCCCTGAACCTTATCCAAGATGGCTCTGATGAATTGGAGTCTCTGGGATGGCTGACTTTGGGAGATTTAGAGTTATCCCTAGGTCCTGAAACATCTTGAAGGTGCACTCCAGGGTCCAACATAGCTGTTGTCTGGATGGGACCGCTAGTAGCCAGTCATCGAGGCAGGGATGGATGTAATAACCCTGCCTCCTGAGAGCTACCACTACTACGTCAGGCATCTGGCGAAACCTAAGGTGCCAAGGACAGGCTGAAAGTCAGGGCCCTGAACTGGCAGTGCTCTCCTTCTGAATGAGAATCAGAGATACTTCCTGTGGGATGGCAAGATCTTTATGTGCATGTACGCGTCCTGCATGTCAGAGCCAGTTTCCTTTGGCACAGCATAGGAAGCAACCCTGGAGTGTCGCCATCCTGAACCTTTTGTACTCTATAAAGATATTCAGTTGACCGAGGTCCAAGATGGGATGAAGGTTCCTACCTTCTTCGAACCAGGAAGAAGTAAGAGTAGTAACCCTTGCCCTCAGATTTCGGTACCACCTGAATTGCTCGCTTAACAGGAGGGCCTGTACTTCCACCCAAATTAGACTGGCATGGGATGGAGTGTTGGCAAGTGGGCTGGTGGGGTGTTCGGGGTAGCTGGGAAAACTCCAGGGCATAGCCCAGTCTATGAGTTGCAGCACCCATTGATCTGTCATGATGTTCTCCCAGCCTGTGAGGTAAGGGAGAACTGCCCTCCACTGTCTCCCCATTGACTCTGCTGGAGGAGGGGGCAGGCAAGACATCAGGTGGAGGCAGAAGGGGTGGGGAGAGGGCTCTGGATTGCTTAGCTGTTCGCGGTCCCCGAATTCCTGATGCCTGAGGGGGTGCTTTTCTCTTGAACCTTCCTCGTTGTTGCCATCTCTTAGCCTGTTGATGGACTCTCTAAAAGCGGCCGCCTAGGGACATACGGGTTCTGAGTTGTACATCTTGTGTACCTCGGAGACAGTGTTCCCAGAGTCCTAGCGAGACGATGATTTTCTCAGCCTCTTGGCCAAAGAGCACAGAGCCCTGGAACAGCAGATCCAAGACAGTGTCCTACAGGTCCTATCGGAATCCGGACATTGAAGCCAGGAGTGCCATCTGAGGCACACTACTGAGACTCGGCTCTGGCCACTGTATCTGCCACATCGTATGAGCATCTGAGGACATGTGCCCACAACTGCCCTGGGTTGCAGGACTGCCAGGAGCTCTGACTTACTGGAAGAATCTGGCTGTGTCTTAGCTCGTCCATAGCCTTCTTGCCACAGGCACTTTTGGTACCGACCATAAGTGCTAAGAAATTCAAAGATCTTATAGTACAGGTGGAAGAGATGTACACCTTCCATACAAACTGATCAGTCTTTTTGATTCCATATCTGGTGGCTGGGAGCTGGTATGCTTAGGCTGTTGTGACCTGCGTGAGCTGCTGTGACCTGCCGTGGGCATGTAAGGACTATGGAGTCCGCCTTGGGCTGTTCACCAAGGTTGGGCTCATTTCTGGGGTCTTGTACAGGCTGTCCACCTTTTGGGCACCGCAGAAGTTGTTGAAGGAGTCTTCCATCTCAGCTTTGTAACATCCTGGAATGGCTCCATCAACGGGGAATGACTAGTGGTTTGGATCAGCAGCCCTAAATATTTTGCCAAGTGCACCTTTTCGGGTCCAGTTCCTCAGTTTCCCACTGGCTGAAAACTGGGTATGCCTCATAACCTCAAGAAAAGTGAGATAATCAGGTAGAGACCTGGGTGAATCCTTTCTCGGATCCGGTGAAGGCAGAGGGAGGTCGTCCTCGGAAGGGTCGAAGGCGAGAAAGAACCACTGTAATCACCTGATGATCTGTAGTAACGTCGGTGGACCAACTCCGATGTCCGCTTGACCTGCTCCACTCTCAGGAGCAATGGTCGCTAGACCTACTCCACCTGTGGGAGGAAGACCTTGAGGACGGGTGATGTCTGTGTCTCCAACGTCTGTCGGAGCTCTGATCCGAGCCACCTGGAATTAGGCGGTTTAGCATCGGGATGGCAGAGTCCTGCAGGGAGGCGGAGGCTGTGGCTGATTTAGTAGTAGGTCACCCTGATGGTGTTCCACCAGCTGGAAAAAAGTGTTCCTACTTCCATCACAGATCCTGATGGCTGGTCTGGCATCTGGATCCCGAAGCGTTGGCGCTGGCCTGGCGCCTGAGGGGATCCGGCACCCAACTGCTGATGGACAAATCACCTGGCATCTGGTCCTCCATCGAGCATCAAATACTTTGGTCTTGGCTGTGACTGGGTGTCAAGCCCTATATTTGTAGGCTTAGTGGGGCTGGATGTCAGATCAGCAGTCGTCGGTCCTCTGGTATAGTAACATGCTGTTCCACCAAGCCGACAACAGCTTGGAGAACACGTTTGGTCTTACTCCAGGGTAATGGAGGCAGATGATGCCAGGAGCTGTCGTTGGTCCGAAGGAACAGCCGACAGTTTAGACGCGAGGGTGCTTCCTTGGAGTATTCATGACCCTGGTGCCTGTCATGGTAGTCAGCCTTGGTTGATGAACCGGAGGACGCAGGCCTTACCAACGGTGGGGCCTGAAATGGACGCCCATCAAAGTAGATGTAAGTGAGGCTCAGTTCTCGGCCTTAGACCCTAGCGATGTCTGTGGGGTCTGATGTCCAGAGATAATGGAGTGCCTGGGAAGGCCCTTGCCCAACCTCCACCTGACGCCTGGTTAGAGATGGAGGATTTAGAGCCGAAAGCCCTGGAAGGGCTAGCGATTCCTGAGGGGCTGAATCCGACCTTCAGCCGGAAGCTTTGGAGCTATTGTGAAGGGAATGGGACTGCGAATCTGACCCAGACTTGTCTTTGTCTCTCCTGTGATGCTTCCCTGACTGCTGGTTCTCCTTGGGGGTGTGTCGGGTGGAGGACGGAAAACAGCAATATCCTGAATGAGACTTTTGCATTGCGCTATTAGTTGTTCCAGCAGGTAAGCCTTTGAGTGTCTTCAGGCAGTGAATGCGGGTACGCTTGTTAAAGATGAGGCAGTTGTCCAACTTGTGCTGCTGGCCCGGCACAGGAAGCAAGCTAAAGGGCTGTCTTTGGCGAATTTGCTTTCCACATGCACACATTGCACACCGCGGTGTGAGCGTGAAGACATGGTAGACATAAAGAGGCAATTGATAAACTCAAGAGTTGAACTGTGCAGGCGTTGAGAAAAATGGTGGTCAATGGCGGCAGGAGTAGATATGGAGCCGAAATGCGGTCGATGGCGGGGAAAAGAACTGGAGGTGGTGCCAGAGGACCGCCTCCTATATACTGAGGATGACGTTGGGGCGGTCCCCTGCACTGGACTGCTAGCCAGCATTTTCCGTGAGGGTCCTAGTGCCTGGCAGCATAGTCCTAATGGTTACTACCTGCTGCAAGAGCTCCATCTCAAAGTGAGATCCGTAGAAACCATCTGTGGGGCTGGAAGACTCAGGATGTGAAGATATGCATCCTGCATGTCCAGAGAGCAGAGCCAATCCCTTGATGGAGAAGGGAATCAGGCCTGGAAGGGTAACCATCTGGAATCATTTGTATTCCATGTATTAGTTCACAATTGCTGAAATCCAGGAAGGGGCATAGATCTCCTGTTTTCTTGGGAACCAAGAAAAAGTGAGAACAGAAACCCTTCCTCTTTGGGCGCTGGAACTGGTTCCATGGTTCACTTCTTGGAGAAGAACCTGGATTTCCTCTTGGATGAAGGCGGCATGTGATGGGAAATCATGGGAGGGAGAAGAGGGTTGTCTGGAGGCAGCTCTAGAAATTCTAGTGTATGTCATTTCTCGATCAATTGCAGGACCCAACAATCTGATGTTATCCTGCTCCACCCTCTAGAGGGAAAAACAACCCCACCACCTCCCAGGGATTCTGCTGGGGGGGAGTTGAGGCAAGGAAGTCAGGCCAGATGCGCTTGGGAGTAGGTAGAGCGGCCTGGGAGGACTTGACGGCTCTAGGAGCTGCTCCTCCTGGGGTCTGAGAGGTGGCTCGCTTAAAGACAGCCTCGCTGCTGTTGTCCTTGGGGGCTGCTGGCCAGAGGAGCAACAAAGACTGATGCCTAAACTGCTTCTGAGTAGACCAGTACATGGTGTGAACTGACCAGATAGCCTTGCCTGAGTCTCGAAGGTGAGTGATTTTGTGATTCTCGCCAAATAGGACTGGCCCTTTGAATGGGGCATCCATAATGCCTGCCTGGACATCCAATGAGAAACCAGAGACCGGGGCCAGGAGTGTCAGCGTATACAGGTGCCTGTAGCTACAGCCCTGGAGGCAGCATCAGCAGAGTCATAGGAGGAACACAGGATGGGAGTACCAGCGTCTGACTCAACCTTTAAAAGGTTGAGCAACTCCACTTCTGGGGAACATCTGCAGGGCCTGAGTAAGCTCCATGCCCTGCTCTCAGAGTGTGTTCTGATATTGGACCATATGAGTTAAGAAATCAGGGAGCAAACAGTGCAAGTGGCAGAGGCGTATACCTTTTGCTGAGCTGGTCCAGTTGCTTTGATTCTCTGTTGGTACTGTAGGTTGGGTGCTGAGGTGTCTAGCTGTTTAGACCTGTCATGGGCAGCTGTGATGACCACAGAATCTGCCAAGGTTGTTCCCTAAAAGGGTTCATCCCTGGGAGCCCTACAAAGACGGATGGATGGACTTCTTGGGCACTGCTGAGGAAGTAGAAGGGTGCTTCCAAGCTATTCTTTCATTTTATTTGTTATACTGGAAATGCATGTGAGCAGTACTGCCCACTTCACAAGCGCCCAGGTTCTGGTGACATCCTGAAGACGCTGACCAAAGGTGGGACCACAATGGGGATTAGAATCCTTCTGATGGAGATCCTGGCCAGACAGAGTATTTCTAAATTATTTATTTATTTAAATTTTGGTAACCAGGTAAGTCCACGGAGACAATTACAGTCCCTTTTCAGGGTCGACCCGGAAGGAACAGCAAGATCCAGATCTTCCATGTCCCACTCCATATTGGCTTGATATGCCACGTGATGTGCATGAAAGGTGTATTGTCAGGCGGGGACCTGGGGAGTCCTTGGTCTCCGGAGGCAAAGGAGCAACCCTAAAAGGAAGGATCTGTTGGAAAAGGAAGCTCCAGGTGGAATCCTCTGAAGGATACGATCTATGTGACAGGGAGCTCTTGGCACTCTTGAGGACTGACCTCTTCTTAAATCTGTTGCAACAGTTCTATTTCTTAGCCTACTGTATCCTTTACAATTTCTAGTCCATAAGGCTGCCCACCCTATGGGCACTCCCTCCCTTTCTTGACTATGCTACAGTGTCTCTTCAATTTCCTTGTCCCTCTCAGTCCTCGCAAGGAGGGTACTGTGATGACCTACAAGCATATGTAAAACAGGTTGTGTTTATCGTTGTTGGATTTAGTATGTAATAGCACTATGTCAAAAATACCTTGCTGTATATACCTTATGTTTATGAAGCCTGTAAATGTTGAAAATACCATGGCTCTAGGTGTTTTTGATAAAGGTAAAAAGTACTAGGTGACTATTATAGAAATTAGGTTAGTTGCCATTTAAAATGCATGTAAATTGCTATAAACTGAACATGTCTGAAATGGCATGGTGATTTGCATATATCCCATGATGCTTTGCATTATGGTAGTATGCATGATGTATTTCTTTGAAACTTGATTTGTTGCCAATGCCCTTTGGGGTAACCCTTTTTCAGTGTTTCTGCATTGAGGTTCTTTGTTTTAGCTTGTTTTGTTTTATTCTTTTGAGACCCACTACCCAAGCAAATGGAGCCCACATAGAGATGAAGGGTATTCACTGAAAAGTGGTTAGATTAGATATCTATGTCAGTAGGTGCTGGCTAAATGCAGAGAAAGGACATTCATAGTCTGTTACTGAAACTGATGTACTGAAGAAGGAATATGGCATTGCAGAAGCTTATTTCCTGTATTGTGAATAAACATCACACAGAGATTGTGTGCTGAACCTGAAGTATGGTGTCTGGTCATCTGTTATCCCACAACCCCTCCACAACATATAAAAAAGCGCCGGGATCAGCGTCCTCTAGAGCCGTCTGTGCCTGTCCTAAGATGTGGAGGAGGAATGGTACCTCCTGCCATTATGGCCAGAATGACCCTTTCTGAGCCATCAAGCTGTGGGGTCGGTTCCACAGGCTGGGAGGTGAGTTCCCTGGGCTTAGCGAAGGCCGAATAGGCTCCTGAAAGAGGCGCGGAAGGCTTCTGTGGGAGATGACTCCTTGACAGTGCTCCACCAGGCTTGGTAGAAAAGCTCTTCAACATCAGACAGTGGAATCCACTGCTCTGGGGAGCACCCGCATCGGCAGGGTGGATGGACCAGGCATCGGGCCTGAGGGTGGCAGTAGCCCTTGGAGTAGGTAGCTGCACCAGCTTTCCAGGGGTACAACTGTCTGGAACTGGAGTAGAAGGAGTTGACTGATTGGACGCCGCTTAGGGGAGATATTACCGCAGCAGAGACTCTACGCAGGGTCTGGCAACGATGATGGGGGATCATTGAACGGACGCCGGGCAGGCCGGCATCAAGGGCGGTGTGTGCTGGTGCTGGTCTGGGGTAGTGGCTGGCATTGGCTTACAGAGGCCTGCTGAGGGAAGCTAACTCCCGAGGAGGCAGAGGCGTCGCTCTCCTGGGAGGGGTGCCCTGGAGTCTGAGGCTGACCTGGTGGATGCTGCGGCCAGTCAGATGATGGGTAAATACCTGCCACCTAAGGAAGAACTGGCTAAGCCACCTGGCTGAGGACCCAAAGGCTGGGAACAGGGCCTGAGCTCAGGGCTCACAGGCTGAGGATAAGTCCCAGATTCAGAAGAGCCTCCACCAGGCGTCAGGATAAGGGTGGGATGCCTAACCACCTGGAGCCCGGATGGAGTAAGGGCGCCTGGGGAGCCGTGTTCCACCTCCCGTGGGAGGAAGACCTGAACTAGTCACGCCAAGAGGGAACCAGGAATGGGTGTCAGACCGGGTTTGTCCTGGTGTCGACAAGTTACCTGGATGACCTCTCCTTATGGTGAGCAGAAGAAGTTGGGGCCCTGAAACAGGGAAGATGAACAACTTTTTTATTTTTATTTTTATCCTGTTAGTCTGATGAGCAAACTGCCAGTTTTCACAGGCGACAAGCTAGGTTACAGGAAAAGAGATAAACACAACCACAAAATAACATAATACAATAAAAATCAAATACATGTATTACAAAACAAAATTAAAACTGTCTATTTACAAACATTTCTGTAAATTTCTAAAGTGCATAATAAGCTTGTGCTTAAAATTACAGATTTTTTAAAATAAAAAAAAAAAATCAGAGGAAGGAACTGAAAATTTGGTGGCCTATACAATAAAGATCGCTGACCAACAGACCCTACGGAAAGTGGAATTTAAATGTGCATCTATCCTGGATCGGTACACACCCATTAATAGATCTTGAAATAAACCAGAAACCAGAGTAGGAAGATGACCTAAAATAGTCTTAAACAAAAACATACGTTGTTTAAACGGAATCCTATGGTCAAGTGACAGATAATTAGACAGCTGAAAAAGAAGACAGTGATGAGGTGTGATATGGAACCTGCAGCATAAACCTGAGAATTGAGTTATAAGTTACCTAAGGCGATCTAGCAAGTTATTACGGCAGACGAATAAAGAAGTAAACAATAGTCCAACATCTAAATAAAAACTATGAGCTAACAGAAACCTGGATTATTTTCTGAGACAGGATTTAGTACGATAATAGCCACCCTAAACGCTGATTGATAGTTTTCCTGATGTTAATTATATGGGTCTCAAAAGATAGTCTTGAAGCAAGGGTTAACCTAAATATTTAAAATGGTCAACACATTCTATATGATTACCCTTTGAGTCCACAAGAGGGATAAAATCCTCAACATCTTTGCTTATTACAAATAAAACCTACATTTAGTTTTCTTAACGTTCAATACCATGTGATTATGGTGAAGCCAGTTTTGGAATCAATTAAAATCAGTCTGGACCCTTGTTATTGCATCATTTTGCTAAGAGACTGTTCCAAATAGTACAGCATCAGCATACATAATGATTGAATTCTGAGAACAGATACTATGGCAGAGTTTGTGTATAATGAGAAAATCAAAGGTTCCAAAATTGAGCCCTGAGGGCCTCCACAGAAAATGGGAATAGACTGAGAAAGGAAACCATCAAGAGAAGTAACATGGGCGTTATTTAAATAGTTAGAAAACCACAAAACAACATCTGAGGAAAATGCAAACTTAAAAGAATATCCAGCAAAAATATGTTCCACAAGGTTGAAGGCCTTGGTAGGTTCTAAATACTGCTGCAACAGAGTGCCCTTTATCAAGGCACCGATATGTAATAGTGAACTCCACCAAGGCCATCTCAATAGTTGTTGTTAGGGTGTTAAACTACTTGTTGAGAAATTCGAAAGTCTGATCAATAACAATCTTCTCAAAGGGAATGTTAGGAGGGAGAAGGAAATGGGACGACAGCTTGATGGAAGGTTGGGGTTCCTGGACTAAAAACGAACTTTATAAATAAAACTTTTCCATTGAATAGGAAAATGGTCAGAAATAAAGAGACATTAAAATAAAGCGAAACAATCCTGTAATGTATGCCATCAGAGCAGGACAAGGGCCAGGATTCATTTTGTGACAATCAACAATCAATTCAGGAGAAACTTTAAAATAGATTTAGGGGTACAATCATCACTGACTGGAGCAGGAAATTGTGTAGCAATTGGGGAGGGTGGGGAAAGAGCCTAAAGGAATTAAGGTCACCAAAGTAGTTATTAAAACCTCAGTAGTGACAGTTGGTCACTAGTAAGGCAACTGTCTTTCAATAAAGACAACAGATTGTTTTGTCTGCAACAATTGGTTGGGCATGCCACAGATTTTCATGGAATTCGAGAGTTTCGCTGAGCAGTTATGAAAAATTGGGTCCTAGCCTTCTTAACTGCAGTTTTACACTTGTTGCGCAAAGTTTTGTAGGCCAACAATAAAAGGTGCATCCTATGCTTCCTATAAGCTCTCAGCTCTATTCCTAGACTGCATTAACTGAAGTAATTTGGGAGAAACCCACGGTTGCTTGTTTGCCATGATCCTCATAAATCTGAGGGGGCAATCTTATTAACAACTCCCAGAAAAATATCAAATGGGGACAGAGAAAGGATATGAGATCCAGAAGTGGGTAGCCATCTGGGAACAAGCGACCACCAAACAGTGTGGTTCACGATAAACTTACCTGTAGAGTTAAGCCATACAAAAGTGAAGTACTTGGACTTCAGGAAACTGGCGTGTCAAAATGGGAGTGCCTCATAAAAGCACTAGAAAACAGGCAAGAAGGTAGGTGTAGCAACAATGGGAAACATCAAACTGCCATCACAGAGGCAACAAGCCTTTGTGTGAAGCAAATAAATCAAAATGAAAGAAAAACCACTATGGTTCTCAAAAGAAGTGGGAGAAGGTTAGGGAGAAAGACAGCATTCAGGAAGTATAAGGAAATACAGAAGGGCAGGACAGAAAACTGTACCAGTTAAAGCAGAAGGAATCAGGAAGGTAGTCAGAATAGAAAGGCCTAAACCGAGGAAAAGACAGCCAACTCGGTTGAGAAGGGGATAAAACCTTTTATAAGTACATTAGGGAGCAAAGAAAGACTAAGGCAGGGATACGGAGGCTGAATAAAGAGGAAGGTGGTTGGGCAGAGAGACACAGTGAAAAGCAGGAATACTGAACGTATACTTCTCCTCAGAATTCACAAAGGAAGACCGGGGAGATACCTAATTAAGTCAATAGATGCACTCTGGATAGGGGTTGATATTAGTCCTTTCACAGAAGAAAGAGTTCTGAAAAACTCCTAAAACTGAAGGTGGATAAAGCATGGGGCCTAATGGGATTATTCACCCCAAATTCTAAAAACTAAGGGAAGAACTAGTAACTCCACTGACTGCCCTTTTTAATAAACCATGGGAGGATGGTGTGGTACCGAGGACTGGAGGAGGAAAATGTGATTCCCTTCACAAAAAGTGGGAGCAAGACACGAGGCATGAAACTACAGACCAGACCTGTCAGTTTGACCTCAGTGGTAGGGAAAATGATGGAATCACTTCTGAAGGAAAGAATTGTTGAGTACTTAGAGGCCAGTGGGGCACAGGACCCAAGGCAGCATGGATTCACAGCAGGAAGGACATATCAGATAAATCAAATTGATTTCTTTGACTGGGTGACCAAAGTAGTAGACCAGGGAGGCTGTGGACATGGCCAACCTAGACTTTAGCAAGGCATTTGACACAGTCCTGCACAAAAGATTAATAAACAAATTAGCCAGCCTGGGAGTGGGCCCCAGGGTGGTAGCCTGAAATAAAACACTGGCTGGACAACAGGAAACAGAGGTAACAGTAAATGGAGTCCACAGTTAAGAAAGAGGGTTACTAGTGGGGTATCGCAAGGTTCAGTACTGGGTCCAGTCCATTTTAATGTCTTTATAAGTGACATTGCAGAAGTACTGGAAGGAAAATATGTCTCTCTGCAGATGACACAAAGATCTGCAACAGGGTTGATATGCAAGGTGGGGTGGAAAGGATGAAAAGGACTTGGCAAGGTTGGAGGAATGGTCAAATGTATGGCAGCTTAGATTCAATGCAAAGAAGTGCAAAGTAATGCACCTGGGAAACAAAACCCAGGGAAGAGTACACAATGGTGGCTGAGATACTGACAACAAAAATGGAAAGGAACCTGGGGGTAGTCATATCAGATGACCTAAAGGTGGGCCAGCAATGTGAAGGCAGTAAGGAGGGCTGGGGGATACTGGGATGCACAGGAGAGGCATCACCAGTAGAAAACAGGAAGTTGTTGTCCCTCTGTACAGACAGTTGGTAAGACCACATCTGGAGTACTGTGTACAGTTCTGTAGACTCCATCTCTGCAAAGACATAGACAGGGTGGAGGCTGTCCAGAGGAGGACAACCAAAATGGTGCAGGGTCTGTACCAGAGAGACGTATGAGGAGAGACTAAAGAAGATTAAGATGTATAGCCTCGTGGAAAGTAGGAGGGGGACATGATAGAAACTTTCAAATACCTCAAGGGAATCAACAAAGTCCAAGAGGGTAGCATATTTCAGAAAAAGATGTGCAAGAACTAGGGGTCACAATTTGAAGACAGAAAGGGATGGCTCAGAGGTAATGTGAGGAAGTATTTCTTCACAGAGGTTGTAGATGCATGGAACAGCCTTCCTGAGGAGGTCGTGAGAGTCAAAAACAATGAGGGAATTCAAGAATGCATGGGACACAAGGCACCAAGATTATGTCGGCAGTGATAATGCCGACCTCTAATGATGGCACAATACCGATGCAGGTATTGTCTGTGTTTTCTGCACATCAGAAGTGCAGCAACCCCTCATGCTGCACTGCAGTGTCAGTACTGGGATATCGGGAGGCAGTATAGTGCAGTGGTTTAAGGCTCTGAGCTGTAAATCTGGAGACCTGAGTTTGAATCCCACAGCCCCCACTTGCACACTGTGTGACCCTGAGCAAGTCACTTAACTTCCCTGTGCTCCCAGACTGCACCTGTAAACAAGCTTTCAGCTTAGCATGTCACCTGGTGAAACAATTGAGGGAAAAAAACTTTAAACACTGGGAATTCATAGTAATTTCTGCTGCACTATCTCTTTATATGCCTGCTTCCTGTTTTTCATTAATAAAAGATCTACTGATATTCTCCATTGTGCTATAAACTTTCTACTTGTATAAGCAGGGACTTCCCGTCGACCGCATCACTGCACCCTGTATGCGGCAGAGGGCTGGACAGCATTAAAGTTCAAGGCGCCACAGAAACTCTGCTCTCTGGACCTATAGAGCCATCTCTAATAAGCTGCCTTACTATATCTCCTGCAACTCTTCCCTAGGTATAATTACGGAAATATGCATGAAGTTACTCGGCTATTACACTTAAAGTACCCAAAAGCAAAATCCCGCTTGACAGGGGCAGCCATAAGCTTCCGTGCTACCTACCTTATGGAATGATCTACAAAACCCTCAAATTAAGCACTCTAATCAGTATAAATGCCTTCAAGATGCTTTATTCCATTACAATCAGAGAAGTATGTAACTGCTTCACCCTCAGACCCAGTACCGGTGTCTGCACTGGTATATAAAGCCTAGACCCAATTTAAGTACTGACCCCCAGCTTGCTCCTCACAAGCCTAATTGTTCTCTCTCTTATCCCCCTGTCTTATCAACACTAGGCCCGTCCATCCCCTTATCCTTCCTTTCACAACCTCGGATAAGAGCTCACCACCCCTGGGTTGTGACATCCTACCATGCCCGTACTTTATAGCATTCAATCCCGGCTCACACTCCTTTCTCCATCCACCTTCTCTACATCCCCGTTTTACCAACTCCTCTCTGTGCACCGTGCCTCCTAGCCTTTCTCCCCTACCTCCCACTACCTTCGCTTACCTGGTGTATTTTTTTTTTCTTCCGCTACTTCCTCCTGCAACCTAGATAACCTGCTTTATCTTCCTACAGATACTTATGTATGTAAATACCCTGTAATCTGTACAATATCTGTATAATTGTATGTACATATGAACTACTTCTTCCACTCTGTAAACAGTATTATCTGTATTGCCTTGTAAATACATGTATTTGACCTGTATATACAATTGTTCATGCTCCACCAGGTCCATCTTGAAATGAGCTTCTGCTCAACGATGAACGCCTGGTTAAATAATGACTTGATTGACTTGATTAACATAATCGGAGCTCTTTTGCTTACTTACAGTCCCTCTTTTTCATAGATTACTTAAAAAGAACTTTGCCCCAATCTTTACTAAAGGCATCCACATTTTTGTTCTTTTCTATAACTGGTCTTATGTTAGCATATACGAATATATTAAAAAAAAAAAAAAGACCATCGGTTGCTGCATATTTAACCCTCCTTCTGCAATTGGTATATACATGTGTGCCCTTTTACGGATTAAATCTGTTACCCCAGACTAATGAAAAAAGAATCCCAATATTTTAGTTTGCATCTGCATGGATATTGGGAATACATATACAATGTACAAGAAAATTGGAACAATAAAGGTTTTCAGGAGACATATCCTTTTCTCCTTTGTCATGCTCCAGGCTTTCCATTTATTAACTTTTGTAATGCTATCCTAAACTTCTTTTCCCAATTTTCTTCATAGGGTCTTCCCTTTCAAATGTTATTCCTAAAATCTCAATGCTACTCTCTGCTACATCAAGTTTCCTTGCCTTCCCTTGCTCGCCTTTCCAAGTGGAATCATTCTACTTTTTTCTTTATTTATTGAAACACCTGTATACTGTTCATTAGTTTCAAATGTGTTAACCACCCTCTCCCCATATGCCTTATCTTTAACCAGTACTATTCAATCATCCACATAAGCACTAGTTTTTGTAAGACTCCCTTTTCCACTTGGTTGCTTTTATTTCACTATCCTTTTCTATCATCCTTAACAAGGGATCTAAACAAAACATATGAAAGAAGGGCTTAATGGGCACCCCTGCCTGTATGTCCATTTATCACTGGGCACACTTGTGCTTCATTATACAGTGCTTGGATCAGCTTAATAAGCTTCTGGAAAATTGCATTTCTTTAAGACCTCCCACATATACTCACGCCTGACTGCATCAAAAGCAGTTTCTTGATCCATGGCACATAAATAACCTTCCAATTCCTCATCTTTCCTTTGTTAATTACCTCCTTATACAAATTAGATTCTGATATCTCCTTCCTGGGATAGCACATGTTTTGTCCCCACAATTAGATCTGATGCATACTCAACTAGCCTCCTGTTAATAACTGTTGCCAACATTTTATAATCTTACTGTTAATGAGCTTATCAGCCTCCAATTTTATCTTCTATCTCCTCTTTTATATAAAAGATAGCGATACCTTGTTTCATACTTTCTGTTAATATCCCTGTGGTAAAATGTTATTTAAAAACTATTATTAACCCTTAGGCTGCCAAAAAGAATTAGAACGATAGGAATTTTGGACTGATATATCAGTATGCTGCACAGCAAGGTTTTAACATTAGGTTAAGATATTCTTCAAAATTTTTTTTTTTTTTTTTTATAAAAAATGTTTGGGATTCCAGCTATCCCTGAGATTGTATTGTTAGTTCATGACCTTATTGCTTCTCTCACTCCACTTCTTTAATTGGCTCCTCTAGCATTTTTTCTCTGATTCCGTGATTTGTGGAACCAGTACCTGCTCTAACATGTGACAGATTCTCCTTCCTTGGACTTTGACATTTTTGTTTTAGATGTTCTTGTACTACTAGTCTCAAATTATTAATATCTGTATGTACCTTCCCATTACTATCTCCTAGTCCATATATTACTCTTTTTCCACCCTGTCCCTAATTCTATCAAAAGGGTTAGTCTGTGGTTTTGTTGCTTGTGTCCAACTTTTTGTTCCATTATTAAGGAGTGCATTCTGTTCTACTGATACTTTCAAATCTGTTCTTTTAACTCACTGATTTTACCAGGAGATCTTTACCACTCTTATGCTGCCAAGTCATTTCTCTATATATTTTCTCTCAGACCAAGTTCTTTCTCTCCTCTGCAATGCTAATATCATGGCCTCCTTTATATTCCTTTTGTGTCTTCCCACCAGTTTGCAATATTATCATATAGTTCACAAACCGTCCCTCTAGCTGCTAATATATCTAATAGTTTTTCTTTTACTGCTTCTTCTTCTAGGTTTTCAACATTTCCTTCTCCAGTAGCCTTTTCTAAAAATTATATTATCTTTTAAATTTATTTAAGAAACATTGCTGTATGATCTGATGTCTCAAGTGATATTGTGCAATTTTCTCTATTGTAGTATTTTTGGGAACAAACCAGAAATGTATCCTTGATGACAGTTTTCCCTAAAGTAAGTGTGCTCTTTTTCCCTTATTTTTATAAGGATCTTTCATATGAGAGGTTGCTAAGATTTTTTGCAAACATTTTGAATCACAGAGCGTTCTCCATTTTCCTTCCCCAATCTTTTATTTTAGATAACCCAAATTAAAATCCCCGGTAGGTTAATTTAGCAGTATTTAGAAAAGGTTCCATCTTAACCATTACTTTATTCCTTTCTGTTTTAGTTTGGGGTTATATACCACTATTGGCATTACTGTTTTTTTTTTTTTTTTTTTTTATTACTGCATCTACCACCATTGCTTTTTTATCTACTATTTTCAAGATTTTCACTTCATCTGTTGTAAAGGCAATATCAACCCCAAAGCACTTCTCTTCCTCCAGGGACCAAATAGATGGACCCATCTCCAATCCTTCTGTGCTTGGTTTAGTTCAGCAATCAAGTGCAATCTAGTGTCTTGAAAAATATAACATCCCTTTCAAATCACCTAACAGGAAAAGGTTATTATAGCTCTTTGACTTATTCTTAATGCTATTTACATTGCAAGTAAAAGTTCAGTGAAGCCACAAGACAAATCAGAATTTATTTTTTTTTTTTTTTTTTTTTTTTTTTACGCTATCCTGTCTTTTCCTTTTTTTTTTAAGCATGGGAGTCCAGTCATTATCGGACACATTACCATCTCCTGATGGATCGGACAGAGAAGTGTCAGAGTCCTCATCCAATGTTGCCCATTCTTTGTCCTGAGCGCAGTGTATTTATTTGAGCTGCAATCCCTCTCTTTCTTTTCTAACTTGTTTCTGATTGAGCTTTCATCCCTTTTCTTTGATCTGGTTACCATTGTAAAGACCTCTTGTTTGTCTCCATGAGAAACGAATTCCCTCGTTCTGTCGATTTCCTTTTCTTCCTCATCACTATTTTCCAACATAGTACTCTTTTCTGGTCCCACCACTTGTTCCTCCTGAGGATTTTTGAGGGTTGTTGGCGGAGTCTCATTCTGTTTCTCTTTCCGGTTTTGCTTCTGCAACTATTTTTTTTTTTTCTTTTGGGCCAATGCCAGATAAACATCTTGTTCGGCTGGATCTGGGCTATTATGCATAGCCATAGGCAGTTAATAAAAGTGTGACCATTTCCTCCCACATAAGCTACATTTTATTGGGTTTTGCATGCAGCTCCATGATGACCAATCTGTCCCAGCAAGCACGTTTTACTTTTTTCAATGGCCTCTCTCTCACATCTATGGCACACATGGGGTTACCCGCATAAAGACTAACCCTTTGTCCCACCCCAAAAAAAAAAAAAAAAACAGTTTGTAGAGTGCTGAAATTCCCCATTTTGTTGTTTAACACCACTTTAAACCTCCATCCACCAGTTCACAAGTTTTCTTCATCTAGTATTGGTTCTGGGGGCCTTTAGCTCACATTTTGCTTTAACAAAAAGAGATATCCAATACATTACCCTTAGTTCCTGAAAAGGACTGTTACCACTTTAAATGCAGGCTTGGTTAGGGGATTGTGATAAAATATCTCCATAGCAGGTGTTCTTGATCTGATAATAAGTTTCTGAAACCTCTCAAGGCCTACTGGATGTCTGAAGTTCATGTCATATGCTGTATCCCCAGGGATGTGGATCAGGCATACATCTCATAGTCGTAATATTTCATGCAGTTTTGAAGAGTTGCCTGCCTACAAAAATAGTATATCTGGAGCATCAGCTGCCAAGTCTTTATAATCACAGAAAATTTTCAAGCAACTGACAAAAGTCCTCATAGCTTGCCAGCTTTATGGGTTTAAAAATTAGTAGTTATATTTTATAATAAACATCCAAATGTGACTTAAGTGTCCATATTTGGACTACTACTATATCAGGAGCTCATTCCAAATTGGAATCACCCTCTGAGCTAAACCAGAATTTTCTTGAATTTCGATTCCACCTAGGTGCGAACAATTATCTGTTATGACATCTGCTGCTGCTCCTATTTAGCTTGGGTACAAAACCCAGTTCCAGCAATAATTTTGGGTCACCCATAGCTCTAAAAGCATCCACAGGTCCCTCAACCACCTATAACTCAAGGAATACAAATTCAACACTTTTAATCTGTCATTATAAGACTTGGCTTTTAATGAGGTAATAGCTTTAGTGGCGTCTCTGGACACCCTCCATTCTGATTATATCTTCTCTTTTATAAGGGGACCACGCTTGGACACAATATTCCATGTGAGGTCTAATCAAGGCACTATACAGTGGCATCAACACCCTACTATCCCTACTTGAGATATGTCTCAATATGCAATTAGAATTTGCTTTGCTTTTCTAATTTGATTACAGTGTGTATCAAATTTTAATTGATTGTAGTTTTGACTCCTAAGTCTCTCTAATAATGGCTCTGTGCCTAATTTATATATTATTTCCATATTATGTTTTCCCAGATGTATTATTTTGCACTCAGAAGCATTCAACTCCAATCTATTTACCTGGTCCATTCCACAATCTCATTCAATGCCCCTGCAACTGAGTCCCATCTATAACATTATTCACCACTGTTCCAACCTACAGTCTTCTGCAAACTTGTATAACCATACCTTAGAATTTTTAACTTTACAGTAGAGATATAGATGTTAAACAAACATGGCCCCAGAACTGATCCCTCAGGCACCCACTGGTGAAGGTGCCCAATCTGATAGCGTTCCTCTTATAGCAACCCTCTCTGTCTTCTATCTTTTAGCCAACCAGAGATCCAATGAATTATATTGCTTTTGCATCTTAATTTCCCTTAGTAATTTCAATAACTCTAAATGAGGCAGTTTGTCAAACGCCTTCACAAAATCCATCAAGGAAGACCACATCCACCAAATTCCCATGTCCAGTTCTTTATTAACTTTTTCGTAAAGGACAGAAGATTTGTTTGACATGATCTTGCCTTTGTAAATCCATGCTGAAAAGGATCTGTTAAGCCTTGCTCACCTGAGGAACCTAATATTTTATCTTTTAAGATATCCTCTATTATCGACAGGTGTCTGGTCTCAAGCCAATCACAAAAGAGAACTGTAAGTTATTCTCTCACAAACTACAACCATACCCCCCGTCATTTATTCCTCAAACCCATCCCACAGTAGTTTAATGGACCGTAACCGCCTGATATTAGAAAAACATTTTCAATCCACCGTCACACAAACCTCAGAGCACTGCATTCACACACTGCACCAAGCGCACAGCAGAGGAAAACTTCGAGCAGGTTACACATTTTGATACAATGCAAGTAAAGCATTCTTTTCATACACTAGACACAGAACAGCACAAATGTTCTCATACCCTAAAACAAGCGCGGTAAATTCTATAGTTTCTTACCAAAAACTGGAAGCGAAGATTCACGCTGACGTTGCATTAACATCTCCACAAATGCGCATGCCTGGACTCCTCCAGCTGCTTTAGACGCAAACTACATGACTAATAGTGCTCGTTTCAGGCTGTGAGTACTTTTGTCCTATTCTGGGTTGCTAGCTATATCAAAAACAATCTTTTATTTGTATTTAACAAAAATGTGTAACTTATTTATGAATGAGTTCTCTCAGCGCCATGCTGCTGCAGTGAGTGAAAGTCTTGTGACACTGACTTTCCGACGCTTAACCCAAAATGCCTTTGTTTTTACCAAAAATTTACATCACTCCATGTCACATAATAGTAATAACATTGAGGTTGCTTGGAGTATAATCACAATAACCAGCTTCTGTGAATGATTAAATGCCTCTGCTTCGCCTTGGCGTCTAATCATCCACGGAAGATAGTCATTGCTTTGTATACTCCAAGCAACTGAATGTTATCATTAAATAACTTCCCTATGATTGAAGTCAGACTCTCAGGTCTAAAGTTAGAAGGTTCTGTCTTAGGCCCCTTTTTAATAATGGAACCACTGTATCATCCTTCCAGTCCCTGGAACTCCCCCCATCAATTGAAAAATATAAGTCAGAGGTGAAGCTATATGATCTGCCAATTCTGCAATCATCCTAGGATGGATACTATCCAGCCCTGGAGATTTATTGATATCCACCTCGCTCAATGTTGCCCAAATCTCCTCAGGGTCTAAGGTTATCTGGCCAGGTGTTGGGCTACTATTATTCTTCAGTGGAGGGTAGCTTTCTTACTGAAACTGAGGTAAAATATTCATTTTGAATATTTGCCATTTTTATCTGAAGTTATTAGCTCCTGATTACTTTTAAAGGGACCCACCTCACTTGGGTTGGATTAGATTTATTAATATGACAAAATGATTCTTTATTAGCCTTAATCCTGGCTGCCTATAAAACTTCTTGATGAGCCTTTGCCTTCCTAATACTCAGTTTTACTTCCCTTGTGAGAATCCTAAGCACCTGGTGGTTCTTACTAGACTTATTTTATACTTTTAAATAATCTATTCTTTTTGTTTATTAATTTTTTTATTGATTTATTAAGTCAACTAGGTAATTTTTTCCTAGTATCTTTATACTGTATTTCTTAAAACTGAGGAGCAGTATTTTTTTAGGTCACTCAATTTTTTCAAAAATGTTCCACATATTCACTGATTTATCTTTTAATTCCTAGCCCCACTCCCATCAGGAAATTTCTTAATGAAAATGATCAAAACAGCCCTTCTAAAGTTTAATTTCATTGTGGATCCTTCCTCCTTCAGAACCAAAGTTTCCTTAATCCCAAAATGGACTATGTTGTGATCACTATTTCCGAGTGGGCAATCTGTCCTAACATTATTTCTCTCCGTCCCCCCACCCCCAAGCTTCTTCCTTTTGGGGCTTTCATTTTCACTCTGCTCTTTTCAATTTGCAAAGTTTTATCTTCTTTTTCTACAGATGTGTCAAGTTCCTCCTCATCAGTCAGTCCTTCTGCCTCTTTTGTGTCATTTTCCCCATCTGGTCCGTTTCCTTCATTTCCTGTACCTTGTTGCCCAATTTCTTACTTTCTTTTTTGCCTTGTGTTTTCTTTAGAGCCGTCTGTGGTTCCTGTTATTTTCTGTCTCTATCAGTTTTTACCGCCCTTCAGCAGAAGTAATAGGCCTATTTGGATCTCATCCTTTTCCATCCTCAGTTCTTTTCCACCTTGCACTTGTCAGGGCCTCTGCAATCCAGTCCAGGGTGCCTGTAAACTCAATCGTCTCTCCCCAATACCTGCATCATTACTGTTTCAGGGCCTCCCAGTCTCAATTTCTGTGTTCATCTTTTGCTGTTCTGTCGGGTTTTGTTTTGCTTTTTAGAGCCTCTTTTATGTTTGTCGTTCTGCCTTTTCTCAGTAATTTTTGCTCTACCCTTCTTAGGCCAAGCAGTTTCAGACTCCTTATGGCCATTCCTTTCAGGGTTTCCTCACTATTTTCTTCTGTGACATTTGCTTCTGTTACTGTCTCACTGAAGCGCTTGCAGTTTCCTTTAATGTACCAGCATCAGCGTCTCACAGCTGATTTTGACAGGCCGCCACCCTTTCAACTCTTTCTCTGCCTCAAGCACATTCATCTGTTTTAGCAAGTCCCATTTTTATTATTAAAATGTCCGCTTCCAGTTTTAATTGACATCCGAGTTTTTCTTTATTCTCCACTGAGGGTGCTTTGCTGCCAACTTTCCAGGCGCCGCACTCTCCAGCCGTTCAAGCTCCACGGTAGCCATGGTGTCATTTCTGTCTTTTCCTTCTCCTGCTGTATGAAAATTCTTGTTTTCTCTGCTTCCTCGCTCCATGGTCTCTAGCACATCAGAGGCAGGGAACCTCCTCAGCCTCCACATCCATTACGTGTCAAACCATAAAAGCAATTGACATCAGTCAGTCCTCCTACACAGCTTCCCCTACTGAACAGTAGCGGAATTTCCCCGTGTCTCTGCAAATTTCCCCATTCACTAAAAATACGACCAACAGCTTAATCTGGTTCAAAGTCAGTCGGCATTCATCTGTGTGTGTATACATCGGGGTAACTGGGATGGGGCAGCTGCAGAAAGTGGGGTGCTAGCTCACACATTCCAGCAGACTTGATGAACCGTGTGCTTGTTTCTGCTGGCAAGTAGTAAGCCATGCCCCTAGTGGAATGGCCATAACAGGTCCAAGAAGTTCTTACCATACTTTCTATAACAAATATAGTTAGCCAACCATTTAGACAGACACTGTTTAGAAACAGGTACATCTTTCCCAGGGTAAAAAAAAAAAAAAAAAACCAGTTGCGAGGAGCACCCTGCAGTCCTTAATCTGGATGGAAGTATAATACCGAGTATACTATGTACATCTAAAGTATGGACCAATGCTTCCCTGGATTGGCGTGCTCAGGATAGTAAGTACCCATGATGATAGATTGATTTGAAGTAAATGCAGACAGATGCTTTGAGCAGCCAGACATCCAGGTAGGGGAAGACACAGAGTCCCTCCCCTCCAGAGGGCTGCAGCTACTACTGCCAAGCATTTGGTAAACACTCGAGAGACGGAGGACAAGCCAAATGGCAAGGCCCAAAACTGGAAGCATGCTCCTTGGAACTGGAATCTGAGGTACTGTCAGTGGGAAGCACACACCTTGATATGCAGGTATGCATCCTGCACGTTGAGAGCATATCAATCTCCTGGTGCAGAAGGGGCAGCAAGCCATGAAAGGTCACCCCATTCAGAACTTCTTGTACTGGATGTGAAGATTTAGTTGCTGCGGTCCAGGATGGGCTGCAGATCCTCCTGCATCTGGGGACCAGAAAGAAGTGTGAGTAGAACACCCAGTCTCTCTCAGCCCGGGAACTGGTTCAATGGCTCTTTATTTGCAGCAATGTCGAATCTCCCCAGAGCACAAGGACATGGTCGGGGAGGGGGTAACAAGATTGAGCTGGAGGTTGCTCGGGGCCCACTTCAAGTTCTAGGGTGTGGCCGTGTTCTATCAGCTGCAAGACTCAAGCATCTGTAGTGAGCTCCGCCACCTGTTGAGGTGCAGGGAGAAATGACCCCTACTGTCACCTTCTGCAGAAATTGGGGGTTGGGTAAGGAGTCATGCTGAGGTAGCACCTGTGGCCAGAGCCACACCACCTCCTCTGGCAACCTTTCCAGAGGTGGAGAAGGGGTAGAGGCAGCTGTATGTCTGCCCAGAGGCCTGGAGCCTGTCTTAGATCTGTGGGTGGCATGACGAAATGGCACCCTCTGTTCACCTTTTGGTTGGGTGCGATACAAAGAATGGACCGACTGTAAAGTCCAACCGGAGGCCTGAAGGTGTTAACGGATGTCCTGAACATCTGCCGAAGAGTTTGCAGCCTCTGCAGGGGGTATTATGAATGGACTATCAGCCGCCCTGGGCAAAGCCTGACACTCTGGAGCCAAGAATACTGGTGAAGGCAAATGCCAGCTGTGGCTGCCTGAGTGGAGGCATCTGTGGTGGCATAAGCAGATCTCAGCAGGTGCCTGGCGATTGGACCTGGACTGAAGAACCCAAACAATTCCAGTCTGGGGTCCTCTGGGAAGGTCTTGGCCACCTCTTGGCCTGTCTGCAAAGCTGATTTTGAAATCGACCACATAGGCAATATCATTTAGGACCCTAACAGACAGGGTAGCTGAGGCAATGGTCCTTTGCCAATCAGGTTCCAACTTTCTGGACTCCTTGTCCAGAAGACAGCTAAGGTGCTTTGGCTTCTTAGTCTAATGTTAGGCAGCGTTAATTACGGAGTTGGCCTAGAGTTTGCTCAGGAAAAAAATAAACTTTAGGGGGCTTGGTACAACTTGTCCGCCTTCCTGGGCATGGAAGGGACCAAGTTTGGTCTATACGAGGCGGTCAAGGTGGCATCCTCGAAAGGTTCCATCAGGGAGGTATGATGAGAGGCAGAAGTCTGCAACTCCATGTAGTGTGTCAGGCACGTCATCGGCAGGGTCCTGTTCCTCTTCCTCAAACCCCATGGCATGCAGCTGCCGCGATGACAAAGACAAGCGAAGGGTCATCAGGCGGAGACCGAGGAATATACCTTGGGAGTCTCCTCACCCCCAAAGGCGTTGTGGAGATGCAGTGGGAGGGCTGCCACCCCTTCATCCCCACTGATGCCTTTGTCGTCAGTCATCACTGGGAGAAAGAAGGTCCAGGTGGTACCTGTAATTGTCGCCCTGCTGTGACAGGGTTGAACAAGGCCCTGCCCCATTTGTTATGCAGAAAGAGTTTAAGCATGAGGATCTGTTCTTTCCTCTCTCTCTAGTTGCGCAACCAAATTTTCTTGGGAGACCTAGGAACTGATCACTCAGACAGTTCGCAATCCTCAATCTCTGCTGTCTCTCTGCCTTCACTTGCTGTTCTGTCTTTTCTTTCCCTTGCATATCTGCAGTTATAAAAAATATATGTGAATCTCTGTGCAAAACTGTATGTGAAACTGGGATTCCTTTGTTTAAAACTGTATATAGTTATACTGTTGAAATGACTGCAAAGCTATTTGGAACTCAAGGGTTAACCTGAAATGCAGTTTTTAAGCATTTTGCAGAGCTGTAAACAAGAGGTCAGTTCTGGGTCACTATGTTCTTTTGCTACACCTGCACGAAACTGACAAGAACATTGTATGAGAAACAGGCTCTCTTAACGAGTTCCCAAAGACTTATAAAGCGAGCAGCAATACTTTTGCTAGAAAGACAAGGAGAGAGACTGAAACTTGGAATTAAGAGAGATCCACAGAAGGACTTTGTTTTCTCTGTTTGTACTGCCTCTGTAAATAGTTATACTGAATAATTTTATTTTTATTTTGCCGTTATTAAAAAAAATAAAATCCTATTTCTGAATTTTGAAACTGCTATTGGTTTTTTATGCTTCCTGACCTGTGCCTCGATGACACCTGCCAAGTAAGAGGCATTGAGGCTACAAGGTACGAGGGTCAGGCAGGCTAGTTTGCATAAAGTCCCAAAGGAGGCCGGCCCAGTGGCGCTGAGGGTTGAGGCGCTGGACGCCACACCTCGCCAGCGACCCGGGTTGGGAATAAGCCCAGGTTGTCGGAGCGGGGAGGGAGAAGAGGAGGGCCAAGAGCAGGATTGAGCTGCCATGAGGCAGCTTTCCTCTCCAGGGAGGGATGAGTGCCCGCCCCGCAAGTTCCATTTCCATCGGGTGGAGGTCCGGATGTAAAGTGTAGGCTGAGGGGCAGCAGGCAGCCAGGGTGGGTGAAGGGGCAGAGTCGAACTCGGCATGCATGTGCACTTCCACGCACATGCACATGTCTGTCGTGGTCCTGGGAGGGAGAAAACTGCAAAACCTATAAATACATTAAAAAAGTCCCAAAGGGATAGAGCATAAATGGAAAGTCCACGAAATTGTCACTGGGACACCGATGGCACCGGCTGCGTAGGTGGGGACAGAAAGGGTGACTGAGAGGCTGAGGCCCTGGCATCGCCCTACGGCTGTGTCATCATCAAGTTCTTGGGAAGACAGGACTACGGAGAAGCAGCCTGAGGCAATGCTAGAAAAGATTGGACGACCCAAGACCAAGGCTGTATACACAGCCGAAAGCAGTGTTGAGGGAGTAGGCTAGACCCCTTGAAAATATGGAGCCCGCACTGGCAAGCCATACCAGTAGCATTGCCTGGATGACTTTGACCCATGGAGAATAAGGGCCTGAATCATTGGGGTTGAAAGGTGGTGGCCCAATGCCAAAGAACCTGGACCCGCCCAGGGTAAGATTGGTGGGGGAATCTGTCACAGCAAGCCTTGTGGACAAGAAGACTGCGTGGGTGGCAGGGGCTGTCCCCAAGAGAAAGACGGCCCGACGCGGTTGACACTCAATGTGGTGAATGGGAAAAGCTGGGGAGAACCGGTCCTTATCCCAGTGCTTGTGCTTCCCAGTGGACTTGTCTAGCGCCTTGGATGAATGGGAACCCAAGGAAAGGCTGGGAAGTGGAGGAACTCCTGGCCTGCAGGTTCTTTTCCATGTGGGCAACCTTATGATGGAGCAGGAACATTTCTAAGGTCTTCTGGCAGCGTCTCCTGGTAGCCTGGTTGAGATGCGACAGATCTTGCAGGCTCTGCGTCATGGTCTGAGGCCTGGGTAGCAAACACAGGCATCATTGCCATCCGTTCCAAAATCTTCTCCCGCAGGCGCAATCTGAAACAGTTTCTAGAGACGGAGTTCGGCATAAAAAATGAGAAAAATCACTTTGGAAACAATGTGATGCCAAGAGCTAGGGAGAAAGAAAGAAAGAAAATAACAAAAGGTAAGAAGCGGCAGGAAAAGAACTGAGGTGCGGGCCACCCACTTACATGGGAAGGGCGTCGTCAGTGTGTGACATTGGCGTGAGCAGCCCCACTGGTAGACTGCTAGTTAGAAAAGCTTCCATGTCGCCCTAGCGCCTAGTAGCTGTAGTTCTATAGGTGTGTCCTGCTGCAAGAGTTGCCCTCACGAAGATCTCATTAGCCTCCCTGGCAAAAAATGTTTTTTGTTTGGTTTTTTTTTAATGGGCTTGTGTGCCTAGTAGTTTAAAAGTCGATTAGGGTCAAAATCTTTTCCAGTTGCAGAAAGTAGATTAGGGCCAAAGTTTTATTTTCCAGTTGCAGAAACAAAACATTTTTAAAAATCATTCCGTTATTAAATGAAGCTGATTCGATTCAATGCTGATCAGACTGGGAATTTCTCCATTCTAATGTGCACTGATATTAAAATGAAAGGGCAAACATTTATTTCTCTAAGACTAAACTGGGCATCAAGTGCTTTTGCCCATTTGGTGATAGAACAACATCGTTTCCACTGAAAGTGGCCTTAACTGTAGACCACAGTCCTAATATATGGCTCTCCATGTTCCTTACAGGTTGGGTTATGCTTATCTGATAGGTTAATGATGCACATGTGATCTCTGAGATCAGATATCCAGCACCCACCAGCTTCCTGCAGTGCCAGCAATACTCTGTTCTTAAATGTGCATCACCAGGTTAGAGCACTATCTCTAGCTCCTGCTAATCATTTTATATTTAAGGTAAAATACACAGTCCAAGGGCTCAATTTATTTTCTGTCTGAAACATTTCTAACTTCAGTTAACTAGCGTTTTTTATACTTCATGCATGAGTTTGAATCTCTAATTTTTGACTTGTTAATCAGTGGTGTGTGTGTTTGTTTCCTCTGTTCACTAACTTTTAATAAGCTAGTTAGTTAGTCCTTATGGAAAATTCTTATACTTGCAATATAGAGGCGTGGTTTATGCAAGTTTAAATTCAGTGTGCCTGCCTGCCTGATGGTGACCTACCCTGCAGAATGTTCTAGCTGTGTTTCCAGGTTGTTTGTTTTTAGCTAGTTGCCCCTCCCAAGCAGGGTAGCTTGGCATACAGAGTGATCACTGCTACTGTTATTTCAAGCAGTTGTTGCTTCTGGGGGCTGTACTGAGGCTGCTTCCCCTACGAAGCAGATCAGCCATTTTCTTGCCCAGTGCCCAGGTTTAGCCCCCTTCTGAGCAGCTATACTGTGCGCACACATTCTGAGACTCGTCAGGCCACCCACCTGCCATGCCAGTTGGACTGGGCAGCCTTGGCTTACCTGCTTTCAAGGAAGAGGACTCAACATCTCAACTCCCACCCGCCTTCTTGGTGCTCACCTGATTCCAACATTTGGGCAGCATGACTGACACCATCTTGCAGGGCATGGCGCTTGCATCTACCCCTAAGCTGACTCTGATGTTCCTGTATGACCGCCGTCATCTTCTGGGAGGCGGCAAAGGAAGGTAACTATCTTGACTGCTAACTGACCACTGTTTGCCAGGGTCCGACTAGCAGTGCCATAGTGCTCACAGTCGTGCTCCACAACAAGTGGAGCAGCGACATCTCTCTCATGGCACTCTTCCTTGCCTCAATGTATCGTGGCTCACTCTGTTAAGGGAGTGTTTTAGGCATGTGTAACAACACTCATTGCCGACTTCTGCTATTAGTGATAGGCATGTGTAAAGCCATGTTGTGCATGAAAACATGTCACGTGCATGAGTGGCAGTGCCATTTGTTTGCAACCACAAAAATAGTTGCATGTGTGCATGCAGCCATCTTAGACATGGCGACTGGTTTATCTGACAGCGTGCCGGCCTTTTCCTGGAACTTGGCCTGCGACTTACCCCTCAGCAGGATTCCCGAAGGAGAGACTAATATCCACCTCTGAGCCCCAGCAGAGACTTGGCTCCAGTGTCATTTGGGCAGGCGGGCCACAGCTCCCACCATCTTGCTGATCTGAAGAGCTTTTCTCTTGTTGTTTCACCGATGGAGGTGTAGCCATGGAATGACATCACTGGTGTGTCTGTGGCACTCCAAGCATGGCACATTGACATCTGCCGGCACTTCCCAACCCAGTCTTGTCGTTCCTGCTGCACCCTACCCTCTGCTAGGTGTCAGCCTGATGCAGGATCTTTGCAGCCCCCACCCCTGGAGGAGAGCAGTCTGTCAGACTCTCATCCTACTTTCCCCAGCCAGTTCTCCGACAGACCATGTTCCTTCACAAACACAGGTCGTCAACATTGTAAGCAACAGCTCCACTGCTGCACTGGGAAGCAGGCTCCAGAAATGCAGGTCTTGTGGTGTTCCCGCTTCCTAATTAGCTCAGACCAGATTGCCCAGCTTGTTCCATCGAGGAATGATTGGATCTGTGGAACAGGTGGATGCCACTAAAGACAGAACCAATTTCTCTTCCTCATTTGCAACCTCCAATCACAGCATGTGGTCAATGGACCCCCAGACGGGCAGCTTCATCAGAAATCAACAAAACTTCATGCAAAACCAGCAGACATTAATATTAAAAACGGTAGAGCACTAAAGTGCTATACAATCTCACAGCACCTCAGACAGATCCAGCTAATCCTGACCGACAGAAAGTGTCAATTATTCCTCTCTCAACCTGTCCATCTGTCTCTTGATGAGAGCTTTGGGAAGAGGTGGAGGATGTAGAACCAGAACAGGGTGGAGGCAAAAAAAAGAAGAGCAAGAGGAAAGAGAGGATTCTCAAGAAGAGCCCTCCCTCACATCCAAACTGTGCTCCCTAGACTACTTACCCGAACTGTATCAATCCTTAAAAATATAAGTTTGCTTCGCGCCCCAGCACCACCTCAAGAATCTGAACTGGTTCCATCTCTAAAACAGATGGCAGCACTTAAATTTTATTTCTCTATATCCGAACGATTAAGGATCTCATCACTAAGGAATGGGAGGCCTCAGATCCGACATGGGTACTGGAAAGGAAGGCACTGGATAGGAAGTACACTATCCCAGAAGAAAAGCAGAAGCAACTGCGCCACATGCCACCAGTGGACCCTCACACATCAGCTCTCAGGCATTAAACCTCCTCCCAGCCAAGGGTTTAGCACCACTGAAAGATCAAGTTAATAAGATGATGAAGGAACTGCTTAGAAATCCTATGAGCTAGCAGGACTCGCTGCCACAGCAGCCACTGCGGCAACATACACATCCAGGGCCAAGGCAGGGGTGGCTGGAAGAACTGGCCAAAGTCATTCCTCATAGGTCTCCACAAATACAGCCTTTGGACTATGCCCTGCAGACTTCCAAATATTTAGCAGACATGCAGTCGATACACTTGGCTTGAATGCCCAACCTGCAGCAATCTTGTAAATGGGCCACCAGAGTGCTCTGGTTCAAATTATAACAAGAGACAAAGTGTCCAAGAACCTCTTGCAGAAACTCCCTTTCAAAGGAGCAAAACTTTTTGAGGAAGGTCTGGGGCAGTTAAAACTAAAGGAGAAGGACAAAAACCTGGCCAAAGAAAAGCGTGCATCCTTCACCTTCCTTCTAGAGCCTATTTCAGTACTATAACAGAAACAACCATGACACAAGGCCACAACATAATCAGGCTCAATTTCAAATACTTGTACAGTTCCCAAAACAGTAAGTTCAACAACAGAAATTTGGTTGGGGAGGAAAGTTTAAGTTTGCAGGATTCCAACCTAAACAGAACCTCCAATGACTATCCGCTGATACATCACCATTATCAGATGGAACTTCCAAACAACCAACAAACTTCCATAGGGGGCAGACTCATGGACTTTTCCAAAATGTAGCTAAGATCAACGGACAGATGGGTGCATGAAGTAGTATCACAAGGTTACTCAATGGAGTTCAAGGCAAGCCCTCAAGACATCGCCCAATATCTTACCGGGCTCAGAGAGAAATGTTCAAGTTCAGGCGTTGAAGAAACCTGAAGGATCTGCCAGCAAACAGAACTACTGCCCCAGCAGACCAAAGAAATTGGGAACATATTCAATTTTCCTCCTGGTTTCAAAAAAAAAAAAAAAAAAAAAAAAAATGACCTCAGGCAGTTCTGGACTTGAAATTAGTAAACCAACATGTGCAGGCCAAGAACAATCTGCTCACCCTATGGGCCATCAATATAGGAGACTTTCTCATGTCCATCAATACAAAGGATGCCTACCAGCACATCCTCATCAGAATGGCACACTACCAGTATTTACAGTAGGTTTTCAAATTCTGGGTCATCATTTTCAATATCAGGCCCTCCCATTCGCCTGATGTCTGCACCAGAAGAGTTCACAGTATCAATGGTACTGACAGCAGGACTTAAAAGCAGGGATACCGTGCTTTCTCTACTTCGATGACTGGCCCATAACAACAAGATCACGCATCAGGTGGTCTACAACCAAAGAGGTAAGGATGCTGACGGACCACAGTTGGGTGATAAATCCCAGAAAAGCAGCCTGACCGCCAAGCCAGTCTTTAGATCATCTGTTGGCCTAGATAAACCCCTTAAATGCTTAGTCAGACCACAGCATAAGTATAATCAGCATGACTATATAAGCAGCTAGCGACATGAAGAACAGATCCCCAGCGTTACGGGATGTTCTACAGGTTACACAGAAACACAGAATTTGATGGCAGATAAGGACCGCTTGCCCACCTAGTCTGCCCATTTCCTACCTGATGGATAAGCTGCAGATTCTAGTTAAACAGCTTACTTCCTTCTACCACACTAGAATTGCCTTATACCTGTCCCATGCATTCTTGAATTCTCCCACTGTTCCTGAATCCACAACCTCCTCAGGAACGCTGTTCCATTCATCCACAACCCTCTCTATGAAAAATACTTCCTCACAGTACCTCTGAGCCATCCCCTCTATCTTCAAATTGTGCCCCTTGTTCTTGCACATTTCTTCTTCTTCTGAAAGATACTACCCTCTTGTACTTTGTTAATTCCCTTGAGATACTTGAAAGTTTCATCCTGTCCCCCTCTCCTCCTTTCCTCAGAGTATACACATTAAGCTGCTTTAGTCTCTCCTCGTATGTCTTCTGGTGCAGACCCTGCACCATTTGGATGCCCTCCTCTGAACAGCCTCCACTCTGTCTATATCTTTGTGGAGATGGGGTCTCCAGAATTGCACACAGTACTCCAGATGGGGTCTCACTAACTGTCTGTACAGAGGATAACTTCCTATTTTCTACTGTTGATGCCTCTCCCTATGCATCCCAGTATCCCCAACCCTCCTTACTGCCTTCTCACATTGCTTGCCCACCTTTAGGTCATCTGATATAATTACTCCTTGGTCTCTTTCGATTTTGTTGTTATTAACTCACGCCCCTATGTGTACTCTTCCTGGGTTTTGTTTCCCAGATGCATTACCTTGCACTTCTTTGCACTGAATCTGAGATGCCACATATTTTACCATTCCTCCAACCTTGCCAAGTCCCTTTTCATTCTTTCCACTCCACCTTGTGCATCAACCCTGTTGCAGATCTTTGTGTCATCTGCAGAGATATACCTTTCCTTCCAAGTGCTCCCCAATGTCACCTATAGAGACATTAAGAGGACTGGTCCCAGTACCGAACCCTGCGGTACCTCACTGAGTTACCTTCCTTTCTTCACTGTGGACTCCGTTTACTATTACGTTTGCGTCCTGTTGTCCAGCCAGTTATTTATCCAGGCTACCACCTTGGGACCCACTCCAAGGCTGGCTAACTCGTATATTAATCTTTTGTGTGAGACTGTGTCAAATGCCTTGCTAAAATCTGGGTGAGGCCATAACCACAGCCCCTCCCTGGTCTACTACTTTGGTCACCCAGTCAAAGAAATCTATTAGGTTCATCGACACGACCTTCCTGCTGTGAAACCATGCTGCCTTGGGTCCTGTGCCCCACTGGCCTCTAGGTACTCAACAATCCTTTGCTTCAGAAGTGATTCCATCATTTTCCCTACCACTGAGGTCAAACTAACTGGTCTATGGTTCCTGCCTCTGCCCTGTTCCCACTTTTGTGAAGTGGAATCACATTTGCCCTCCTCCAGTCCTCAGGTACCATCTCATTCTCCCATAATTTGTTAAAGAGAGTAGTCAGTGGTGTTACTAGTTCTACCCTTAGTTCTTTTAGAATTCTTGGGTGAATCCCATCAGGCCCCATTACTTTGTCCACCCTCAGTTTCAAAAGTTCTTTCAAAACCCTTTCTTCTGTGAATGGACTGGTATCAACCCCCTATTCAGTGTTTCTCTCTTGTTTGGTTTAGGTACCTCTTCCTCCTCTTCTTCCGCTGTGAATACTGAACAGAAATATTCATTCAGTATTCCTGCTTTTCACTGTCACTCTCTGCCCACATTCCTCCCCTTTATTAAAAGTCTCTGTATCCCTCCCTTGGTCTTTCTTAGCTCCCTAATGTACCTATAAAGGTTGTATCCCCTTCTTAACAGAATTGGCTATCTTTTCTTCCGTTTGTGCCTTTGCTATTCTGACTGCCTTCCCTGCCTCCTTCTGCTTTAACTGATAAAGTTCTCTGTCCTGCTCCTTCTGTGTTTCCTTATATTTCCTGAATGCTATCCTTTTCTCCTTAACCATCCTGCCACCTCTTTTAAGAGCCATGGTGTTTTTCCTTCATTTTGTTTTGTTGATTGTCTTCACACAAAGGCTTGTTGCCTCTCGATGGCTGTTTTGATTATTCCCCATTGTTCCTCCACCACTCCTTCTTGTCCATTTGCTAGTGCTTTTCTGAGGCACTCTCATTTTCCCAAAGTCAGCCTTCATAAAGTCCAATACTCTTGTTTTGTATGGCTTGATGCTATGGCTGTGTTACTGTGAACCACACTGTCTGGTGGTCACTTGTTCCCAGAAAGCTACCCACTTCTAAATCGGAGATCCTTTCTCCTTCCCCATTTGAGAGTACCAAGTCTAAGACTGCTCCCTCCCAAGTGGGTTCCAACACTAGCTGTCTGTAGATGCCCCTGTAGGGCATCAAGAAATGACCCTACTCTTGGATGTGCCTGAAGCAAAGGTACTCCAGTTAACATCTAGCATACTCAGGCCTCCCATCAACAATATCTCCCTTTTTCTGCCATTTTAAGGATGCCTTCTATCACTTCCTTGTCCATTTCCTCCACCTGAGATGGGGGTCTGTGCACAACCCCTGTGGTGCAATTTCCTGTCTCCATGGTGACCCATAGTGACTCATCAACTTCCTGTTTACTCTTTAGTTCTGTTGCTTTAATCCCTTCCCTTATGTGAGAGCTACTCCACCTCCTCATTTACCCACCCTGTCCCTCCTGTAGACTGTGTCCTGGTATGTTGACATCCCAGTCATGGTTCTGTGTACCATGTTTCAGTGACTGCCACAATATCCAGGCATCCCTCTTCCATCAAGGCCACTAGTTCTGGGAGCTTGTTGCACAGACTGTGGGCATTGGTACTCATCACCTTCCATGTATTTGTTATGGCCTTACCCCTTTAGCCCCATCCTGCCCTTATCACCTTTTTCTGCATTTATCCTGTCCTGCTCCCTACTGACTTCTCTACCTTGTTGTTTACCTCTTTAACTACTATGGTTTTGTGGGGTGAGGCTGGGATTTCCCTACTCCTTTTCAGTGCATCCCCCTGGCTAGTTTAAGTCTTGCTAATGAAACATTTAAACCTGTCACCTAGGATCCTGGTTCCCCCTGGACAGATGCAGACTATCACGCCCAGTATAAGCCTGCATCCTCCAGGTGGCTCCCCAGTCCCAATGAAGCCAAAACCCTGAGCTTCACACCAGTTTTCAACCATTCACTGAATTCCTGGTGAGAGTACCTAGCATCACCCTTGCCATAGACAGGCAGCACCTCTGAGAAGGTTACCGTACATGCTACTTGTCTAAGGCCCTTCCCAACTCACAAACTCCTCTTGCACCGCTCTGATCCCATTAACAGCCAGGTCATTTGTCCCTAGGTGGACAATGACATCCAGCTCCCTCCCTCGTGCAGCTGCTCCCGTGATCCTGAGGATTGCTTCCTGTCCCTCCGAGCCGTAGTGCCAGGCAGGCACCTTACCTCCCTACCCTTCATCCCCCACTTCCCCCCTAAGATAGAGTCCCACCAGGTTGTTACCTTCCTGTGGGGTCTCATGCCACCCTCCTGTGGTTCTCCTTTGTGGAGGTTCCCAACATCCTCCTTGGTCTCCACTGCAGGTGCCTCCATAGAGGAACCACTCTTTGCCAGAACAGCATCACAATTGTGGAGAAGTACAATTGGAGGGATGCACATCTGTTCCGCCACCCTCTCCCTCCCTGAGCCACCTTGGTCCAACTGCTCCTCTTTCTTAGCAACCTCTGAGGTAACTGTGGTGGCCCTGGTGGTCCCTGGCTGGGGAAGAGGTTTCACAAATCTAGCCAGGTCAGCCTGGAGACAGGCAACCTCCTCCCTCAGACCAGAGGTGCCTGCAAACAGGGCAGCATGCAGCCTCAGAATGTCTCCCGAACACTGCCACCCACAGCCATTGCACTGCACCACTCCCATCTTGACTTACTTTGTCCCCTCTCCTGTTTCTTTGTATGCTTACTGTCTCCTCCCTCTATGTATTTTTACACTTACTTTCCTACTGCCTATGTGCCTTACAACTCTCGCCCTTCCTGTTCTGGGACAGGAACTTTCTGTAGTCTTCAGTAGTCTCCTCCTTCCGTGCTTGGATTCAGACCTCCAATAGCGGGGGAAAGTTATTTTTTAGGTTCCTTCAAGGTTGATGAAACTAATGTGTCTCAGTGATCCTTCCTTCCTACTGCCAAACAGGAAGTTCCTGTTGGCAGTCAAATCCAGTGGCTATAAAAGTAGAACTGGCGGTGGAGGGTGGAAAGGAGGGCAATCAGTAAAAATCTGTAGTTCTAGACTGCTGTATCTTGCTATGAAACCAAAGTGTTCTCTTCTGTCAAAAACAGCAGGAAGCTGTAATGGAGACAGCTGCTTTTGTACTACTAAGATGCTAAGCCACACCCCAATTAGATTCACCATCTGCTCTGACTCAGTACTAGCTGATACAGCCCCCTTCCTCAGAGAAGCACAGTGACTTTTTTTTTACTAAATAAGACCCTTCTTCTAATAAAGTATCCATTTGCTTAATCCAAACAGGTACTAACTCCTGCTGAGATAGAAGTGATTTTGTCAGTAAAAATCTATAGTTCTAGACTGCTGTATCTTGCTCTGAAACCAAAGTGTTCTCTTCTGTCAAAACAGCAGAACTAGAGTTGATGTCTTCTTGCACATACCTGCTCCCATGGGCAAGGAAGAACATGTGCATACTCTAGACATTGGCAATGGCTCTATCAAAGTGCATCTCACTTCCCAAAATCAAGAGATCCTCTCTAATGTGGTGGATGAAACACAGAATCTAACTAAAGAGCTCCCACAGATACCAATTACGAAATGTCAGACAGAGATGCCAGTCTTTGGGCTTGGAGGGCAGCAATGGGCCTAAGGTAACTCAAGAGAAATGGACAGCATTGAGTCCTGTATGCCCATCAACGCCCTGGAAATGAGGGCAGTCTACCTGTCGCCACTACATTTGCAAAACAGATTCAAGGCAGTGCAGTGATAAGGTCAGACAATATAGCCACGGTGGCCTGTACCACCAAGCAAGGCAGTACAAAAAGCCTTAAGACTAATCAAAGAAGCATCAAAGGTCCTGCAGTGGACACAAAGGAATCTGGCTGACCATATCCACAATACATCTCATAGGAAATGTAATACCATGACCAACTGGCTCAGCAGAAGGAGATCAACCAGGGAGTTGCATCTTCATCATCGGACATTTCAGGCCTTAAACCACAGGTGGAATCCTCTGCAAGATGACCCGATGGCAACCAAAGACAATTCTGAGCTACCCCAATTCTACTCCAGATTCAGGGAACAGAAAGCAAGCAGGAATCATAGAACTTGATGGCAAAAGTACCTCCTGGCCCATCTAGTCTGCCCTTGCCCCCAATCTTCCTCCCCTCCTAACACACCTATCCCACCTCCTGTAAACCCATGTGCCTGTCCCATGCTCTCTTGAAACCAGACACAGTCTCGGACCTCGGCACTTCCTCTGGAAGCCTGTTCCAGGCTTCCACCACCTTCTCAGTGAAGAACCATCCTCTCACGTTGCTCCTGTAGTTTCCCTTGTAGTCTCAGACCATGCCCCTTGTTATGGTGCCTTCCTTCTTGTGAAATAATCAGCCCGGGTCCACTTTGCTCATCCCTGTCAAGTATTTAAAGGTCTCTATCATATCTTTTCTCTCCATTCTAGTCTCCAATGTGCAGAGCCTCAATTCCCTACATCTCTGTTCATATGGTTTGCCCTCCATCCCTTGCACCATCTTGGTCACTCTTCTCTGAATCCTTTCAATCAATTCTATGTCTTTTCACAGGTATGGCCTCCAGAACTGGACTCTGTACTCGAGATGCGGTCTCACCATGGCTTGTATCGATGCCTTTTCACAGACAGGAGAGTTCGAAAGGGACTACATCTTTCCCCATTTCCCTAATCCTGCAAGTCTTGAGAAAAATTCAAAGATCCTTAGCCACGGTGGTCAATGTACTGCCCAACTGGCAGTGACAACATAGACCAACCTTGGCATCTTCCAGTCAGACCAGATTTACTGAAAAGACCCAATGAGACATCCAAGCCCTCACAATTTTCACTTTACAGCCTGGCTCCAAAAGAATAGATTGTTAAAGGTGGGCATTCCATGCACAGTAGGAACAGATCCAGAAGCAAATGATTTGATACCTTTTATTGGACCAACATAGATGTTACACAAAAAGAACAAAGTCCTCTAGTTTTGGACCAACCAGGTCCTTCTTGTGGTGAATTGAGGAATACTTCTGCAGATTGAGACTTAAGGAATTTTTTCACAGCAGAGAAGAAATCACAGGCAATGAAGAAATCACAAACTGTAACAATTTCATGGATAAGAAAAAGAAACCATCTAAGCATACCCCATTAAGTGGCAGTAATAACAAACTGGACAAATACATTCATTGCTTTCATGAAGAGTTACTGGTTAGATCTTTAATATGCAGAAACAGGCCTGTTACAACTTCTCTGCACTGGAATGAGGTCTATACAAACACAAAATTGAACCACATCATTGTCATAAAAAAGCTGATAAAGGCTCTGCAGTGCTGATATTGAACTGAGAAGATTAAGGAAGCCAACAGGCAAGTGACCATCCCTACTACAAAATATAAAAAGAAAACTGCAGGAGTTAATTGGAGCATGTCCAAGGCAAACTAAATGCCCTCATCCCGTGAACCCAAGCCAGGGACATTCTACATGCTTCCTAAAATACATAAGCCTGGTAACATAGACACATAGACTTTCGACAAATAAGGACACTTGACCATCCAGTCTGCATTTCCCTACCTACTGGATAAGGTGCAGATTCTAGTTAACCAACAGCCTACTTCCTGCCACCCCCACTACAATTGCCTTATGTTTGTCCCATGCATGTTTGAATTCCCCACTGTCTGAGACCCAACAACCTCCCCAAGAAGGCAGTTCCATGCATCCACCACTTTCTCCATGAAAAAAATGTCCTCCACATTACCCTGAGCCGTCCCCTCTATCTTTAAACTGTGCCCCTTGTTCTTACATCTCTTTCTGAAAGATGCTACCCTCCTGGACTTTGTTGATTCCTTGAGGTACTTGAGACGTTTCTATCATGTCCCCCGCCCTCCTTTCATCAAGGGTATACATATTAAGCTCTCTCAAGTCTCTCTTCATATGGTTTCTGATACAGACCCAGCACCATTTTAGTTGCCCTCCTCTGGACTGCTTCCATCCTCTCTATGTCCTTGCGTGAGCGAGGCCTCCAAAACTGCACACAGTACTCCAGATAGGGTCTCACCAACTGTCTGTACAGAGGATAACCACTTCCCTTTTTCTACTTGTGATGCCCTTCCTATGCATCCCAGTATCCCCTGGCTCTCCTTACTGACTTCACATTGCTTACTAACCTTTAGATCATCTGATATGACTACCCCAGGTCAGTTTCCATTTTGTTGTTGTTTGTACCTCCCGCTAGTGTGTACTCTTCTCCTGGTTTTTGTTTCCCAGGTGCATTACTTTGCACTTCTTTGCATTGAATCTAAGTTGCCATATGTCTGACCATTCCTCCAACCTTGCCAAGTCCCTTCTCATCCTTTCTACCCCCACCTTGTGTATCAACTCTGTTACAGATCTTTGTGTCATCTGCAAAGAGGCATACCTTCCCTCAGACCCTCTGCAATGTCACCTATAAAGATGTTAAAGAGGACTGGACCCAATACTGAGCCTGAGGTACTCACTAGTGACCCCCTTTCTTGAATGTTTTCCAATCACTATTACCTTCTGTGTCCTGTTTGCAGCCAGTTTGCTACCCAGGCTACCACCTGGGACCCACTCCCAGGCTGGCTAACTTGATTATTAATCTTTGTGCGGGACTGTGTCAAATGCCTTGATAAAGTCTAGGTAGGCCATATCCACAGCCCCTCCCTGGTCTATTACTTTGGTCACCCAGTCAAAGAAATCTATTAGATTTATCTGACATGACTTCCTGCTGTAAATCCATGCTGCTTGGGTCCTGTGCCGCTTGGCCTCTAGGTACTCAACAATTCTTTCTTTCAGAAGTGATTCTATCATTTTCCTACCACTGAGGTCAAACTTACAGGTCTGTAGTTTCCTGCTTCTGCCTTGCTCCCACTTTTGTGAAGGGAATCACATCTACCCTCCTCCAGTCCTTAGGTACCACCCATCCTCCCATGATTTGTTAAAAGTGTGGTCAGTGGTGTCACTAGGTCCTCCTTAGTTCTTTTAGATTCTGGGGTGAATCCGTCAGGCCCCATTGCTTTGTCCATTCTGAGTTTTAGGAGTTCTTTCAGGACTCTTCTGTAAATGGACTAGTGTCAACTCCCCTACCCAGAGTGCTTCTATTGTCTGGTTTAGGTACCTCCTCCTCATCTTCTTTTGTGAGTACTGAGCAAAGTATTCATTCAATATCTCTGCCTTTTCATTGTCTTCCTCTGCCCACCTCTCCTTTCCCTTATTAATCTTCACTATTCCTCCTTAACCTTTCTATGCTCCTAATGTACCTATAAAGGTTTTATCCCTTCTTAATTGAATTGGCTATTTTTCTTGGTTTGGGCTTTTGCTATTCTGACTGCCTTCCCAACTTCTTTCTGCTTTAACTGATACAGTTCCTATGGTGCTCTTCTGTGATTCCTATACTTTTTGAATGCAGCCTTTTCTCCTTAACCTTCCCTGCCACCTCTTTTGAGAACCATAGTGGTTTTTACTCCTTTGTTTTCTTTATCTGTTTCACACAAAGCTTGTTGCCTCTATGATGGCAGTTTGATTTTCTCCATTGTTCTTTCCCCCTCCTTTTTGGCCATTTGCTAGTGTATTCCTCAGGTATTCCTCATTTTGCCAAAATCAGCCCTTCTGAAGTCCAGTATGCTTGTTTTTGTATGGCTCATCTCACGGTTGTGCTTATTGTGAAGCACACTGTGCAGTGGTCGCTGTTCCTAGATGTCTACAGACTTCTAAATTTGTGATCCTCTCTCCATTTGAGAGTACCAGGTCTAATTGCTCCCTCCTGGTGGGTTCCAACACTAGCTGTCTAGGTCTGCCCCTGCAGGGCATCGAGAATGACCCTACTCTTGGATGTGGCTGCAGTACATGTCATCCAGTTAACAACTGGCATATTCAGGTCCCCATCAACAGTATCCCCTTTTTCATCCATTTTGAGAATGTCCTCTATAATTTGTCCATTTCCTCCCTTGAGCGGGAGTCTTATCAATCAATCAAACAAGTCTTTATTTAACCAGGTGTTTACTGTTGAGCAGAAGCTCATTTGCAAGATGGACCTGGGTGGAGCATGAACAATTGTATATACAGGGCAACACAGATATTTACAAGGCAATACAGATGATACTGTTTACAGAGAGGAAGAAAAAGTTCACATGTACATAGAATTATACAGATATTGTACAGATTATAGGGTATTTACATACATAGAGTGTCTATAGGAAGATAAAGCAGGAGGAAGTAACGGAAGGAAAAATAAAATAAAATATACACCAGGTAGAGGCAAGAAAGGGGAAGGAGGAGGTAAGGGAGAAAGGCTAGGAGGGCACTGTGCACAGAAAGGAGTTGGGAGAAAGCAGGATGTAGAAAGGTGGATGGAGAAAAGGAGTATGTGAGCCCGGGATTGAATGTTCATAAAATGCAGGGGCATGGCAGGATGTCACAACCCAGCGGTAGTGAGCTCCTATCCGAGGTTGGGAAAGGAAGGATAAGGGATGAATGGGCCTAGTGTTGATAAGACAGGGGATAAGAGAGAGAGAACAATTAGGCTTGTGAGGAGCAAGCTGGGGGTCAGTACTTAAAATTGGGTCTAGGTGGTATCTACCAGTGCAGACACCGTACTGGGTCTGAGTAGATAAACAGTTACATACTTCTCTGACTGTATGGAAATAAAGCGTCTTGAGGCATTTATACCAATCAATCAGAGTGCTTAATTTGAGGTTTTTGTAGATAAGTTCCATAAGGTAGGTAGCGAAGCTACGGCTGCCCTGCGAAGCAGGATTTGCTTTGGTACTTTAGGTGTAATAGCTGAGTAACTTCTTATCGTATTCCAGTTATACTCAGGGAAGACAGCAGGAGATATAGTAAGGCAGCTTATTAGAGATGGCTCTATAGGTCCAGAGAGCGGCGTTCTGGGCGCCTGAACTTTAGTGATATCCACCCACTGCGCATATAAGGTGCAGTGATGCATGTCGAAGGAAGTCCCATTATAAACCTCAGTGCTCGATGGTAGTGTGTGTCCAGTTTAGCCATGTAAGAGTTGGGGCATTGGCTGTGAGAAATCAGCGTAATCAACCAATGATAGGAAAATAGATTGGACCAGTTGTTTCTTGGCATCTCTGGTGAGAAATTGGTCAATTCTAAAAACAGGCCAAGCCTTTGCCGAATCGTTTAAGCAAGTCCTCGATATGTTCAATGAAGGAGAGTCTTTGGTCTATCAAACTCCCAGATACTTGAATTTTGTAACAAATTCTAGTTTTCACCTAGAACTGTGGTAATTTGGGAACTGTCCCATTGGACAAAGGGTTAGCTGTACTGATGAAAGGGAGAGGATCAACGCTTAGTTTTTGGTGTTAAGCTTTTTTTTTGGAGGAGTTGGCTTTGCAAAGGTTGAATTCTGACTGTAGGTCATTGCAGGCAACTTCAGGTGTTGGGCGACTAACGTGAGAGAACTGTATCATCTGCAAACAGATGGATGTTGGCTTCTTTTATACAGTAGTCGATGTTATTAATGTAGATTGCAAAAGTAAGGGCCTAATATAGAACCTTGAGATACCCCTCTTGCAGGGTTTTTAAAGGAGACAGGCCTCCTTGACTTTAACTTGTTGTAGGCACCCTGTAAGATAGTCAGTAAACCAAGCGCAGAGGAGGGGTCCACACCTATGGTTTGAAGGAGAGGAGTAGACTATGGTCACAGTGTCGAAAGCCTTTCTTATATCAAGGAAAACAGCACAAATAAAGTTTTTATTCTCAAGATTACGACTGCCAGTCAAGCAGCAACTTTGGCGAGGGCTGAGATAGTGCTATGTTTAGCTCTGAAACCGGACTGCATAGGGTTTAGCAGTTCCTAGACTCAAGGTGAGTCCTCAGCTGTGCATTTACAATTTTCTCTAGGAGCTTGGACAGGACCGGAAGGAGAAATTGGCCTGTAGTTATTGAGGTCACCTGATTTGAACAGCGGTATGACATGTGCTGTCTTCCATATAGGTGGTAAGGTGCCCTAGAGACAGGGATAAGTTAAAAAGGTGGGTGATGGTATTGCTAGTACGTGGTAAGCAATTTTAGGAAGTAAGGGTCAAGGTGTCAGCCCCAGCACTTTTCTAGTATCCAACTGAAGCAAGAAGTCCTCTACCTCTTTCAGTGAGGCAGGTTGAAGCAAGAAAGGCGTGAAGCTATCGGAGTTTCAGGCAGTTGGCTGGCAGTCTGGGGAGCGAAGTATGTTTGCAGGGGTTATCAAATGCCATGCCTGCAGTAGCAAAGTGGTTATTGATTCGTCAAGTATATCCATCTTTCGGTTATAGTTGAGTTGCCAGAGGTAATCTTGGTCAGGAGTGAATTTCCTGGGAGTGGTCTAGCAGATCATTGTTTGTGTTCCAGAGCTTGACTGGACTCTCTGTGGCAGAGTCGAGTTCGGATTTGAAGAAGGTGGCCTTGATTCTCTGATTGTTTGGTACATAAATTTCATAGTCTCCTGAACTGGTTCCAATCCTCTGCAGCGTTCAGTCTGCATGCTTTTTCAGAGCTTATCTCTTTATAGAAGCAAGGACTTGATCTGAGGGTGAACCATTTACAGGTTTTGGTCCTAGTTCGAACTTTAATCTGGGGAGCATACTTATTAAGGGCCCTTGATAGAATGTCGTGGAAGATACTGTAGCTGACATAATTGTTTTGGCCAAGTGAAATCTTGCCACTGAGGGGAGTACTTAAGCTCGTTTAGGTAGGCATGTTCATTGAAGCTGCTCCTGGATCTCTTCATAGAGAACTTGCTGATGAGTGCTGGGTTGTTGGTGGATCTTACTCCCAAATAAAACAATGGTAGCTGGCGTCTGAGAAGAAGACATCAGCGTGGGAGAAGAGATGAGGTTTGCTCACCATTAGCACATCCAAAGTGTACTTTTACTGGGGTTCTTCACGTTTGGGCGTGTTGGTTCAGTAATAAGTTGCGTCAGCCCATGTTCATCACAGAAGGATGCAAGGAGGGCAGCTGTGTTAAGAGCCAGTCAAGTTGAGGTCTCCTAAAAGAATAGTTTCTGGCAGCCCGTCCCAACTTGTCACTTAGATATGACACAAGCTGTAAGCCAGACGGTGGTCTGTAGCATCCTACTACAGAGAGTGCAGTAGTCTGTGTAATTTCCACTTTGAGAATTAGGCATTGAATTCATGGCGACAGATGCCGAGGATAAGCAGAAGGCAGAAAATTTGTCTTTAACGTAGATAGCTACCACTCCTCCTCTGGCATGCCTATCAGCTCTGAACAAGGCATAGTTGGGGATGTTTACTTCTCTATCAGTTGGTACTGGGTCTAAGCCAAGTTTCGGAAATCTAAGTATGTCAGGAGAGGTAATGATTTACCAAGGTTTGTATTAAGGTTATCTTTTAAGGAGGCTACACACGTTAATATGCAAGATTATTCCTTTTAAATTTGCTAGTTCTGCTGGCGAAGCAATAGCTTCTGGGGGGCCAGGGTTGAGTTCTACGTTGCCTGAACATAGCAGGAGGATAAGTAGGATTTTTCTAAGAGCGCTAATTATAAGCTTGTAATTCCTGCCTTTCTCCCGTCTAGTAGATCTGATATTTTTAGGGACTGGAAAGTAGCCACCATAGAATAGCTGATCTGTTGTAGCAAGAGCCAGTACCCTACGCAATAGGCGGGAGGAGATAGAAATCTGCGTGGTGGGAGGTGGGCCTTGTGGTGGGAGGTTATAAGTACTACTGGTATGTGTGGTCCAAAGGCAGGGTTCGAGGTATTGGTACCTGGAATCACGGAGGCAATTAAAGGATAAGTTGTCATGTGGTATACAGCACAAGGTGCTGTTTAGACCAAACATGATGGTAGTTCAGGTGTCCAATGCTGGGTAGCTGGTATCAGCAGAAGAAGGGGCAGTATAAGGGCCATATAGGGCCGACATGATGGTACCTCAAAAGACCCTTTCGATTAGCCCAGGGCCAGTGGGGTTGCTGGATTAATCAGCTTATCATGTAGCTTTCCGATCCAGGTCGACCAATTTGATAGCATTAAAATATTTAGTGGTGAAGGCACAGCCAAGGAGAGCCTATGCGTTTTAGTAAGGCCAGGCCCTGAGAATTGGATCCCGTAGGCTGGACAGAAGAGGGGATCACAAGCTAAGTCTCTGTTGGTGGGGCACTGCGCCAGGGCGTGGACTAATATTTTGGCAGGAGCTACTGTATTTAATAATCAGCGGAGGTGGGGGCGGTCGAAAAGTTGCAGCAGTTGCCGTGCAGTGTAGGGCCTTGGGTCCGTGTCTGCAGTCTTGAGCGTCGGCTAGAGGCGCCGACCGCCTGGTGACCAGGATCCCGTGGCTTAGGAGCTGTATACAACCCTTGTGCAGATTGTGATGCCATTCCCTGTCTCCAAGGTGACCCAGAGTGCCTCTTGTCCTTTACTTTTAGTTCTGTAGCTTTGATCCTTCCCTTATGTATAGAGCTACTCCACCTCCTCTTTTCCCTTCCCTGTCCCTTCTGCAGACTGTGTACCCGGCGTTGACATCCCAGTCATGGTTCTCCCAGGTAGACCCATAGTCTTGGGTAATGGTACCCTGAAAGAGGGATATCAGGGTTTGAAGAAGCTATTTTAAAACCGCTGGTTATACAGAGGATAGTTACATCCAGGACACTACACACTTCCTCGTAAACTTTCTGGTTATAAAACTTGCAGCGGATACCCTTTGTAGCGATGGACGTAACATCCCTCTACACTAATATTCCACACAGATGGCATTTCAGCCTGCCTTAAATACCTGCATGCGAAAGGATTGGACCACATCATCGACCCTGGAGTCATGGGGAAACTTACTGAATTCATTCTGACACAACTTCAGTTTCAATAGTAAACATTATGTTCAAACTATGGCAACAGCAATGGGCACCAGGATCGCTTCCACAGTATGCCAATCTTTTTATGGCGAATTTGAGGGAGACTTTTAAGGCACTGTACACATAAATCACTCGCTTATTTCCGTTACATTGATGATTTGTTCATAATCTGGACAGAGGGCACGGATACACTTAAGATTTTCATCAGGAACTTAACCTCCACCCAACTATAAAGCTTTCCTGGAATATTCTGACACCACTGTAAACTTTCTGGATACCACTGTCACTATCAAGGATGGAACTCTACATACCTATATTTACAGAAAACCAACAGACCGACAGAGATAATTACACAGGAAAAGCAATCACCCGAACCACACAAACACATCTGTCACATATAGTCAAACGCCGTTATTACTTTGTTCAAATGAGGAAGACAAAGGCACACATTTGGCAATGTTGAAAACACCTTTATTGAGCAGGGTCACCGTCCAGAGAAATTGACAGAGCAATGGAACGTGCAACACAGGTCCCAAGAGAACTACTGCAATAAAAGGAAAGGACCACTACCAACAGAATACCCTTTAATAGTCACGTATCATCCTGACCTTAAACTTCTACGTAAGATTATTAAGGACCTCCATCCAATAATTAGTGAGGCTGAAACATTTAATTGTATTTTTCAAGAACTACCACTATTATCTTTTGAACAACCACCTAATTTAGCCAACCTGATTATTAGAGTCAACCTGAACCAGAACAGAATACCACGACATGATATGGTACACAACCCTGTCATCAATGCAGATGTAAGACATGTAATCTTATTTCCACTTCAGATTGTGTGGTTACATCACAAAACAGACAATTCAGGATACAGGGAATTATACATGTACATCAAGTAATGTCTATTTCATTCAATGCAAGAAATGTCCTCGCACAGGTTATGTGGGGGGACAAAGCAACAACTTCACTCTATAATTAATTCACACAGGCATTCTATTAAGAAGAAGATAACTGACAAACCAGTAGCGCAACACTTCTCCCTGGATAGCCACTCAATCTCAGATATGTCTGTGATGGTCTTAAAAGGACATTTGAACAATACACAACAGAGCGGGCTTCTAAAATTAGACTTACTTTTACTTCTCAATATGGTGGCAGATGGAATGAGCGTTGATGTGGGTTATATGACACATTATTCCACTTAAACTTCACAGACCTTTACTTAAAGGATGGGCATAAATACTTAAGTTCTTCAGCAAGCCTTTGATTTTGTTAGTTTCTGGTTATCTACATGTTGGCTTCTCACCTTAGCACCATGTGGGTGTGTGTGCGTGTGTGTGTGTGGTTTGTGTGTTTGTGGGGTGTGTGTGTTGTGTTTGTGTGTTGGTGTGTGTGCTGCACGTATGTGTGGGCAGTGTGTACGGGGCAATTTTTATGTGGGTGTTGGGGTGGTTTTGTGGGTATAGTGGGTGTGGTTATTGTGGTGATATTGGGTGGCTTTTATTCAAGCAGATAACAGTGATGTTACAGTGGCTGGACTCAGTTCTCATATATAGTGAGCATGGAACCGCCTTCCTGGAAGGCTGTGGGGTCTAAAACAGTGGGAATTCAAACATAAGGCAATTATAGTGGGGTTGCAGCAAGTAGGTTGTTGGTTAACTGGAATCTGCAGCTTATCCAATACGAGAGGAAATGGGCAGACTGGGTGGGCCAAGAGGTCCTTATCTGCCATCAAAGTCTATGTTTCTATTTACTTCCTTCTACTAGTTGTCAGTGGGTGGATTACACACTAACATTTTAAATCTGTTCATATTAAGATGCATAACTCATTTACTTGGGGGTTCATAAAAGGTTTAATTCCTTTGGGTAAATATTGCAAAGACTGGTGTGAATGATGATGTACTAGGACTCTTGTACATGCATCTCATTCCTACTAGTTATCTTTCCCAGAAAAAAAAAGGGGCGGGGACTTTATTCCTATGAGTTTTAAAGCAGCAGTACAATGAAAAAGTAATTCCAAAAGTTAATTTTCTGCTATGGTTATGAAAATATTGGCAGAACTGTTGATCTGGGTTTCTGGATGCTTCCTATGCTGTGTACTGCACATCTGCATATTTGTCGGTTCTCACCCTCCTCAGGTCCTCAGTATTATTTCTATGTAAAAATGAGGAGGCCATCTTTTTCTTGAGAAATAATTACTTTGAAACTTTCATAAAATTCTTAAATAACAGAAACTGAAAATGTTACCACCAAAATAAACTGGAAGACATCTAGCATCAATTAGAAAGAAAAATGGTGGGGTCAAATTTTAACCAATTTTCATTGCACTGCTGCTTTAATTAGGTTCCTTAGGCTGATTCTGTACATGTTTGTTATACACTGACACTGTGTTGAAATCTGTACATATCAGGCTCATGGTCTCATTTTCTTGAGGGTCCTTGACAAGCAGTTTTTGTTTTTCATTTGGCACTTATATTTACAATTGATGATATGATTTAAATCCTGTTACAACACTGAAGGCTTTAAAGTTTATGCAATGTATTAACTGGTTGAGAGTATAGTTGGGAAAATGTCTCAAGCCAAGTTCTATATTACATTTTGTGTGAAACATTTGCTCACTGAGTAGACTTCACTTTAAACCCTTTGTATGCCACATATGTATGTATATGTATGAATTTATATATATATATATATATATATATATATATATATATGTGTGTATGTGTGTATGTGTGTATATATATATATACATACATATATATATATATATATATATATATATACACACACACACACACACACACACACACACACATATATACACACACACATATATGTATATATGTGTATGTTTAGTTGGGGGTTTTTTTCAACTGCAATTAGGCCTCATTTCAGTATTTTGTCTTTCACTGTCTGTTCTTTAAAACACAAGGACACTTGAATAAAGTTGTAAGCTCATCTTACATGTATTAGGGAGAACAGTATCCCAGGTTTTATTTATTTTTTTTAATTAGTAGAATGCTTTCTTGAAGCATACGGAGAACGTTTTTAAAATTTATGTGAGAAGAACACTCTGCCTGTTGACATTTCTTGATAACCTTTGCCCATCAGGGCTTCTCAGCTAGAAGCATACTGGTGTTAATTAGCTTCTCTGATGGAATCTTCAGTTATGTTTTAAATGTACATGTTAAACCAATGAGAATTATTTCTGTTTTTTATGCATTAACTGCGTGTTAATAGTTTGGATTTTCTAAATAACTGTCAAAGTTTCTGAAGAAGGACCTGGTTGGTCTGAAAGCTAGAGCACTTTGTTCTTTTTGTGTAACATCCATGTTGATCCAATAAAATGTATCAAATCGTTTGCTTCTGGATCTGTTCTTACAAGGACCAATAGTCTTTGACTCAAGGTATTTTCGAATACTCAATACGCAACTACACTATTTGTTTATGCACAGCAGAAGACACCATACTGCAATTCAGAAGAGCATCCACAAATGAGGGTTACTCACCTGTACCTGTAGTTCTAGAAGTGGTATATGGTGTACATCTACACACTGGCAGAATCCTTTCCCTTTAATTCTTGGCGGAAGGTCTTCAAGCTGGCCCACCCACCCACCAGGTGGTATCCTCTAAACTGCACGCGTGATGTCAGATCTTACATGCTGGAAACAAGATAGGTGTGCCACTTGCCAGGGAGGTTAAGTGGGTTGTGTGGATGTACACCATTTGCCATTCCTGAAAGATCAGTTACACAAAGACTTTTGCCATAACAGTAGATCTTTTAGGAATGTCTCTTGCAGTAACTCATTACTTCTGGGAGTTTCCTTAGGTAGCGCTCTCATGGTAGTTTCTCCAGCACTGTATATCAGCAGCCCACCCACATAACCTCCTTCCTGGGCTGTGCCTATAAAAGTGGGTGGTCCCAGTAGTCTCCGTTCCCCACGGTTTCAGCTCGGGAAGGCAGGTCAGGGGAACAGAGATACTAAAGCCTCCCACTCCTACATCATTTTCCGGTTACAGACTGGCAGGGGGCGGGAGGAGAAGCTAGTTTACTGCAAGAGACATTCCTAAAAGATCTAGTGTTATGGCAAAAGTCTTTGCGTAACTGATCTATCTACCACGGAATGGTCTCTTGCAGTAAGTCATTACTTCTGGGAGATTCCCAAGCAGTTATATAGCAGTGGGTGGCCAGATATGGCATTCTGCCTTACATCTAGTGCGGTCTTAGGACAGATAGGTGCTGAGAACAGTATATCAGCATAAAAGAGAATTTTCTAAGTACTCCATTATAATATTCGTTATAGGATTATGGCCGAAAGACAAGCCAGACTGGCTATTACTTGGCATCGTCAGATGAGTTAAGCAGATGTAAACCTAATCAAGGTATGGCATATTGGTACTGTAATAAATCAGAAGAAATGCAGCCATATAATGGAGGTAATTGGTAGAGGTCAGTGGCATGCACTGGAAAAAACAGTCTATGTCAAGGCCTACTGGGTTCTGAGTTTTGAATAGTAACCCAAATAATACAATGTTATTATTTTGTAGTGCTACAAGCGTAGCAAGTTAGTACAGTTTTTGCTTTGTCTTTCAAGTCACTATAGAAATGTATCCATTTTGGCATAAATAGGCTACATAAGTAGCAAACAATGTTTTGAAATGAAACAATGTATCTATTTCATAAAGGAATCCAGTGGCTCTTAGAGTTAGTGGCAATATTGTACCAGTTTTAGGGTAAAGACATGGACTGCAACAGAGTGATGTAGTCAGTTCCATCATGTATCAGTAATCCCATTTGCAAGGGGTCCCAAGTATGACAGGGCCTGCAGCCTTTTTAGGTGTAAACCTGAAATGTCAGAATGATGGGCCATTTATTTATGCTGTCGAGTGAACAGAAATTTAAACAATGATCTGGATACTTACAGATTATAAGTCATTTGATCTCATCTTTAAGATTTTCAATATGAGAAAAAATCATAAGGTTTGTAACCTGCCCAGTTTGTTGTCCAAGTAGTGTGATCAGCAGATTAATAAGTGTTGTAGAGTTTATCTGGTTTATGTACTCACCATTTTTCTGTGGCCTTTATCTATGGTTAGGTGAAGACTGCATGTAGCAGTAAAAGTATGATTCATATTAGGATATTATCAACACACACAGATTTTTCTTAGCATAGCAGTAGTAGCAGGCCTTGTTTAGTGGGAGAGATATGAGAGTCCGGCGCACAACAGGCTGAGAGGCATCTCGATGAAATCACCGTAATGGTCTGTGACAATGATCCCTCACAAAGTGGCTAGATGTAAAAATCTCATACAAAAGGCCTTAGTATAGTTTTTGGATTGGAAGCCCCAAAGAAAGTCTCCAGGGTCTAGAAGAGGAGACTGGGCTTAGTTTGAAGTTTTTTTGTTTTGTTTTTTTGGAGAGGAAGAGGCACACTGCCGTCCTAAGGATGTTAATGGGCGTTCATTTTGTCAGAAAAAAGGGTTATTAGCCACTTTATGTTGAATATCAGGTGCTAGCCCTGAGATTCAGAGCCATGCCTGATGGCGTATAAATGTACCTACTACTGAGGTTCTAGCCAAGTGTTGGCGTCTTCTTCAGAGGATGTAGTAGTAGTAGGCTCTGTTTGTGGGAGGGACATGAGGTCCGTGCACAACAGGCAGAGAGGTATCCCAATGAAGTGACCATAATGGCCTGTAACAGTAATACCTCTATTAAATATGTATATGTGAACATGGTAAACATGTTACCCTCCGCCCTGGTGTGCCTCTATAATACTGGTGAGGTTATCTGCAAGGGATAGGCAACAGCATGATGCATTCTTAGTTCTGGTCCCAGTGGCGGACGCCAAAGAATCTGATGTTGATTGTAGAAATATGAAGTTAATATCCATGAAATAAGCCCCTTTGAATAGAAGGGTATGCCATATATTTTGTTTGGTAAATATTCTCGTATTTATATACATCGGGTATCGATTGGAGCATTTTACTCCATAAATGAGTGTAAAGAGCCTTGTACCCTCATTTGATAGAGGAGGCAGTCAAAAGACATCCTTCAAAAGGGATACACCGGTTGATAAATATGTAACCATTAATAATCATTGTAAGGCATGGTCTGTAGATGGTGGAATGTTGGCCACTGATGGTGGGATCATCCCTGCTGATGGTGTAGAAGGAATACCATGCTTAGATAGTGGAAGGTGTCTCGTCGACAACAGATGATAATGTGCCTCACTAACAGAGGGAGGGGTGTTCGTCCATCAATGAGAGGCCTTGTTCTTCATATGAAGCCACTGTTGATGATAGTCTTGGAGTAGGCCTCCGTTGACAGGGCATGAGGGGTCCGTTGATAAGAATCATGTAGGAGGCCTCTGTTGTGATTGATGGGTTCTCCGTCAATGAGAAATCATGAAGGAGGCCTCCATCGTACGGTGGATGAGGTGTCCATCTACTGTAATAATGCAGGAGGCCTCCAGTCGACGGAATGAACCTCTCATCGACATGAAATATGTAGAGGCCTCTGTTGACGGTGGATGCATATTCCGCTCTATGAGAATCATGTAGGAGGCCTCAGTCGACGGTGGATGAATATTCCATTGATGAGAATCATGTAGGAGGCCTCAATCGACGGTGGATGAGTATTCAGTCGATGAGAAATCATGAAGGAGGCCTCCTCGGCGAGAAGTGTGCAGGAGGCCTCCTTGATAGGGATTATGCAATATTGAGTGGGAACATAGTGTAAGCCTCTGTAGAGGTGTTGTTGGAGGCCTCCATCGGCGGGGATTATGCATCCGTTGGCCGGGGAATATAGTGTAAGCCTCTTCTATGATGAAGATGATGTAAAGGAATGCCATTGAGGGTGTTTGCCCCGTCAATTCCTGATAATATTTTAGTATACATGACCACATTGGAAGGCGGTCAGTCAGGACTTACATGACCATTGAAAGGCAGTCAGTCAGGATTTACATGACTGTTGAAAGGCAGGTCAGACAGGACTTATGGTGAAGGTATGTTTCTTTCCTTCCACTCCGATGCTTCTTGAAAAGGACTCAATGTTGTCGGAACCTGTTAATAGAGCTCCTCGAGTCATCTATCCTTAAAGGGAAACAGTGGAAAAGGCACAGCTTTACCAGGCACTACAAAATGCCTGATTACTGCTTTCAGACAGTAACATTTTTAACAAATTATTCTAACTGATTTTTCAGTGATTTAAACAGTGGCCTTCAACTTTCACTTTCATTGCTGGCAGCCACCATTTTATGAGTAGCAGAGAGCTTCCTGAGTTCAGTTTATGCTAATATGTCCTGCCAACCAATAGCTGAGGTGAAACAGGCATAGCATACAGTGAGCTCAGGAAGCTCACTGCTGCTCATGAAATGGCTGCTGCCAACAACAGGAAGTGGAAGTTGTGGGTAGCTGTTCTAAATCATTAAATAAAGTTGTCACTGTCTAAAAACACTAATTGAGAGTTTCTGCAGTGTCTGAGGAAAGCTTTGTCTCTTTCCATTGTTTCCTTTAAAACTCCTGTCTGAGTATAGGAATATGGTGCCGTGTATTAAGCCCAGGCACCCCAAGCCTGTGTGTTCAATCCACGTCGGAGATCACTTAGTAGGATAGTATTCACTGAGAGCTGAAGCCAGCGGGAAAATTAATGGAGAATACCAGGGACCACCCACTTTATAGGCACAGCCCAGGAAGTGAGGTTGTGGTGGTCCCTGCTATAGACACTGCTGGAGAAAACTACCGTGAGAGTGCCACCTAAGGGAAACTCCCAGAAGTAATGACTTACTGCAAGAGACCATTCCGTGGAAGATCTATGGTTACAGGTGAGAAAAACAGGTTACTCACCTGTAACAGCAGAGTTCTAGGAGTGGTTATGATGTTCATCCACACTGACCCACCCTCCCGGTAAGTGGCACACGGGTTTTGCTTCCAGCAGGCAAGATCTGACGTCACGGGGTGGTGCTAGGGGAGCTACCACCTGGGTGGCTGGGAGAAGCCAGCTTGAAGACATTCTGGTGGAGTCTTACAGGGAAAGGAACACTGCCTGAATGTGGATGAACATCGCACACCACTCTAGAACTACTGTACATGAGTAAGAGTAATCTGTTTTCTAGGCTGTGGATATGATGTTCTATCCACACTTCAGGCAGACTCCTAGCAGTTCTCCGGGAGGAGGGGGCAAGGTGCACACCCCTATTTAGGGAACAGAGACTGGAGAACTGAGACCCTAAAACCAGCATCCCGTGACTAGGGCTCATGTGGCAGTGGAAGATGAAGTGTATGCAGACTTCCAGGTAGCAGCCCTGCAGATTTCCTGATATGGATGTCCCTGGAAGCAGCCACCGAGGCAGTGGTATGACAGGTGGAATAAGCTCTTAGCCTTATGGGAGGCTCCTACCCCCAACCTATAGCAGAGGTCGATGCAGGATACAATCCACCCGCCAATTGTGAGACTTCAACGAGGTGACAAATAGCTAGTGAACCTCTCCTGAACTCAAGCCGCGCACCTTATAATATGACAGTGCTCGCCACAAGTCCAAAGTATGAAGCCTGTGTTCGGCCTCTGAGGTGGTTGGTGAAATACACCGAGGCAACAATATGCCTGTGGAATGACCCCTAAGCCCAACAAGAGGCTCCCTACCCCAACCTATAGCAGAGAGTCAATGCAGGAGACTATCCACCTGCCAATTGTCCGCTTAGCTGCCAGTCTGCCTGGTGCAGCTTCAGCATAGGTGACAAACCTCTCCCAACTCCAGACTTACTCTTCTTATAATAGGCGAGTTGTGCCTCAGGTCCAACAAGTGGAACCTGTGCTTGGCCTTCAAGGCTGGGTTGGTAAAGTAGACAGGAGGTTAATCACCTGATTAAAGTGAACTCCCAAACAACCTCTGGTAGAACTTCTGTTTGGGGCGGAGGACAACCTTGGAACCTTGTGGAAGACCACGCAAGGAGACTCCACTGAAAGCACCTTGAGCTCGCTTGATCCTTCTGGTAGAGGTGATCGCCACCAAGAAGCGGGTTTTCCAGGACAGGTGGGAGATGTCACATCTGTGCACAGGTTCAAAAGGTTTGCCCATGGGAACAGCCAAAACCAGCAATAAGTCCCAGAGTGGTGGTGGCTCACACACACTGATGGGGACAAGTGGCCAAGGTCCTCGGGGAGGCACCTGATCAACTTCTGCACCATCATCAGCATACCAGACTGCAGAGATGGTTGCCGGTGGGCCCCTGGCACCAAATGGAAAACCTCTTCCATCTGAAGGCGTAGCATTGGCAAGTCGACTGCTTTTGAGAGGCCTCAACAACATGGAGGACCTTGTCGAGAGACCCAAAGCCTGGAACTCTAAAGGTGCAGGACCCTCCCTGAGAGCACAAAGCAGGTCTGAGCACAGAGGCAGACATCACGGAGCCTGCGGCTGAGGCTGAGGACATCGAGGTACCAGAACTGGTGTGGCCAGTCCGGGGCCATCAAGATCAGCCGAGCCTTGTCCCTCCACAATTTGATAAGCACCTTGTGAATCAGGGAAAGAGAGGGAGGCGCACATGAGGCCCAGGGTCCATGGCCTCGTGATGGCATCCCCAGCAGTGTCCTGCACTGGGCGGGCACAAAACAACTTCAGCTTTGCATTCTCCCAAGAGGTGAACAGACTGACCTGGGGGTGTCCCACTTGGAGAACAGATGGTCGACTACCTCCTGGTGAAGGGACCAATCGAGTGGGGCCTCGCCCACCCAGCTGAGGGCCTCCACCAGCTGGCTGGACACCTGGCCACATGAATAGCCAGAAGGTCAGCACCCAGGCTGTGAATGAGAGTCCAGATGCAGAGAACTTCCTGGCACAGTGGAAGGGAATGTGTTATGCCCTGCTTGTTGTGGTAGTACATGGTCATTGTGTTGTCTGGACCTGGATGATCTGACCTCTAACATCTGGGCCGAAGGCGTCAGTGCTAGGCGGACTGCCTGGAGCTTCAACAGGCTGATGTGACATCGACTCTGAGGGATCCAGAGACCATGGATACCATCATCTCCAAGGTGGATTACCCAACCCAGAGATACGCTGCCGTGAGGGTGACAGTTGGCACTGGGTGGATGAACTTGACTCCTTCCGTAGATGTTCAGAGACTAGCATCTACTGAATGGCATCCCACATCAACTGTGTCTCCATGACTGGCTGGTTGAGGTGACCAAGGCACTGAGACCACTGGGCGGGCCAGCCCCACTGCAGTGGGGTATCCTCCAGCGGGCCCACCCAGACCATGCACTGGTGCAACTGCCATGTACCCCAGAAGGCACAGGAAGTCCTGGGCAGGGTGCAATTGCCCAACCTGAAATGATCACGCAAGGGCAAGATCCTCCGCCTGGCCCACCAGGAGTCGGGCCTTGGCCTGATGGGAGTCTAGCTGTGCCCGATGGAAGCTGATGACCTGGAAGTGAGTTCCAACTTGGCCTCGTTGACCCAGGAGGCCCAAGGCTGAAGCAGGTCTGAAGGAGCCCAGATTTCCTGGACAGCACCACCTCTGCTCTGGAGAACAGCTATCAGCCAGTAGTCAGGTAGGAGTACACGGACACCTAAAGCCTCAGGAGCTGTCACCACTGCACTGCACTTGGTGAAGACCCCTTGTGCTGAGAAAGGTTGAGCAGCATGGCCTGGAACTCGCTGGGAATCCTGTCAGAGCGGAACCGCAGGAACTGCCAGTGGGACAGATATATGGGGATGTAAAGAACAGTCCTGGAGGTCCAGGGAGCAGATTCACAAGTCCTGCTCCAGGGACGGAATGATCTGATTCAGAGTGACCATCTGAATTTGTGCGGCTTTTGGTATTTGTTGAAGTCAGGTAGATCCAGCATGGGCGGCAACCCCCCCCCATCCATTTTGGGATCAGAAAATATCTGGAGACAAACCCAGACTGGTCGGTGGTGTCCCGGACAAGGACCACTGCCTCCTTCTGGAGGAGCATGGTTATGTCCACAGACACCACGTTTCCTATGGAGCATGGACTTGGCTGGCCTGGAGGCCTCAAACTCCAGAGGCAGTCCTTGACCCACTCCCGAGTACCCACGTCTGAAGTAATGCTGAACCAGGTGGAAGCAAAGTGGCAGAGCTGGCCCCTTCACAGGAGGTCTCGAGGTGGGCAATATGAGTGGCAGGGAGACACCCCAACCCATCACTGGACAGGCTTGGAGGCGGCAGCAGGACTGGCTAAGGAGCAGCAGACCCTCATCCCCATGACTTCTTGGTGCCATAGGAGGCTAGCTAGGCTTGGTTGCCTGGCCTGCTGCTGCCCGGTTGGGGCTGCAGCGGTCTTATAGGAGTGCAATGAATAAGGCCGAAACTGAATGGCTTCTTCTGCTGTTTCTGGCCCTTCGATGTAATGGAGTCAAGGGTGGCACTGGACTTCAGTCTTTGTGAGATGACCATCAACGTTGGGCCCGAATAAGTCAGCACCAGAAAAGGAACATCCATCAGTTTGTACTGAGTGTCGACTGTAAAGGCCGATATCCTCAACCATGCCCTGTGGCGCACAGGCATTGGCGAGGCCACTGACTTAGTAGTCACAAATATCAGGAAGGTCCTGACTCTAGGCACAAAAGGGAGGGCTTGGTGGAACTCGAGTGGAGAGAGTGGGAAGAGACATGAATGATGGTGTCCAGGCTGGGGGCAATCCAATAGTGTCTTTCTTGGCAAGGAGGCATGACTGGTATAGCAGCCTCATCGAGTTAAGAACATCTGCCAAGGAGTATAGAGTACAGGTATGGGTTAGTCTACTGGACCCAGTGAGTATCGGCAGGCCTCATTTAGTGAGAGTTTTAATTTTATTGAGGCAGTGTTGTCCGCAGCACCATATATCAAGTCTGCAGTCCAAGAGGGATAGTATAGAGAAGGAAATGGCCAGCCTAAAGGGCATCAAGGGAGACAACTTGTGGACGAGAGAGGAGGCCAATATGAGGTTAACAGCAGAGCAGAGGTGCAGATATGGTCGCTGGAAAGAGTGTGGGGGTCAAAAGTCAAACCAAGGTATTTAAAGGAATTCACCTGGTCGATGAGGAGAAGTTGGCTGGTTAGGATATTAAGTGGGGGCCTTTGTGCTCATTTTGTGGTGTGTAAAGAGCATGACCTGTGTCTTCTTCAGATTAAGCACAAGTCTATGGTCAGTAAACCAGCTTTCAGCCTGGGAGAAGGAGTTTTGGAGGCGGGTTGAAGATGGATGGGGTCAGCATGAGCAGAAAGAGGACTGCATCATAGAAGAACATTTCCGAGGCATTGTGGGAGAGAGTTTAGGTACTGGCTGAAAAGTAGGGACCCCAGGATAGACCCCTGAGAGAACAAGGACGGTTACCAGAGAGGGTACTGTCAATCTTAATGCACAGAGCAGGAAGAGAGGTAGCTGGAAAACCCAAACATGGACACCCTGGGAGAAGCATAGCTGAAAGAGGAAGGAGAGGAGAAGTGGGTGGTTGACAGTATCGAATGCTTTCAAGAGGTCAATGAAGAAGACACCTGCAAGGTGCCCTTTATTAAGGGCAGAGTGTAAGTAAGTAGAGAATTCAATAAGGGCAGTGGTGAAAGCAGGCCACGGCAAAACCGTGTTGCTCCCGGCAGAGGAGGTTGTGAGGAGAGGAAGTCACTGAGCTGATCAGCTATCAACTTTTAGAGAGAGGGGTAGTATGGATATGGGTCTGTGGAGATACGGTCTACTTTTAGGCTATGGGAGAGAACCACGGTTTTCCAGGCAGGGGAACTGACTAAGGCAGAGGGAGCAAATGAGAAGGTAGGTCATGTGGGGCGAGAACGGCATCCAGGTCTAGGTGGAGAAGCTTGGTCTATGGAGTCAGTTACTGTGGCTGGAGACCTTCAGGGCATTGAGGAGGTGAGGCTTGGCTTCATGAGGGAAGAGGGCACGAAAGTAGAAGAAGGGGTGGGAGGGTGAGCTGGGGAGGGAAACAGGTAGAAGAAACTGGGAGCACAGCACTAAGGTCTAAGAAAGCCACGTTAAAACAGTCAGTGATGCACTGGTGGTCCGTTGAGATTGAGCCACTGATAGAGTTGGGGGAGACTTGGATTTACGGATAGCTCCTTATTGTTATCCCAGAATTTACAGGATGAGCCTCACGAGGAGGCAAGAGATGCTCTATAGTATTCAGCTTTGCTTACGGATGGAGCATGTACATCTGTTTCTTGCAGTATGATAAGCCTGCTATCTCATGGGCTTTCCAGATTCTATGGCTCTGTGCCATAGGTTGTCCCAGAGTCTCAACTGGTAGATTAGGGAGGGGTGACCCACAGAGAGTCATGTCCTTTAGTGGAGTGTTTAGAGGTGGGAGCAAAAAGGCTGCAGGCAATATTAAAGGTCTGCGGACAAACTAGTCAAAAGCAGTGTTGATCTCTGGGGCTAGCTTAATAGGGATCTGTCTCAATGAGTGAGATGTTCTTTTAGTTGAACCAGTTTGCCAGGACGAATACATCACCGGACGATGACTTTGGGTGGAGGTTTCTGCGTTTTGCAAGACCAGGAGAAGATAATAGGTGAGTGGTCACTTAGGGCACTGGCCAGTACCATAGTGTGGGTAATCTTGTAGGGCTTGTTTGAAAGGACAATATCCAGAAGGGTGGAAGTCCCTGTATTGGGGTGTGTCTGGGTGGGTGGGCCATCAATTGAGTGAGATCAAGGGGTCGCTATGTCATGTTTAGCCTGTGACGCAGAGCTGGCGAGCCAACTGATATTAAGGTCACCCAATATGAGTTGCTCAGCTCTGTGGGTCAGGTGGTAGAGGTGGTCAAGTAAGGATTGGAAAGCAGGATTCTGTTGCGAGGAGGGATATAGGCCATGGTAATAAGTAGCGGCCTAGGGTGTCAGGGTGATTTTGAGGGTATGGGCTTGGGCACCACGGGAGCAGCTGGGGGGGTATGACCCATGGAGTCCCGGAGATAAATGGCACATCCAACACCACGCCATTTACTCTATCTTCCCTGTACAGGGAATAGCCTGGTAGAGATAAAGAGTCAGGGTGGACCTAGATAGCCACCTTTAACAACTACTAATATGACAGGTTGATGCAGGGCAACCCAGCCTTGTAGGTCAGTAAACTCCGTGAGGAGACTGCAGATATTCATGGAGGCAATACGGAGACCAGTCACATATGGGAGTGCTATACAGAAATGTTCCTATTACCACCTTTACCAGCTGAGTACACTTACATTACTAAATACCTGCAGTTAACCCCAGCGAACCTGCCACCAAGCACAACTACCACAGTGTGGATCTGTGGGTGAAATCCACGCAAGCAGAACTGCTGCTGTTCCAGCCAGAACCTTGTTGCTAAATAACTAACCCTGCTGACCTGTACTGGAAGAAGTAATATTTCAATAAGTAAACTGGTTCAGACAGTAGAATGTCTGCGTGTTCAGTGGATTTTACTAGCCAGAACCCCTGCTGTCTAGTTGCTGGAAACGTAATTTTGACCCATGATACTTACAAAGTAATTACAATATATGTTTATGTGTAGGTTACTTATGTCTCTGCCTTGCAGTTGTTATAAATGGAGAACTTCTCTCAGTCAATCAGGATTTCAGAAGGGGCTGTATGAGACACCTCCTAATTTCCACAAGTAATGCTTCTTGTACAGAATGTCCTCTTTGAATTCCAACCCAATTAATTTAGAGGAAAAGGCACATTTTCTTTTATCAATAACTCTTTTATTGCCATATCTCATTTGGTTCAATATTGATGTACATTGGTTTTAAGTTACTTTACATTTCATATTCCCTCTTAAGAGAAAAAAAATCTATTTGTTTAGTCTTGTCTTTTTACGCTTTCAGTATTGGAGTCTTTTCACCTGTATATATCTCCTACAATGCTTATAGTATGTATTACAAGGTGTTTAAAAAAAAATAATTGCATATCGAGTTGTGAGACTGTTTAGTCCTGTTCAGGTAATACCTTAGACAGCAGTGAACATCCAGGGTGTGGAGCAGCGCTTCTCCTCTATTAGAATACTTAGGTGAAATATACAGGTATGTCAATGTCCTGATTGAGAGTGAGTGCAGAGAACCACCTTAGGCAAGAACTTAGGGTTCGTCCTCAGGGACACTCTGTCCTGGTGGAAAATCAAATAATGTACCTTACACATGAGAGCGTGAAGCTCGGAAATTCTCCTTGCTGACGAAGAGCAACTAAAATAACGCTTTCCATGACAGGGAACGAGCTCTGCAATCCACAGCAGGTTCATAGGGGGCGTGAGTTATTCCAGGACAAAGAGTAAATCCCATGGAGGAACAGGGTCCTTAATGGGTGGTCTTAGGTGTAACACCTCTCAGAAAATCTTGAGTCGTCGTTCTAGCCACTATCGCTGTCCACCGGGAAGTGGTAAGCAGAAATGGCGCAGAGGTGCACCTTAATAGAGGAGTAGGCGAGACCCGACTGGAAAAGGAAGAGCAGGTATTCTAACACCGCTCACCGAGGCAACCTAGAGGAAAGGCCGCAAGCACAACCACAAACAAAAACGGCACCATTTCATGGCGACATCGCATGCGTTGCGGTTTTCTGGCCGTGGAAAAACTTCCGCCACCTCTTGCGTAGACCTCGTGTCGTAAAATGGCTATGTCTGTAGGAGCCATGCATGCAGGTTCAGTGAACATAAGTCCGGGTGGACCAGTTAACCTTCCTCCTGAGACAAGAGATGGGAGCTGAAGGGCAGCAGGGCCTCAGGTTCCCGGACAGAATCGTTAGCAAGGGGTACAGATCTGCCTGGGCCAGAAAGCGGCTACCAGGATCAATGTTGCGTGTTTCTTGCTCCGCTTGAGAACAACTCTGGATCAATGGGAAGGAGGAAGGCATACAGGAATCTTCGCCCAGGAGAGGGACAACGCCCCACCAGAAATCACCAGGCCCTGGATCTAGCGAGGAGAAATTGGGCAGTTTGCATTGGATGTGGAGCGAATAACTCCATTTCTGGAGTGCCCCATCGAAGAAACAGATCCTCTGGAACCCTTGAAGTAGTTCCCATCGTAGACCCTGGCCCGGAGCGCCCAGGCCGTCTCTTGATTGTGTTGTCCACTCGGGAGCGTGAACTGCAATCAGGTTAGCTCCGTGTTGGATTACCCAATCCCACACACTCCTCGCTTCCTGCAAAGGGGTAAAGTGTTAGTCTCCTAAGCTTAATGGAGAAAAGGAGCATGTGAGGAGGAGGACCCTGTAAAGGCATCTATCCTAAATAGATACTTTTGCTCAGTATTTACTGAAGAGAAGGTAGGGCAGGGCCCACAGCTCAGCATCATGGACACAGGGGAGGGAGGTGAGCACTACTCCCTTCACAAAAGAAAGGGTCCTACAAGAGCTTTAAGCTCAGGGTGGATAAGGCAATGGGACCTGATGGCATACATCCCAGGGTACTTAAGGAGCTAAAGGAGGAACTAGCAGAGCCATTAGCAGAATTGTTTAGTGAGTCTCTGAGCACAGGAGAGGTCCCAGAAGACTGGAGAAGGGCTCATGTGATCCCGCCTACAAGAGTGGTAGCAGGGAGGAGGCGGGAACTACAGACCGTCAGTCTTACCTCAGTAGTGGGCAAGATTATGGAGGCACTCCTTAAGGAAAGGATAGTGCAACACCTGGAATCCATAGGGCACAGGATCCAAGACAGCATGGGTTTACAAAGGAAGGTCCTGTCAAACTAATCTCATAGATTTCTTTGACCGGGTAACCAGAGTGGTGGACCAAGGGGAGCAGTTGATGTCGCCACCTTGACTTCAGCAAAGCTTTTGACACTGTTCCACATAGAAGATTGATAAATAAGCTAGGTAGGCTCGGGGTGGGTCAGAAGTTGGTCAACTGGGTGGCAAACTGGTTGTGGGCAGAAAACAGAGTGGTGGTAAATGGTATACAGTCAGAAGAGATGCAAGTCACAAGTGGGTACCTCAGGGATCAGTCCTGGGGCCAGTCCTATTCAACATCTTCATTAGTGACCCCGAGATGGACTAGAGGGTAAGGCTTGTCTGTTTGCAGATGACACCAAGATCTGCAACAGAGTAGATGATCCAGATGGGGTGGGCAGAATGAGAAGAGATCTGGATAAACTAGCAAAATGGTCAGAAGAGTGGCAACTGGGATTTAATGCAAAGAAGTGCAAAATCATGCACATAGGGAAGAGAAACCCTGAAGCCACTTATAGGCTGGGAGGAGTTGCTAGCAGTCACAAAGGAAGAAAGAGACTTGGGCATCATCATCACTGATAACCTAAAATCATCCAAGCAGACCTCTAAAGCAGTAGGTAAGGCTAGGGGGTGTTAGGGTGTATTAGTAGGGGTATCACAAGTCGTAAGAGGAGGTAATAATCCTCTGTACAAGACATTGGTTAGGCCCCATCTGGAGTACTCGTGCAGTATTGGAGGCCACACCTTCACAAGGACATTAACCAAATTGAGGCAGTCCAGAGAAGGGCAACCAAAATGGTGCAGGGACTGCATCAGAAGACATATGAGGACAGATTAACGGAGCGCAATATGTATACCCTTGAGCAAAGAAGGAGAGAGGTGATATGATCGAGACATTTAAACACCTTAAGGGCATAAACAAGGTGAAAGAGTCTAACATGTTTAAATATAAGAAAATAGCAGGACAAGAGGACACAGCATGAGATTAGAGGAGGCCGATTAAGGGGGGGATGTGAGAAATTCTTTTCACAGAAAGGGTGGTAGATGCATGGAATGGCTTACCACAAGAAGTGGTGGCTATGAATACAGTGCAGGGCTTCAAACAGGCATGGGATAGGCATAAGGGAGCAATACAAATGACTATGAATAGATAGGTCACTGACAGAGCAAAGCCGATGGCACATTTATAAGGTAAAAAAAATGGGCAGACTGGATGGGCCTTATGGTCCTTATCTGCCGTCAACTTCTATGTTTCTATATCAGGTTGACAAGCACTACCAAAAGTAAAATCTCCTGAAAACTGATTGGCCAGGTCAGCTGTGGGATATTTTGATGAGATGATTTAAGGAACATAAACTCTGTTTACAATTTTTGGCATATGGGTGAATAGTGGGCTAAAACCCTGTATGGACAAAAGGCCTTGGGGTATAATAGCATGTTATGGGCAGAGTGGATGAACCAATGGACCTTTTCTGCCATCATCGCTATGCTTCTGTCTCATACAATACTCAGCCTCCAGCAACTAGGACAGGCAGAAAGTCTGAGGGTTATGGATATGAATCGTGTCCTTATACTATCAGTCTCAGCCCTCTATTTTTGTTATGTACTCAATGTATGTACTGAAATGCCCTTCCCTCGCCATCATGTAACCCATATCTCTCTGTTAGAAGTGTCTATTGTTACTGCACTCAAACAAAGTATGTGTTGAAGTGCCCTTTCCTCTGTCACGTCCATCCAGGACCACCTTGTAAATGAGCTTGCTCAATGGTGTTATTCCTGGTAAAATAAAAATTAATTGATGATTGATTGAGAATTTCTATCTATTCCAGCTGAGAGAAGACAGCCTATAACTTGTTGCTACCTGCCCATAGGAGCCATCACACACAATACCAGTATGCACAGTCCAAATCAAAAAAAATATCAAGTGAAATGTACAATCAATAAATACAAATTACAATCATACAATCAGATAAGACATGCACATTCCATTGACCCAATCAAATTGTGCTTTAAAACATTTTAAACACATTATTTTGCAAGCTTCCTTATGGAAAGTGGAAGAGTGTTACAATATTTTATTGTTCTGTAAAGAATGGACTTCTGAGTAAGCGAAGAGATGTCCTTTTGGGCAACTCAAGTTCCCATTAGTTACAGACCTAACACAATATTTGCCAACCATGCCAATATAATCACTGACAACCTCAGTGTGAAGTACACTATTGACGCCTTTCATAGCCTAGCCTAAACTGCAGCGGGTCACAGGCATTCAGGGGTAGCCAATCAAGGGTACTATACAGGGTATTAAATAAGCTGAATAAATTGATCAGCAGTTTTACATGTGAAAGTGCTAATCAGCTGTAAAATGCATAGCACTTGGCATAGAATGGTACACAAAATTTAAAAATAGATATAATTTTATTAATTGTCTACTGTGCCATAGACCCACTGAAAATGGTTTGTCTACTGCTAAGCATTTTGGAAATGGTTAGCATTACCCACTTTTACGGCTGCAGTAGGCGGAGCCTGCAGACGTTTGCATGTATGAAAGGAGTGATGATGTTTTCTGTCAGTGGAACTGACTGACGTGTAAATAGTCTCTTCCACCTTACCCTGCTCCAAGCAATGTTTTCCGCCCTCAAATAAATATGCTTTCATGTTAGTCAATGGTTGCAGGGTACTATTTTCTTTCTTAAATGGGTGGTACAAGAACTGGAACCTGAGTAGTGGGAGGCAGCATTAGTTTTTTGGGGGAGTAAGATCCACCCCACATCCACCGAGAAGCTCCTAAAGATCCACCCAAAACTTTTTTTTTTTTTTGATTCATGTGGGAGGGGCATGAGGTGATTCTCTCATGCTGGAACAAGACACACTAGTTTGGGACCTCTATCAACCAACAGAACAAGTCTGTGCAGTGATCACATTTTGGAGCCCTGCATTTTATTAAGCACTAGGAGAACAGAAGATATTTAATGCCTTCAAATTGACTTAAACCTTTGGAACAAATGATTATCAGAAACTAAAGCTCCCAAGGAAAACAGATAGCATTCTAATTTACAGTAAGAACCACAGCTTTTTCTAAAACATTTATATACTAAAAACATAAAGTTCAGCTTTTGGGATTAACAGTATTTGTTTACCATATTCAAAATATATATTTATATATAGATAGTTTATATATAATGTGTCTTTTAGTAGTTTCAAAACTTTGGTGTTAGTTATGCATTTAGGAATACATTTTTAATTGTCTTTACAATTAAACATGCAGTTTCATGTCAGCACATTTTGGGTGGAGAGGTTCAAATTATTTTAATCATGGGCACAGTACTTGGTAAACACAAAATTTGATGATAGTGTTTTTTTTATTTTTGTTGATGAAGAAACAGAGAACTCCCTGTTGTGGTGGTGCCAAGTTCAAAATTAGAAATGCTGCTATGACACACAAAGGGACAGCACACATCTCATTTCAATGGAGTAGGAGACCTTCATTTTCCATTCATGTGGGTTCAGTGATCACCATTGGCACATCTTGTGAGACTAGTGCTAAGACAGCTCTTTATTGAAAATACAGGTGTCTCAATACAAGATGATAAAGAGCAGCTACAAAAGATAACATCCATGTAGAATTCTTACATATTTGTTTAAGACACCAGCTCAGCGTCCAGCTGTTCCCAACTGATGTTTTACACTTTGCGCATCCTCAAAGTACTGTTCAGCAATTTGCTAGCTATAATTTAAGTTCTGCCAGTGTGTATAATAACCTGGCAATGGCCTTCAATCGATCCAGTTCTTAATTACATGCCTATATTGCTTTGGCATACAATTGCTAGGTAACCATATCACCTGTTACACACTCATTCTTTGGCTCCTAAATGGCAAAACAGTCCATTATACACACTTAAAACAGGCATTTAAAATATGTTCTTTTCAGGCTAGAACAGGAGACAAAATCAACATGAATTCTTTTCCGTTTCAAAAATGGAAGCTGCAGTCCCAAACAACTCTTGCCCACCCCACCCCAAACTGTTGTACCTCTGCATGTCTGTTGGTAGAATGACTGATCTTTGTGTTTTTTTGTTTTTTTTAAAATAACTACCTACTCTCTAGCCAGCGAAGGAGCACACCTTGGTCCTGGGGACACTTAGCATATCCCAAACCACTGACTGTCATCATTTACATTAGTCCGGTCAGAAGAAAGGTGCTACTTCTTTTATCATTAAATTAAAAAAAAAAAAAAAAAAAAAAAGAGGAAAGGCCTAATATCTTGAAACAGATTTAAGAAAAATTATTCTGCACTTCCTTTGAGACATTTTTGCAGCTCTCCTTTATAATCAGAGCTGCTGATGCTACAGTGAAAACACTGAAAAAACTAGTAACTTGGTACAACTCAGCTTACATTTTAAATATATTCTGTAGCTTTCTCCTGTCTATCTTAATACAGAGGAAATTTGGATGAATATATGATCTTTATCTGTTAAGAGTTCATCTGCCTCTATAGCTTACTCCTACTTCAAGTCATAATAAATGTTGTGACATCACAGTCTGCTGTCGTGGAGTAACAGTGATGTCAAGCCATGCATTATGACCTCAGGTAGGAGAAAGCACCAGGAATACATGAACACTTCAGGAGCAGCGGTCCCTTTTCATGCAAATAGACTCAGTAAAAATAATGGGGAAAATACAGAACTAATGTGAAATATAGACTGAACTGTGTCTAAATATGTTTCTTTCACTTATCCTGAAGGCGTCAGATGCTCTTTAAGACTGGCACTCTGCTTGGGGAGAGTGATCACTGGAGCACGGTGGCAACATGTATGTTTCAGTGCTAAACTATAACACAATTGCTTTCCTTGTTTTTCCTGTACTGTAGCTGTTTTAAGACATTCCAATACATGCTTAAACCCACTGGCGATTACTGACAGCAAAATAGTGCTGCTTGAAAGTTTTTCAACCCAAATTAGAGAACATGACTGTGACTCTAGGGCAGTTGCCTCTCCAAAGACTGTCATGACTATAACTTCTCACTCTGTCTGTCTGTCTATTTAAGTAATTATCTATATTTCTATTAATTGCATCTATCCCTATTTTTACCTACTGTACATGTAAAATAAACCTACATATCCACATTTGCCTGTACTCTGAACACATACTTATGATACAGTGCATATCTGTCCTCCTCCTGCATAGACTTCATACTGTCCTAATATTCCCATTATCCCAGGCATAACTACCTTAACCTTATCAACAGCGACATTGAAACACAGAAGATGATGGCAGATAAGGACTGCAAAGGCCCATCCAGTCTGCCCATTTCTTTTCTACCTTATGGATGTGCCATCTGCCTTTGCTCTGTCAATGGCCTATCTACTCATACTCATCTGTATTGCTCCTATGCCTATCCCATGCCTGTTTGAAGCCATGTACTGTATTCATATCCCACTTCCTGAGGAAGGCCGTTCCATGCATCCACCACCTTTCTGTGAAAAGAACTTCTCACATTACCCTTAATCAGCCTCCTCTAATCTCATGCTGTGTCTCTTGTTCTATTTTCATATACTGAAATATGTTAGACTCTTTCACCTTGTTAATGCCCATAAGGTGTTTGAATGTTTGATCATATCACCTCTCCTTCCTTTGCTCTAGGGTATACATATTGAGCTCGTTAATCTGTCCTCATATGTTTTCTGATGCAGTCCCTCGCCATCTTGGCTGCCTTCTCTTGGACTGCCTCAATTTGGCTAATGTCCTTGTGAAGGTGTGGCTCAGTACTGCACGCAGTACTCCAGATGGGGTCTAACCGGTCTCTTGTAAAGACGGATTATTACCTCACTCTTCAGACTTGTGATACCCCTATTAATACAACCCAACATCCCTAGCCTTACTCTACTGCTTTAGTGGCCTGCTTGGATGATTTTAGGGCGACCCTTATAAAAGTTACTGTCACATTTTCTTTCCTAATGAAGTCCATCATTACACTTGACTACCTGACATCAACACATTATTTAAATATAACACATCACTGCATTGACAACCCCATTTTCTCTATAAAAATGTGTAAATAATCCCAAGACTGAACATATGCCAGCCATTACTTTTTCATGTACTGCCACCTATTCTACTTGTCAAACCTATATTGCTTACCATTCCTTCCATTGAAATCTACACCTCCATATCTTTTCCTAATAATGTGTCTGCCTTCCGTAGAATGCAAAATAAAACAAATCTTACTAGTTAAAAAATATTTGTGTTTGTTTCTCCATGTCTTCTTAACAGTTCCACACAACCTCACTAACTTCATTATGCAGCCGTGGTGGATCTGACCAGATTTTGTGTAGCATTTAGCTCTTGGCTGCGTCTCATCCTTCCCTGCCCCATCTTTCTCCCCATCCCTCCCCTCCTGCCGGGCCCCCTTCCACACTGCACTTAAAGTATTTGCACACTGTACTAATGAAATGCACTTTTACTGCTCTACCTGGGTTGCCTCTAGGCACAACAGTCTTCATGCACACTGTATCTAATGCTGCATAATCTACAGATGTGTTCAGTGATAACTGCATGTTATCCTAATAATGCAACTGAATGTGCCCTTCTTCTAATGTAACTTAAGTATATACTAAATATAAATGTTTATAAAACCTCAGTCATGTTAAATGATAACTGTATGCCTCTACAAATTTAACTGAACGTTCATTCTACAAATGTAACTGAATGTGTATTCCACTGTCTTGTTAAATGTTCACTGTATGTTTAATATTTCATCCATATGTTCCCCCACCTCCTGCAGGTCGCACCAGGAGACTGTGCCTTCTTGGTGAAACATTTCAATAAATAAATAAAATCTAATACCAGCTATTTAAAACCCTGCTATACATTTCACAATGATATTTATGATAATCAGCGTTTAATACAAAGCAACAAATCTTGTTAAGGACTGCCCTTACCCAGATAGCAAATTGTCAGGTGGCTCAATGTAAACTATCAAACCACGATCAACTAAGGCAAAGTTAGAGACCAGAAGCCATCTTCTTCTGTGTATACGTGGAGAAATGTTTCTCATTTTCATAAACACTCAAATGTAAATTCACTTTTTAACCACTGGTTCACATGGTCTGCAAATACTTAAAAGATGACACCTGCTCAATCACCCCTCCAACAACTGTAAACAGGGTTCATGTTCCTTCAAGGCACTGTTTCTCAAATGGTGAGGCCATAAAGGTTCTAAGGAAGGCTCAAAGAAAGCCTGACAGTTAATTACAAAAGTTACTTCAAGCAACAGTGCATGTTACTGCAACATCCTGCACCTACACCTTTTCATATGCTTCAGCATTTTTCATTTGAAATAAAATACTTAAAAGATAATTCCATTAAATGCATGTATGCCCAAGCTTTCATCAATATTCTCAGTTGTAGCTGAATCCCCATTGTTTCACAGCACTTTTCTTGTGACTAAGACATTGAGAATGCAAGACACTGCTTCCAGATTTTATGGGAAATTTGGTGTTCAAAAACAGCTGAGACTATTTAAAGGAACACTTATTTAAAATATAAAACTTTATTTGAAATATAATAAAAAATGCTAAAGTAGTCTCAAAACGGGGAGTGGGATGGCATCTTACAAGACAGGAGAAAGAGCACTCTAAAATAAGAGTAAAATGGTACAAGCACAAACTGTCGCTCAGACTTTTTTCTGACTTTTATAGATGTAACAAAAATGTAAATCATGCCAAGTGAATAAACTCTGCCCTTTATCCAAAAGTATTTTACTTTATTCCTGGTGTACTATGCAAACTATTGTGTGGCAATTTTTCCTACGGGAGGCTCATAAATTTTTCCATGGCTCAGAGGAGGTCTGAAATGTGTGCTACTGCTTAGGGAAAACACCACATGATAAAGCGTAAACTCCGGATTAACAAGCGCACTAGAACTTGGTGCTGGGTGGAATGCCAAAATTCCACTTCCGCTAGAATTCTATGCAATTCTGTGATTTTCATAAAATCAGTAGAATTCCGACACAAAACTTTGGGAAAATGGCAAAATTCAGCAGTTTACATTGCTGTCTATTCCACACAAGAAAAAAACTGCAGAAGACAATGTGCAGTTTACACCAGAATTCTGCAGATTACTTGGTGGGAAAATTCCACGGAACATTTTGAATGGCAATTCTACTGGCAGATTTCATCATTCTACATGCTCCTAGAACTAATCTCATTGACATCTTAAGCACAGTACCAGCTAATTCCAGCAGCACCCTTGTGTAAAAGGATGTGAAAATGTGAATCTTTTGTTTGGTTAAAAGTGTATTTTTAAAATGGACTCAACAGTTTTTCTTTAATTCTTTTACTTACATTTTATCAGCAGTAGTCGTGAAGTTTTCCCTCTGTTCAAGCTGAAACAAACAAGAAACAAGAAAAGTGACTGGAAGAAAAGCACACTGACAATGTTAATTTCTGATCATCACTCTATACTGGATTCAGGTCACTTAAAGTAGCTGTTCGTTATATGAAACAATGAAATAACCTATTCAGCAGTTAAACACAAAAGATGTCAGTTTTTCATGCTGTTTGATTTCATTCCCTATGCAGGATAAGTGTATCTGAAGCTTCTGTTTCCTTGTCACACCCATTATGCTAAATCTAGACAGAGCGGGCAGTAGTTTTCAGTCATTTATAAACATGTGTACCACCTTGACAAATCCAAATGGTGAATACTGATTTCACTTGAAGAGAGAGGATTTTTTTTTTTATTATTATTTCTTTAAGCTCCCGTCACCTACACACAAACTCCTTCAGGAGTCTCCAAGGCATCCCAGTCAGCTCTTGTCCAACCACACACCTCCCTCCTTACCTGCAATCCAGTGCTCTGGCTTTCCCTATGGAGCTCTGTTTATTCCCCAGGCGGGGATGAGGTGGAGGTAGACTCCCGAGAATGTCCAACCCCTCAGAACTTCCGCACTTGGTTGGTAAGCCGTGGCTATGGGACAGGCAGGGGAGATCCGGGGCGGTGCCAGGCACTCTGTCATCCCGGGTGCAAGGGCCATTTTTCTTGATTATTGCTCCCAACACCTATGGATGTCGGCACACTAAGGGACCCAATGGGTTGCGCACACACAGAGGTGTGGTGCTGCTCACGGATCCAGCAGACAATCGGACATCCCTGGACTCCCAATCTGCACTACCACCTGTGGTCACCCAGGTAGCAGTATAGCAGTGGGGAAAGGTGGCCCTCCTCCCTGGAGAGCATCCTATGGGACGCCCAATCCTCCTCCTCCTCCTGGCCGGACCCTGATGACCCAGAGCTCCCTCCTGAACCTGGATCGCTGGCATTGTAAGTGGAAGTGGTATGGCTGTGCCGACAGGCCGGCCCCGAGAGAGGGGCTTTAAAACTACTGGGGCGTAGACTTACGGGGACGTCACCAACTCGCAGATGGAAGCCTTAGACGAGCTCCGTTCCCAGGCGTTCAATCTACAGTAATCCGTGGTCCAACAACAATATGCACAGCATTTACTGATTTGGCTTGACATCCGGGACTTCTACAGATAATGTGGCGATACTGAAAAGCACTTCTGCGTGCTCACAAACTCGAAACAAGGCTGCTAGTAGCAGGCTATGGGCATAAGTCCAGCACCGTCCCGATCCTCGATTACAGTGGGGTCTGGTGAAGAGGATTCCGCTCCGATTCGGGCTCAACTACATCACGGGCGGACAGTAATAAAATTATTAGGCTGCTGCACAAAAATCGACAGTAAGGTCTCTCACATACAAAAACTTCCGAAAACTGGAAGCCTGCACCTCAAATGTGGAAAACCAAGTAGAGATCGTGCAAGGGAACACATGGCCTTCAGCAAGTCGCTGGCACTTCTTCATCATAGGGAAGAGCACAACTCTCGAGTCAAGATGCAAAGGCCAGAGCCGCAATATCATCGGGTGTCTAGTAGCCCGAGGGTGCGAACAGGCAGACACAGCTCAATTCATGGACTGCTGGCTTAAAAAAGAGCTGGGTCTAGAGGAAGACTTCAGACTGGACATAGAAAGAGCCCACAGGTCCGTGGCCCCAAGCCCAGATCAGGAGCACCACCGAGGTCTATCATAATTAAATTCCTAAAATTCCCTGTCAAGGATCAGATTCTTAAGCTGGCATGGAAAAGCGAGATCATAACCTGGATGGTACAAGAGTCTACATCGATCAAGATTTCCCACAATTAATAATGGCAAAATGGAAAAAGGTGTTGTTTGTGGTCAAACAACTAAGGAGAAGGGTCTGAGAGCCCAGCTCAGATATCCCGCTAAACTCTGGATCGAGGGAGAAGATGGCGCCAAATCTTTAGATTCCTCCTAGAAGCTGTGCCCTTCTTGGAATCCAAGGCTATCGCTATCCTCGATTTGAAGGAGGATATAGCAGAATGTGAAATTGTAGAGCTCCTCTGGTCAGTGGCTCTGGGAGACGAAACAGCACTACAAGAACCGACTCTCTTCCCACTACACACTGACTTATCCAAGTGGCTGCAAAAAGAAGTTACCCTGAATGAAGAGTGAAGATTCAGCAAAACAATTTAATTTGATTGCCTACCAGTGATCCCACACGGTGAGCTCGGCTCGGTTTGGTGGCTGAGGTCTTTGGACTACATTCCACGGTACAAGAGGAACCTTTGTTCCAAACCTGTTCTTTTGCCCGAACTTCTGCTTCTGCAGTACACGAGTGGTCCTATGCTATTGTTTCCCTCTACGGCCTGTTCGCTCACTTCCCCAAGGAAGATTTTTTTTTTTCCTGATCAGGATTGGAGCTCGTGAGGCAGGCGGTTTCACAACCAGGACCTTTCTCTGTTCACAAAGCGCAAGTACTATGGCTTCGTGATAATTTGTTTACATTGTGGACAAATCTCTTATGAGACAAGGCCAGTAAAATTTTTCTTAGAAGGGGTCTCGGGGAGGGGTCTCAGACTTAAATACACTCTGGTGCACATATTCATGGGACTTGGTGCCACAGAGTGTAGGGCTAATTATCTGAGTGGGTCATTCATAGGGTGTCTAATTTATTTGCTTGAGATACATGGTGTAAAATCAGTTTGTTTTATTACAAGTGCATCACTGTTTTGGGACTTGTTTAACAAATGTACTATAATAACAGACTTAAAATGCTATGTTATAATGATTTAAAGCTGTAAGGGTTAATTTTTTTGACTGAGCCCTGACTCAATGCATACTCTAAGCTGAGGAATGTACTCGGTGCTAAGTTCTGAGCCGGCCTCTCTGCTACAATTTGCGGTTCCACAAGACATGGGCGGGTCTGGACCTATGACTCACGGATGTTGCAAGGTCCAGCAGCTCAGATGACTGACATCGCCTGGGGCGGCCTCGCTTGGCGCGCCTCACTGGAATCCATTAGAGGGAATAGGCATGGTACTTCCTGTACAAGTAGGCATCTCCGCACCTTGCCCCAGATAACGGGCTTCTCCTCAGGAGGAATATTACCTCCTTCGGCCCCTAGGTGGGCACAGTCATGATTTAGTGGCTTCTGTTGATATGGGGCTTATACCCCATTTACCAGTTGTTGTTATACTTAAGACTCCTAATGGGTTTGGAGTTTTTTGAACGCTTACACCCTTGTAGGGTTCTTGTTCAGATGTTTACTGTTTACCCCTTCCCTTTCTATAAAGTTGACCAAGCATGTAATGCAATAATGGAAAAGAGCTCCAATTATTAAATATGGCAGTGCTGGTTTTCTGAGGACTACTGATACCCCCTTTTTTTTTCTCATGGCTCCATTAAAAATTTGGTCAATAAACGAGGGAATTAATAATCCCATAAAATGGATGAGAATTTTATTAGAGCTCCACCAAGTGAAATGTGACATTGCCTGCCTCTAAGAGACAAAATTGTCTAACACAGAACATTCCAAATTAAGGAGATCATGGGTAGGCTCTGTTTTTTTGGATTCCCTATCTCAAGCTAAAAAGGCAGGCTCGGCCATTAGGATCTGTGTGGTCTGCCTTTTAGGTCTAGAAGACCAGCACGGGTGGTTCAGGAAGGTTGGTGTTAGTATCAGGGTATATAATGGTAGGAAAATGCATATCTCAGTTTATGCCCCTACCCCCAGGAATTCTTAAGGTCCCTGTCATGGTAATTTCTGGTCTCCTGGAAGGCCAGGTGGTTTAAGGCCGGAGACTGGAACTGTGTGGAAGATTTGAGGCTGGACAGGAGCAAGATGACAGTGGGAGGGTCTAGAGCCTGCTCCAGGTTGCTCAGAACCCTGACAACAGAAGGGATTTGGCAGACCTTGGCGCCTACAAAACCCGTCGAAAGCAGACTATACTTTTACTCCGCTGCTTCGGCTCTTACTCTAGGCTAGACCGCTTTACACCCAAAAGAATTTGGCCCACTATTTTAAAGAGGTGGAGATCCATCCTGTGTCATTTTCGGATCATGCGATGGTTTCGGCCTGTCTCAGCAGGGACTCTGTGCACAAAGATGGGCTCTGGTGGTTCGATCCGGGCTTGTCAATGATAGACTGTATGTTAAGTCCACTAAAGAAGTGATAAAATATTATATTCAGGAACACTCCAGAGGCTAGACGGCGGTTAAATTTGTAAGGGATGGGCTCAGAGGTAATAAGGGTACAACAATTTCACTAGTCTTATAAAAATAAACAACATCAAGCACGATTAAAAAGCCCTAGATGAAATAGCTATATTAGAATGGGAGCATAAGACACGGGCAACAAATCACTTCTGCCGTAGTCGAGGCAGCTCGAATTAATATAATCAATTAATGCAGCGACGTACAGAGAACATCCTCAGGTTCACGGAACAGAGGTACTATGGGGGTGGGGGTGGGCAGACTTCCAGCCCTACGCTCGCAAACAAGAGGTGGACAGGTACATTCCTTAATTAGACCTAATGACCCCTCCAGTCTCAGCTTACACAACCCACAGAGATAGCAAACGAATTCCAGAGATTTTACAAGGACCTGTATACTGAGGATAGGGAGCCGAATCATGCCTTCAAAATTAGGACTTTTCTGGATAAAACAGACCTGCCAAAATTATCAGTAGAACAGGGGAGGAATTGGAATCGGGCATCACTGAGGCTGAGATAATAAAGGCGATAAAAACTCTTAAGACAGGCAAGGCACCGGCCTGGATGGCTTCTCTGCCGAGTTCTTTAAATGTTTTATGGATGACTTGCCCTCCTCACTAAGGTCTGTAATGTGCGAGGGAGCTGGGAGCCACCTTGTGGTGAGGCTCTGTGACGCATTACCAAACTAGGGCTGCAAGGTTGGTCCGTGCTGACTTGGGACTTCGTGGCGGCAGACAGCCGGTGTTTGTAATCCGCAGGACCGGAGCCATTTTCATTTTCTGCCCAGCCCAATACAGTTCTTGGCCTTGCATAAGCGCAGGCAATCCTGGGGCGGGACATGCAGAGATCATGTTGAGACTCACATCCTCACAAGCACATCACCAATCCATCCTTGGGAGCCCAGGTAAGTCTCACCCCCACAGGGAGGCGTCCAACAGACACTTGTAACCCCTCCCTGCCGGTCTCGCGCCTGGTACCCGCTCGTGCACAAACCCGGTCACCAGTGTACTGAGCGAACCCTTCGCCTGGCGCCACAAAGCCGCCATGCTTTCCTTTTCAAATGTTCACTACAACTGCAGCTGTATGTAAAGTGGAGAAACAAGTCCTATACAGTAGCTTGAAGGGAGAACTAGGCTGTGACTACTGGTTATGATATTAGCAGCAGCTCTCACTGAAACTGGCTTTTTGAACTGGCAATGAAAAGTACAATTACGTAAGAACTTACCATAACAGCAGATCTTCAAGGGGATCTCAGCCACAGGTACCACTGTGAGGAATTTCACCACTGGTGAATGGGGAATCTACACAGAAGATTTTCAGCAGTACAACTGTGCCCAACCACATGCATCGATGTCAGCCGATGTTGCCAACCCCATAAAGAAGCGGCGGGCCCACGCCTCCTCAGTTCTTTCCCTTTGGAGACGAAGGGAGCAAGGCTAGAGCCCTGGGAAACCGAGAAGAGCGAGGACCTGGCTTCAAAAAATGATGGATACAGCAAATAGCCAGGTCCTAAACAGGAGCCTCTTACAGGGGAGGAATAGACCTGATGGCTGAGATCCCCATGAAGATCTACTGTCACGGAAAGTTCTTACGTAACTGTTCTATCTTCTTCGGGGTATCTCAGCCATCAGGTACCACCGTGAGGGAATGAGTCCCAAGCAGCGACAGGCAGAAACAGCTAAACTGTGAGGCTGAATTTCCATAAACTTAAGACAGGAGATGTAAACCAACCAGCCCAGGCAAGGACCTTCATAAACTTAATACAGAAGGCCTTGAGAGCTGGACTAGCTGAGGACTCCGTAAGCTTAAGACAGGAGTCCTTGCAGAAGAGCCCTGCCAAAACCTGAACAGGCTCTTAAGGCAATGTCCAGACTGTAGTGCTTGGTAAAGGTGCGGACAGTACTCCATGTGGCAGCTGAACAGATATTCGCAGTTGAGACCCCTTTGAAACAAGCCACCAAGGTAGCCATCCCTCTGGTGGAATGAGCTGTCACAGTACCAGGCAACTCTTTGATGTACTTTGTACAGCACACAATGCAATTAGCCAACCATTTGGCTAAACATTGTTAGAAAACAGCAGTGCCCTGTCTACCTAGAGTGAATGAAACAAAAGTTGCTTAGACTTTCTAGATTCCTAGTCTGAAGCAGATAGTACTACAAAGTTCTACACACATCTAACGCATTAAGCAGTGCTTCTCTTGAATTAGCACGCTCTGGAAAATAAACTGGAAGGTGAATAGACTGAATGAGTGTAAACTCTGAGACCACCTTCAGGAGAAACTTAGGATTTGTGCTAAAGATGCTTTTTTTGTGAAAAATGAAATAAGGCTCTCACACCAGAGGGTCTGAAGCTCTGAAATCTTCAAGTAGATGTAATTGCAACTAAAACAACACTTTCCAGGAGAGAACGTGCAAATCACAAATCACGACAGGTTCAAAAGGAGACAGGGTCAGCTTTTTCCAAATGAAATTTAAATCCCAAACTGGGACCAGGAAATGGATTGGGGGTTTCAGATGCAGGTGACCCCAAGGAAGGTATGGAAACATCCAGCTGAGCAATCGTGCAGTCACCCATGGGCTCATGAAAGGCAGAAATGGCTAAAAGGTGAACCTTGAGGGAGGAATACTGGAGACCCAAGTCAGACAAGGTAATCCGGGACATGCTTCAAGGCAGGTGAAAGGGTTTACAGAATGCTGGCAGCCCAAATGGCAAACCATTTCCACTTCATGGCATAAGTGGTACAGGTAGAGGGTTTATGGGTGGCCACCAGGACATCTGCTACCCTGCTAGAAACCCCAAACCTGGCAATGGCTACTGTATGTCCTCAGGAGCCACGCATGCAGATGGAGGGACCTTAGATTGGGATGGTCCAGGGTCCCCTGATCCTGGATCATCAGATTTCTACAGAGGAGCAGAGAAACCTGAGGCACCTCTGCCAGTTGCTGAAGTAGAGGGAGCTATATGGCAGGGCCAGAATGGAGCTACCAGGATCATGGTGGCTACCTCCATCTGCAGCTTGTTCAGCACCCTCTGTATTAGTGAAAATGGAGAGAATGCGACAGAAACCTCCTGCTCCAGGAGAGGGACAACGATCCCACCAGAAAACTCCAGACCCCGGATCTAATGATCAGCAAGTGGGCAGGTTTGTGTTGAGTGGGATGCAAAAGGTCCAACTCTGGATGGCCCCATCTGTCGAACAGATCATCTGCTATGAATGAGAGAAGCTCCCATTCGTACATGCTGGACAGAGTCCTGCTTAGACGGCCTGCCAGGCAGTTTAGAGCATCTGGCACGGGACTGCCAAGAGTGTCAGGCTGTGTTCTAGAAACCAGTACCACACACGCATGACCTCCATGCAGAGGGGATAAGAGTGTGTCCCACCCTGCTTGTTGATATAATAGGTAGTGCTCAGGTTTCTCCGACTGCACCAGCTGTTGGCCGGGGCTAGATGGTCCTGAAAGGCCTGCATGGCATAGAGCACCGCCTCATTTCCAGGACACTGATGTGCAGGGCGGAGTACCACTGGGACCAGACGCCTGGGTTTGAAAAGGACCAGGTGAACCACCCCAACCGAGTCCTGCGCATCTGTGGTAAGGATCTGTTGTGGAGTAGTAATCTGAAAGGGTACCTCTTGCAGAAGGTTCAAGGATTCATCCACCACTACAGAACCTTGGGACGGGAGGAGACAAAGACTAGCTGGTCCAACACATCCAGACGCTGATCCCACTGCACCATGAGTGTCCACTGAAGCATATGTATGCGGCTTGGCTAGAGACAATGGAAACAGCGGCAGCCATCAAGCCCAGAAGCCTGAGATACAGTCTGGCAGGAATGTACCGACTACAGGAGACTTCCTGTGCTTGGGCCATGAGGCATTCCGCTTGCACTGGAGAAGGAATGCTTTCCGCTGTGAGTCCAGAACCACTCCAATACATTGTAATTTTGAGACGGTATGAGGACAGACTTGGGCAGATTGACCGTGACTGCCCAGGGCTTGGAACAGCTGGAGAGTATGCTCCAGAGTCTGTAACAGCGGATCCCTGGAGAAGGCTTCTCGAGAAGTCAATCATCCAGAAACGGAAGACATACAGGCCCTCTTCTGAGGGCTACTGTGACCATGGCTAAGCACTTGGTAAATACATGCGCGCAGAGGACAAGGCAAAGGGCAAGACATTGAACTGGTAACGCTCCCTTGGAAAGCGAAGTGGCGAAACCACCTGTGAGAAGGAAAAAACGCTATGTGCAGGTATGTGTCCTGTATATCCAGGAGCAAAGCCAGTCCCCATCTTGAGAAGGGCAGAAGTCCTGGTAAAGTTACCATATGGAGCTTTTTCTATTGGACTAAGAGATTGAGGTCCTTCAGATCGAGGATGGGCCATAAATCCCCGTTTTGGGTACCAGGTTTGGTTCCTTTGACTCTGGCACTGTTCTATTACTGCTTATGCAAGAGAGAGTCTGGTACTTCCTCCTGAGCACAGGAAGGTGGGCCAGGGTGGTGACTGATGGGTGGCGGAGGGAATCTGGAGGGTGCAGAATTAGCTCCAGGGTATGACCACTTTCTATGATTTGTAGAAACCAAGCACCTGATGTGATGGCTCTCCACTGATTCAAGATGGAGGAAGAACCAACTTCTGACCACCACATCCTAGGCCTGGACCAGAAGGGGGTCTGTCATGGAGTCAACTGAGGCGGCACCTGCTGAAGCAACAGGGCCTTGGTTCTAGGATGCTTGGCAATGGTTACAGCCAGTGAGGCAGTAAAGGAGGACTGGGCTCATCACTTAGCTTGGGGACAAGAGCCCAAGCCTGGTCTGGCAGCTTCTACGAAAAACAGAACACCCCCAGGTCATTTATGATATCCTGGATATCTGGGCCTAAATGTTTTGTGCCACTGAAAGGGCAGTTAGAACTCTGTTTTGCCGTCAGCTGCAAACCAGACACATATAGCCAAGAGTACTCTGAGGCAAATACTAGTGTCAGCTGCCCTGGCAATAGTGTGATAAATCAGACGGCCCCAGAGGTAAGCCTGCCAACGCCCCCCGCAGTTTGAAAGCACTGCAGGAGTTCCTGCTTTGGGTACCATTGGGGCTGAGCCACAGCCTTGTCCTTCCTGGCACTGGTGATTTTGCAGTTTCACCATGCAAGACAGGTAGTTGGCAATCCTCAGGTCTAAGGTAGAGGAGGCAAAACCCGCTTGCCCACAGGTCAATCTGATGGGATTCCTTATTTAGGGCAATGAATTAAGATGCTTAGGGACCTTGGACCTGTCATGAGTGACCTTAATAATCACAGAATCTGTCTCAGTCTGGGCAGCCAAATAAGGGGTGCCCTGAAGCATTATAGAGCTTATCTGCCCGGTGTGGCATTGTTGGTATCATGTCTGGTTTGTGCAATGCAGCTGAAGTAGCATTACTTAGGGCATAAAGCATAAGGGGATGATTCTAGGGGAGACTCTGGAATTTCCAGATAAGTCTGTCAGGTCCCTTCTGGTGGCATCGTCCCTCCTCTGTCTGAACCCCATGGTGGCAGAGAGCCGTTTATAATGCCATAAAAAGAAGCATCCTCTGGAGGAGACCTCGGGGTATGCATAACTGATTCCTCACTAACTGAAGAGGCAGTGGAATTATCCTCAAGTATAATACTGGTCCTCCTCCTCTCCTCATCTGGTAACATGAGGTCAGGATGATACACCTCGATGTCAACATCATCACTGAGATTCGGATGACTGCTTCGTCAGAGCTGCCCGGGGTCCTTAGGCCTATGAACAGGTATCAACATCAAGAAGTCAATGACGGGAAGGGCGATGGCGGTCTGTTATAGGCAGCAAACTGCTGCACTATAACATTAGTAAAGCGGACAAGAACCCTCATTCTAGTCCATGGTTGTTGGGGAGGGTTTGACAGCATGGTGGCCGATGCCCCAGCAGGCTGACCTGGCAAGCCTGTCACCAGAGACAAAAATGGCTCCCATGGAAGTGGTCGTTGATGATGAGGCAGTCATCGACTGAGGTCGAGCCGATTACCGGAGGTGGACGGCTTCGCACCTATAGAAACATGTGGAGGAGCAGTCGGTATGGGTCTGCAGGAACCAGGATCTGGAAAGCACGCCGCTTTGTCATGGCTGCGCCATCAGCAAGGAGCCCTCAAGAAGAGGTCGACAGGTAATGGGACAGCCTCCAGGGGTAGGCAGTCATGGTCCCAGTCTTTTTGTGTGACCTTTCTTGAGGACTTGTCCTTCTAGTGGGCCTTAGAGCTCTTGGGCCCGGAAGGCGACTGGTGAGCAATTGCCCCAGAGGGCACTGACTCAGAGCTGGCTACCTGGTGTTCCATGAAGAGTTCGAGCGCCTTTTGTGTCGCCGCCTGAGGGTGGTTTAATTATACTGCTGGCACAGCTCACAACTGAAGTATCATGGTCAGCTCCAAGACAGCAGACACAGAGTGCTCGCTGTTGGAGGCAATGTTCTTTCTGCAACAATGGAAGAGAGAAGTCAATGGTTTCACTCTACATAAACGAAAAAGAAAATAAATCTCTGAAAAAGATTTTAAGGGTTTGCAGGAAAAAGGCCATAGGCAAGAAATGGCGTGAACACTGCAATGGTTCTTCTGCGGAGACTGTGCTTACTAGTCGATGGCGAGACAAGCCTTTAAAGGGATGGTAATGTCTATTGACGCCGACGGCATGGGCAGGCGAACTGTACTACTGAAAATCTTCTGTGTGGATTCTCCATTCACTGATGGTGAAGTTCCTAAAGTGGTATCTGATGGCTGAAATACCCCTGAAGAAGATTTATCGTTACAAAATTACTTGTAGCTTTTAAACAGTATAAAACAGCTACATTTACTGTAACAGTAGATCTTCAAGAGAATTTCTTCCCTAAGCCACACCTTTGGAACTATACATGTGTCAAGCACTAGGACTACACGAACTTTTGCTAGCCAGGGGCCACCCACCACATCACACGACAACGTCTACATAAATGTGGGTGGCCCCATCTCTCTCTTCAGTCCTCATCAGAGATTATGCTCAGAGGACTCTCTTCTAGGGGAATCAGGAAATTACACCAGTGCCTCTGATATCAGGCAGACTTAGACGCTGGAGATAGCAGCCATGGAAAACCCCAAGGCAGAATAGTATGCCATATTCCCTTACAGCTGATAAAAATGGGGACAGAGGAGGATTCTCTCAAAGACCTACTGCTGCTTAAGTACATAAACAGATGGTCCATTTTACAGCTTCCCAAAAAGGGGAACGGCTGCCAAATCTCTCCTGAGATATGCCCAGGCCACAGTGCTTACCAGAATTCTGTATTGGAGCAATCCTAACTATTGTATTCCCTGGGAAAAACTAGAATTATCCCTTAATCGCATACCTGATGTTGTCTCAGTGGTCTTCATTGGGGCCTCGGTCTTTAGGAAGGAGACTTTATATGGGAGTGAAGTCTAATATCCTGGTTTGGTCCAGTCTTAGAAATTCTCCAGACCTGGTACCAGTCAGTTAGTTATTTTCTTAGAACCCTGCAGGCAGAGGTGAAGGAACGATACCACAACTGGTACATGCAATACAGAGCTAGCATAGGGTAGGCCTTTCTTTCATATTTCAGATATTAGACGCCCAGGGCTGCTTCCTTTTAGCACTCTGCAAGAAAGATATGACCTACACCAGAAATACAGGTTACTCACCTGTAACAGGAGTTCTAGGAGTGGTATATGTTGTACATCCACACTGTCTGGCAGCTGCAGCTTTAAGATGGGCCAGAAAGTCTTTAAGCTGGCTCCTTGCCCCCACCCATGTGATGAAACTCTTGGCTCCACCCCATGACACCAGATGTAGCCCGCTGGAAGAACAGGTTGTGCGCTGAAGCTGAGAGGTCGGGTGGGTCTGGTGGATGAACAACATATGCTACCACTTTAGAACTCCTGTTACAGGTGAGTAATCTATTTCTAGGGGCGTGGATATGTTGTTCTAGCCACACTGTCTGGCAGATTCTAGCAGCCTCCCGGGAGAAGGAGGCAGGGCACACAACCCTACTTAGGAACAGGGACTGAGACCTGAGGTTCCAAACCAGCATCCCGGGGACTCAAGGTCGATTGGTAATGGGAAATGAAGGTGTATGCCGACTTCCAGGTAGCAACCCTGCAGATTTCCTGGATAGGGACGTGCTTAGAAACAGCCACTGATGCAGCAGTATGAAGGGTGGAATGAATCCTAAGCTCTACAGGAGGCTCCCAAGCCACCAACCTATAGCAGAGATCAATGCAGGAAGTGATCCACCTGCCAATCGTCCGCTTTGCAGCAGGTCTGCCAGGCTGCTTCAACATAGGTGACAAACAACTGGTGATTCTTTCCCGAACTTCTGCCGTGACGCTCTTTGTAGTAAGCGAGTGCTCTTCTTGGGTCCAAAGTATGGAGCCTGTACTGCCTCTGAGGTGTGACTGGGGTAAAACACCGACAGAGTCAACACCTGGTAAGGTGAAACTCCGACACCACCTTCGGGAGAAATTTCGGGTGGGGGCAGGACAACCTTGTCCCTGTGGAAGACCAGGTAGGAGCTCGATGAAAAGCGGCTGGAGCTCCCCAATCCTTCTGGCTGATGTGACAGCCACCAAGAAGGTGGTCTTCCACGACAGGTGAAGATGTCATCTGTGCATCGGTTCGAATACACATATGAGCTTGCATACCAGCAGTAAATCCCACGGAGGTGGTGTTCATGTCAGAGGGGATATGTGATCTAGGCCCTTGAAAAGTGCCAAACCACCTTCTCCTGCTCCACTAACTGCTTGCTGGCCCACGCCTGGTAAGCAGAGATGGCTGCCAGATGCACCTTGAGGGTCATCGACTGAAGCCCCTGCTGGGAAAGGAACCACAGGTAGTCCAGAATGCTAGCCAGTGGACAGGACAAAGGGTCCAACTCCTGCTTCTGACACCAAATGGAGAATCTCTTCCATTTGAAGGCATAGCATTTTCTGGTTGACTCTCTTGGGACGCCTCAACGACGTTGAGGACCTCGTCGGGAAGACCCAAGGCCTAGAACTCTAGCCACTCAGCAACCAGGCTGTCCGTGCAGGGATTGAACGTCCGGATGGAGTACCTTCCCTCGTTGACGGACAGCAGGTCTGGGCAGACTGGAAGCTGCCTCGGGAGACTGGAGCTGAGGCTGAGGAGATCTGGATACCAGAACTGGTGAGGCCAGTCTGGGGCTATCAGGATCACCTGAATCTTGTCCTCTTGATCTTGAGGAGCACCTTGTGGATCAAGGGCAGAGGAGGGAAAGCGAGGAGAGGACCGGGGTCCACAGCTTGAGAAGGCATCCCCTGCAGCGAGCCCTGCTGAGGGGCAGGCGTGGTACAGCCTCAGCTTGGTGTTCTCCTTGAGGCGAACAGGTACACCTGAGGTGTGCCCCAGTGGAGAACAGGTCTTGTACTATCTCCAGCAGGAGAGACCACTGTGAGATGCGAGATCCACCTCCAGGCTGAGCACGAGAGACCAAATGCGAACAGCTTCCTTGCACAGAGGCAAGCAGTAGGTCCCACCTGGTCTGTTGAGACAGTACATGGTCGTGGTGTTGTCTGTCTGGACCACCTGACAACCGAAAAATGGAGCGAAGGAGGTCAGGGCTCCAGCAGGTTGATGTGGAATCGGGACTCCTGAGGAAACCTGAGTCCATGGGCTCTGTGCTCCTCCAGATGGGCACCACAACCCAGAGAGGCGCCGGTCGTCAGGATGCCCGCCTGCTCAGGGCAGACGAATGGGATTCCCTCCAGAGATGAGATGGGACGAGCTACCACTGTAGGCCGTCCCACATCTCCTGGGTCACAGAGACTGGTTGGTCTAGATTACCTGAGCACTGATACTACTGGCGGGCCAGCCACCACTGCAGGGGCGCACCTGCCAGCAGGCCCAATGGATCACGCTGGTGCAAGCTGCCACGAGACCCAGAAGGCACAGGAAGTCCCAGGCAGGGCGAATTGCCCAACCAGAAATGACTGGGCAAAGGAGGAAAGGACCCTCGGCCCTGTCCGCCAGGAGCCAACTCTGGCTGGAAAAGTCTAGCTCCGCCTGATAAACTGAATCACCCTTGGCTGAGTTCCAACTTGGCCCGTGTGATGAGGAGGCCAAGTTGACACTAAGCTTGGAGGGCCAGATCTCAGGACTGCTCCATTTCTAACCTGGAGGAACCTGCTATCAGCCAGTTGTCCAGGTAAGGTGGACCCAGACCCTCAGTGCCGCAGGAATGCGCCACCACTGCAATGCATTTGGTGAAGACCCTGGGAGCTGATGAAAGGCCGAAGGGCATGGCCTGGAACCTCAGGAGGGTTCCTCTGCCCAAAAGCAGAGGAACTGCTGATGAGACGGACGGATTGGGACGTGAAAGAACGCTGTCCTGAGGTTCAAGGAGCAGAACCACATGCTCTGCTCCAAGGATGGTGTTATCCGAGCCAGGGTTACCATCCGAAAGATGCGTAGTCTTAGGAGCTTGTTCAGGTCGGTACAGATCGAGAATGGTCGTCAGCCCCCATCCTTTTGGAAGCAGGAAGTACCTGAAACAAACCCTGGGCGCGGAGGAGGATCCGCAACCTTACGGACTACCCTTGGAGGAGTTGGTCGATGTCATCTCAGAGAGCAGACTGGGAGGCTAGGACCTGGTAGCCCACGGGCGGGCTTGAAAGGGAGGGACCTGCTTGAACTCCAGAGGCAGGCCCTGGCCGACCACTTCCAGCACCCGCGGTCCATGATGACAGCAGACCAGGCGGAAAGAAGTGATTGAGCCGCCCCCATGGGGACCCAGGGAAGGTGAGACGAGGTTGGCGGCACCCCACAACCAGTCACTGGGCAGGCTTGGAGAAGGAAGGACAGGCCAAGGAGCCCTGGGGCCCTTCACCTCGGCTTCCCGACCAAGGAAGCGAAGGGACTTGGCTCTAGGGCACCAAGTTTGAGCCTTCTGGATAGGTCTTACCACAGGAGTGGAGGGACGAAGGGCTTACGCTGCTGATGGCGGCCTTTGTTCCTTTGTGCAGATGTGACCAAATCTAGGGTGGCACTGGATTTTCAATGCGCTGGAGGTGGCCCTCCACACCGGGCCCAAACAGGTCAGTGCCCAGAAGCGGAACATCTGCAAGCTTGTGTTGGGTGTCTGCCGTGAAGGTGAGATCCATAACCAAGCCCTGTCCACTACCTAATGGGCACAAGAGTCTCCAATGTCCAGAGCTGTCTGGGGCTACTGCTTTGTCCCTGCCCTTCCCTGATCCCAGACCTGCTTGACCGTGGTCTGGAGGTCAGCCGGGGATGAGGGAGCACCTCATCCAGGAGCCCAACAGAGTGAGAGAAGTGTGCCATGTAACAGCCAAGCTGGCCTGGCGAAGGCCCAAAGGTGGCAGCGTATACCTTTCTCCCGAGTTGTCCAATTTCTTGGACTCCTTATCTGGGGCTTGTCCATGTCCCTCGTGTTGCCTGAGTGTCCGAAGGTAGAATCTGCCACCAACCCATTGGCCAAGGGTGCTCCAAGAAGCCAGAGAGAAGGCCAAGTAGGAGCGCAGCGTGCATGGGCCATCCTGGCTGATGGTGCTGGGCAGGAGACTAGGCGCTGCAAGAGTTCTAATGCCGGGCCCACAATGGCCTCGGCTATGGGGAAGGCCTCCGTGGGTGAGTCCCCTTGTCCAGAATCTCAGTAAAAGTTTCTGGCCCATTTCTCCATGGGTTCGAGCAGCATCCCGGAGGACTCAGATGAGCCGAAGGATACAGAGGAACGAGGTGGGTTCTTGTCCACAGAAAGACCCCTGAGGATTCAAGGTCAGCCGGACAGGAATACAACGAGGAGTCTTCGGACTCTGAAGAGTCTGCGATAGCTGGTGACTGCCTGAACCACTCTCCACAGGCGATCGGGGGTTGAGAGTGACCAACAACCGTTGGGAGCAAACCATGAGCCGACCGAGAATCCTGGTTAGCACCCATTCTTTGGCTGGGGAGGTGGTTCTACCACAATGTGGGCGGGCAGCCCTGTTTGGCCAAGCCGTCTGTGCCTGGACCGGGTCCTCAACTGGGGAACCGTGGCGGGAGTCTGCTTCAGCCGCTTGGTGACAGCCACTTAACTGCCGGTTGACAGCCAAAAGGAGCTATTGCAACATTAGATCCTCATGATGCTGACGCAACTTGCGCGGAGCCTCTCCTCAGCAGAGGAGGATGAGGAAGAAGAGCGGTAGTGCCACTTTCCGTGATGTCGGGACTAAGACCGCCAATGTCGGTGGGATTTCCCGAGCGGAGGAAGACCGACACCTCGACCGTCAGTGGTGCCGGGTAGCGGGTCGAGAAAGAGAGCCGGGAAACCCGCTGCCCTCTGGTTCAAGGTCCTGGGCTGGGGACTTTGGCTTAATGGTCTGAGGCAAGTCCTGGAAGGCACCGGAGTCAGAGAGAGAGTTGTCAGCCTCCCGGTCGACAACCTGTCAGTGGGCTCGAGAAAAATTTCGGCTGCATCAACAGGCATCTCGGCCGGCTGGTCTGACAGTGACACCATGAAACCAGCGGCCTGGGCCACAACATCGACCGAGCTGAGAGCCGGTCTGGAGAATGAGATCTCCCCGCTCCCAGGAGTGTCGACGGTGGGCCATACCTTTTTTCAGATCCTTCTTCCGGGACCGAGGGTGTGCGACCAAGGACCCTCCCCTTTAGTCGAGAGGACTGGCACGCTAACGAAAGGAAGCAGAGTAAGAAGAGCCCAGTTGGAGTGGAATAAAGGCTGAAGCCGAAAAGTCACTCGCCATGGCCTGGGTCACCACCTCCTCGGGGGCCGTGAGCTGTTCAAGCTGTTCAAGTTGTTCCGAGAGCCGCGCTGGACACCACTTCAAATCGAAGGAGGCACTGCTGAGCCTCCTTGATTTGACTGCGAGTACCATTTCTCCGATGCGCCCCAGCTGGAGTCGGGGCAGTGCGGTCTTCGAGCACCAACGGAGAAAAAGGACAGACATCCTCGCGAAGCCTGCAGATCGTGTGGTCGTGCTCTGAAGCAATAAACGCACGGAGACATGGGGTCGGATGCAAAAGTGACATTTTCTGCCCGAAGGCAACCGCGGAACCTGGGAACGGTCCTGTCCTCCATCGCAGTAGCAAGGGAAGAGGGTGAGGACTGAACTCTAACGCAGTTTCAAAGTAAGTTTAGGGGAAAAAAGTTTTAGAGCCACGGCCTGCAAAACACAAGGAGCGCTTAGGAGGGAACCTGATGCTTCCAAGCGTAAGGAAGATCTTGTATCATGGGGCAGAGCTGAGAGTTTCATCACCTGGGTGGGTGGGAGTAGCCAGCTTGAAGACTTTCCAGCCCATCTTAAAGTGACAAGGTATCTGTCAGACAGTGTGGATAGAACAACATATCCACGCCCTAGAATTATGATTATTATGCCATTCCCATGTTAGGAATCTCCTCCTGCACCGACCCCAGTTAAGTCGATGTTGCCCAACCACCTACCTTTACTGTTAAATATAATTATAGCCAGCTTGAGGGGTCAAGTTTACCCTCACATTATTGTGCAGCTATATCCGGGACTACAGTAACTAGCGAATCCACTAAGGGATTCTAGAGGCATGGAATAAGGAACTCCCGGTTCCAGTCTCTGATGAGGACTGGCTAAAATATGTTAGATCCTCCTTAGGCATCTTTGGATCATCAGATTCAGGAGTTTGCCTGGAAAGCAAGAAATAGATATTTTAATACCCCAGACAAACTGCCACGCTTCTCAGGCAGCCCCAGGGGAGATGATGAGAGACTCGGGGAGGTTTAGCAGGCTACGTTCACATTATGTGGTCTTGTACAAGACTGAAACAATATTGGTGGGCAATCTCTGTGGCTCTGCAGGAGTTGGTGGGAAGAAGCAGTGTTAACCCATGAGTTGGTACTCCTTTGCCCCCGATGGCCTGCATATCCCATGGTTCTCCTTCCGCTCACTTACCTACTTGCAGTCAAAAGGCAATCACGCACCTTTGGGGACAGAAATCCTCACCATCCCTTCAAGACTGGTTTAGGGTCATAGGGGAACTTTATACTATGGAAAGAATGATTGCATGGGGAGGAGAGACAGGGAAGGACCCTTTGAAATTAGGTGGCGTAAATGGGTGATGTACATTTCAGTACAAACCCTCGTTTGTACCATGAAGGATCCTAATAGTCCAGATAGTTATGATAAAGTCACCCGGGATGTATCTCTGAAACCTACTTTGATTTTCATTTTAATTTAATATGTGCTACGAGTATCATGTGGCTACTTATAACATTGGAAAGACATGATGACTCTTCCCATGAAGCATCTGGTGCTCGGATTGCACCTACATGGACTAGAACATGGACTCTGGTTGTATCCAATAGACACTGTCGAAATGTACATGTTTATGTGATGCGTCTATATGCTTCTGTATTTTTTGTAACAAAATTAATGAAAAAAATACAGTTTAACCCATTATACCCATTAGCGCCATATGGCGTCAGAACCATCCATTGCATTGCTTAACCTGACCCAAAATGGTGGCATCTGACAGAAGGAGTTGAGAAAAGTGGTCATATTAAGAGAAGCTGCAGCAGCTTAACATGTACTCCTGGACGAGAGCGAAAGGGATGTAACCGAGACCTACAAGTACCTCACGAGTGAACAAGATGCAGAAACGAAGTTCTTTCAGAAGAGTAGCACTAGAACACAGGGGTATGTTACAAAGCTGGGGGTGTTTAGGAGGGATCCGAGGAAATACTTCTTTACAGAAAGGGTGGTGGATGCCTGAAACAGCCTGCAAAAGAGGCAGTGGAGGTGAAGTCAGTGGGGAGTTTCAAGTACATGTATAGGCACATGGGCATGACAGGTACAAGAAAGTGAGGAGGGAGGGACACCTGTGACTGAATAGGGCCAAGGATCTAGTAATAAGCAAGGACAATAAGGCAGAGTGGATGGGCCTACCTGTCCTTTTCTGCCAACATATTCTGTGTTACAATACCCTGTTCAAAGTTTTGCCCTGGAGACTGCAAGGATGATTTGCTGCTGTCACTAATGTTACAAGAAATAAATCTTTGTACAATTATCCTACAACCACACTCTGGTCTTTACAGTAGTTTCAGTGTCCAAAAGCAGGCTATTCTGCTGTTTTTAATGCAATACCCTACACTACAGTGTTGTCCTGGAGTACAGTAATCTTAAATCTGTTGGTTCCAGGACAGGAAACAATGAGGTAATAATCCTAGGGGATCTCAACCTAAACTGGCTTGGAGGCAATGTCAAGCAGTGTGAAACTCTGCTAGCTGGCTTCTCAATGTCCCAACTCATTCAGGAGCCCACCAGATGGTCGTCCATAGGTGGTAACAGCTCTCCTGGACTGGGTCCTGACCAACAAGCCTGAGCGGATTAGCTCCTCAGGTACCCTCCCGGACTCCATCTCTGACCATGCCCCAGTGTACAGCATATGGAAGATCTCGCCCCAAGATCCCTCCCAAAATCATCCAGGTCAAGGGACTTCTCCAGGTTTGACCAGGGACCTTCCAGGAGGATCTCATGTTCCTTGACTAGTCTTCAGTGATGGATGCCCAGAATGCTTCCTCAGCAGTCTGTCACTTCAATAGTATCTTGACATGTTACAGGATAAGCATGCCCCACCTTGTCAGAAGGAGGGTAAGGGGCTGTCACAAAATGGCTGCATGGGAGCCTCCTTGCTCTCATGAGGGCTAGAGATAAATGTTGGGCCAGTTTCAAGGTCTCAATGGACCAGACCATATTCCAATGTTACAGGAGGCTCAGGAATGAGTGCAAAAGGCTATCAGGGTTGCCAAAAGCGACTTCTGTAAAGCTGCCTTGCAGACCTCAGCTAAGGACCCTAGGAACTTCTGGAGGAATATTAAAGACACAGTGAGTGGCTCCTCCTCCTCCTGTGAGGCTCCGGACATGCTCATTGATGGTGCTAGCTGTAATAATCCGCTAACTATCGCAATGAATTCAATGCTCACTCGGACCTGTTCGCGCTCACCTTCACTATTCTCCTCCACTGGTCATGATAGTCCTATCCAAGTCCCTCTGCCTCAAATGGCACATTCCCCTTGTCCTCCATTCTATCTCAAGGCTGTGATGGTAAAAGAAATGCAGAGATTGCTAACTGGTCTCTCACCCTTTTCTAGTGCTGGCCTTGATGGCATGGAACAAAGCTTCTCTGCCTTGCCGCTGCCTACACTGCCTCCCCTGTGGCCCATATCGTCAACCCATGCTTAGCCTCTGGGGTTATCCCAGACCTGTGGAAGGTGGTAAGGTTGTCCCTGTGCTCAAACAGGGCAACTCCAGGATCATTGACAACTATCGTCCGATTGCCATTCTGCCTGCCATCAGCAAGCTCCTTGAGAAAGCTGTGGCAGGACAACTCTGGATTATATCCAGGCTCATGAGCTTCGGTCCCCTCGAGATGGCTTTTGAAAAGGAACAGCACCACCTCTGCACTGGTCTCTGTCACTTCTGGGATAAGGGCTGCTATGGACCAGGGCAGACTCTCTGGGGCCATCTTTATTGATCTCTAAAGCCTTTGACCTTGTTGACCATGCCTTGCTATGCTCTCAACTTGGGTCTTTGGGCTTAACCCTCCGCCCTGAGTTGGTTCTCCAACTACCTTCATGGAAGGCAGCAACTGACCAAATATAGTAAGGTGCTCTCGGACGCCACCCCCGTGTCCTCAGGGGTCCCCCAGGAGTCAGTCCTTGGGCCCCTGCTTTTTCCATCTTCATCAATGACCTTCCTCCTCGTGCCTCCTGCAGGGCTGTCCTGTATGCTGATGACCTTGTTATCCTCACTCATTCAAAGGATATTGGGGTCATTAACCACCAACTGAGTGAGGGTTTCAGGAGTGTCTATTCCTGGATATCATCCCATAAGCTGGTCCTAAATCTTAAAAAGACCCAGGCCATGCTGTTTTAGTTCCCATGCCACATTAAAGGCCTCCTCTGTTCCTATGTGCATCTCGGGTATTGATGGCACTCTGTTCTCACCACCGATTCCGTCAAATACCTTGGTGTGACACTTGACCCGCGGCTCGATCTTGGTCAGCATATCCAAAATGTGTAGAGCTGTTAACTGGAAATTGGGTCTGGCTTACAGGGCAAAGAATAACCTTACTCCGGCTGCTCGCTTAGCACTGTCTAGAGGGTGTCTCTACCATCCTCTGTTATGGGCTCCTTTTGTTTGCCAATACCTCCAAGATCCACTCTCTAGATGGACCGTTGCCTATAACAACATCTGCCATTTTGCTCTTGGAGTCCCTCGTCTCACTCACCACTGTAATCTGTACAGCAAGCTCAACTGGCTCTCCCACCCAATTATCTGAATTTTTGTGGGCAGTTTCACGGTAAGGTACTGGCTACTGGCACCCCCATGACTGGCGGAGCTCCTTGTGCCAGCAGCCCCTCTACCTACCCCTAAGATCACTGGGCCCTGCTATCCTTAAGGTCCCTCCTACTCAGTCCAAAATGGGGGACAGGGACTTTGGCCATGTGCCCCTAGACTGTGGAACTCCTTTCCTGTCCAGGTCCAGACCCCCGCCCCCAGTTGGGCCTACACACCTCCCAGGGGAACCACTTGAAGCTCTCGTCAGTATGTGACTGTCTTAACCCTCCCTGATTAGCCAGGTCCTCTGCACAGTATACCTGAGTGTATTCATTCCATGTATCTTGCAAATGTGTAAATGTTGTATATATCTGTGTGTGTGTGTGTGTATATATATATATTTATTTTGCTAGTGACGTTGTGTCAGTGACGCTGTACCTTAGCATATTTACTATGATTACTGTTGTGACCCGAGATATCTTACCATGTATGTTATGCTTCTCCTGACATCTGTGCATCTGCCCTACTTGCTTCAAACTGTACTCTATGTTCTTTGATTTCCTGTACTCTCCGGTCGCATCTTGAAAATAGGCATGTGTTTGTCTAGTGTACTTACCTGGTTAACAAAAGCTAAATAAATAAATAACAGTCCCCTGAAATACAGTAAAATACATTTCTATCCACAATCACCCTGGAATACAATAATATACATAACTTTCCCACAGTGTCACCCTGGAGTACAGTAATATGGATACCCTACTCACAGTGTCACCCTGGAGTACAGTAATATACACAACCAGTCACAGTGTCACAACGGACTATGGGAACCCAGGCAGACTGGATGGACCACAGTTCTTTTTCACCGTCATTCTCTGTTTCCATGTTACCCTACCCAGTGTCACCACTGAGTAATGTACATTCCTGCCCACAGTGTACCCCTGAGTACATTAATGTAATGTACCCTGCCCAGTGTCACCCTGGAGTACAGTAATAAGCATACTCTGCCCAGTGTGTCACCCTGAAGTGCAGCAGTGTGCATACCCGACCACAATGACAATTCCACAGCGAAGACCATCACAGCCACAAATCTGACTAGGTCGCTGTGATGGTCTGCTGTACACAGGCATTGTGTCTCCCAGTGTTACATCCCTCACCCCAAACCAACTTCGACTGCAGTTGGTTATTTAGAGATGGGGTGTGGGGCAAAGCCCCTGCAAAAAGCACTCCATTCCTGACAGGAACAATGCTGACAGTTGGCACTGTTCCTGTCATCTTTCAGGATGTTAACATTGTTGTAGATATTCGGACATGGAACATAGTATGGGAACTTGGGCAGACTGAATGGACCATTAGTCTTTTTCTGCCATCGTTTCTGTGTTTCTAGGTTACCTACCCACAGTGTCACCACTGAGTAATGTACATACCCTGCCCACAGTGTCGTCCTGAGTACAGTAATGTACATACCCTGCCCACAGTGTTACCCTGGAGTACAGTAATATACATACGCTATGAACAGTGTCACCCTGAAATACCATTATGTACGTGCCCTACCAACAGTGTCGCTCTGGAGTACAGTAACATACACACCCTACCCACAGTTTTGCCCTAGAGTACAGTAATGTACATTTCCTACCCATAGGGTCTCCTTGGAGTACAGTGATGTACACACCCTACCACAGTTTTGTCCTTGTGTACAGTAATGTACATACTCTACCCTACCACAGTGTTTCTGGGTACGGAGGTGTGCACACCCTACCCACAGTGTCACCCTGGTGTACATTAATTCATGTACCCTATCCACAGTGCCGCCTTGGAGTACAGTAATAAACTTTGTTCAAAGTGTTGCCCTAGAGTATGGTAAATGTTCATACCCTACCCACAGTGTTACCCTGGGCTACAATAATGTAAATAACCTACTGACAGTGTTACCCTAAAACACAGTAATACATGTATCCTACCCACAGTGTCACCATGGAGTACACTAATGTATATACCCTACCCACAGTGTTACTCTGGAATGCAGTAATGTACATATCCTATCCACAGTCACCCTGGAGTGCGGTAATATATGCACCCTACCCACAGTCACCCGAGTACAGTAATATACGCATCTCAAGCACAGTCACATCTCTGGAGTACAGTAATGTACATACCCTTACCCACAGTGTTGCCCTGGAGTACAGTGATATACATTACCTACACAGAGCACCAGCTTGAGTACCACAGTATAGGTACTCTATCCAAAATGCTGGGACAACGGTCGTCCATATTTTATTTTTCTCATAACTTACAATGAAAATCTGACATTTATATCACAGTTCAGCAGGATCCAGTGTAGCATAAACCTCTTAGAGAACACTAAGGCCATCCAGTAGTATACTACTTGAGTAACGGAGAGCAAGGTCTTGTGCAGGCAAAGATCATTTTGCTTTCTATGACCTTCCAAGTGGAATACTCTTCCGTAACGCTTCAAGACAGTTCCTCCCTTGGTGACTTCAAAAAGGGCTCAAGGTTTTCTCCTTCAGCACAGTCTATGTGCTTACATTTGTTGAACCGCTCCTACTGGGTTAGTGTTTGTAATCCTCTGACTCGTTATTGCTGATCCATATGAACCTGCTGTACTATGTCCTAATATCCCGAAAACCTGTCTATACGTTAGTTCCTAGCTGTACTCAGAGTTATGTATAATCCAAAGTCATCTGACTATGTGATCCTATATTTATATCTTGTTGTTGCTGTAGCTTGTATTGCTTACTGACTTCCTGCCTTTATCGTGTTATGTTTCCATACATGTAATTAGTTCTGGGTCACCCTGAAAAAGGACTTTAGTCTCAGTGGGCTTACTTGGTCAACAAGATTCAATAAACAATTTGTTCTCAGCTCCTCAGCAGCATGCTGCTAGGGCTGCCACGCCTATAACCTAATCCAGACTCTGTTTTACGCAAGACATTTACTAACCCTAACCTAGGAATCCTGGTATTAGATATTGATTCAACAGTTAACTTCAAACTATCTCGTAAGGGAATGCTACAGATTTCCTTTACTAGTTCAAATTCATAAAACCCAAGATTTTTTTTTTGCACCTCTCTGCCACTAGAACCTTCCTCCTTTAGGTCATGTTATGTCTGATGCCTTTTGGACTTCCTCTGCAGACCTGTACAGCCCACTGTCATGTACTCAAGAGCCTCCACAGTGTCAAGTGATCCTAGCCAATTAAGAATGCTCCCTGCTGTCACCAGGGAAGGAAGCATCTTCTTGGCTCAGAAGGTGGCTGGAGAAAGTACTGTGGGGCCTACCAGTTCTTTTCTGCAGACAAATTCTGTTTCTATTATGTTACTTGTCTGTGTTATCCTACTATACCCCATCCCCAGGGCACTAGTGAAATGAGCCATTTTCAGCTCACTGTGATTTACCTGGTCAAAAACAATTTAAACAAACAGTAACTGCACCAAGAACACATTTACTCTTGCAGTCCTGCTAAAGATTCAACAAATGTGTTGGTCACCACATCACAGGAGTAATCATATACTGTATTACAGCATGGTGCCAGATTCATCAGCTTCTGCCGGGACTGCTTGTCTTTAGCTAGTTTCAAACTCAGCTGTCGCCTCCGAGCCACTGTCAATTTCAGGCTGCCACATTGGGATTTGAAATTAATAAATGCTGAACTAGCTGCAGGTTTTCTTTTTAATTAACCTATTTATATGACTATTGTGCCTTCAAGGGTCTACCCCAAAGCTTTTTCTCTGTGACATTACAGTACTGTCCGTAATTATATTCATCGTGATTGCATTAGGATACGGAGTAGATGTCGCAGTTAGGCAATAAGCCCCACACTAACAGGCTTCACATTATGTGACAACACAGTCTGGCTAGAAAGAAGATTATTGCTTAAATTTGTTATTTTTATTTCAAAATTAATGGAGTAATTTTTTAAATTTTATTTATTTGGAAACAACCTTTAAGCAGAAGCTCTTTTACAAAGGTTCCACATCAGAAAATAAAACAAACAGTTGAAAATACATAATATAGAGCACATGATAATAAATAAAATTCACTGAGGTACAGCAATAAGAACAGGCCACTCACCTGTAACAGTAATTCTAGGGTAGTACATGTTGTTCATCCACACTCTTTGGCATGTCCTTTCCCTTTAAATCTTGCGAAGTCTTCAAGCTGGCTCCTCCCACCCAGCCGGATGGTATAACTCTCGGCTCCGCCCCATGACACCAGATCTTAGCCGCTGGAAGCAAGGTTGTGCACCTTAAAGCCGGGGAGGTTGGTAGAATGAACAACATATACCACTCCTAGAACTACTGTTACAGGTGAGTAACCTGTTCTTCTAGGAGGCGGGATATGTTGTTCATCCACACTCTTTGGCAGACTCCTAGCAGTTCTCTGGGAGGAGGGAGGCAAGGCACACCCCTACTTAGGAAACAGATTGAGAACCGAGGCCCCAAAACCAGCATCCCAGTGTGACTCAAGGTCGATGTGGTAGTGGGAAATAAAAGGTATTTGCTGACTTCCAGGTAGCAGCCCGACAGATTTCCTGGTAGGGATGTCCTGGAAGCAGCCGATGCAGCAGTATGGAGAGTAGAATGAGCTCTTAACCCTCTGGGAGGCTGCATGAGGTGATCCATCTTGCAATGGTCTGTTTGGCTGCAGGTCTGCCAGAAGCAGCTTCAGCGTAGGTGACAAACAGCTGACGAACCTCCACAATTTCTGCCGTTCCTTCCTTATAATAGGAGAGTGCATGTCTCAGGTCCAGAGTATGGAGCCTGTACTCAGCATCTGTGGTGTAGTTAGGGTAGTATACCGGCAGAGTAAACACCTGATTAAGGTGAAACTCTGAGCCCACCTTAGAAAGGAATTTTGGGTGGGGCGCAGGACAACTTTGTCCCTGTGAAAGACCAGATAAGGGGAGTCCACGAAAGCACCTGAGCTCCCTGTCCTTCTGGCTGACATGATAGTCACCAGGAAGGCAGTCTTCCACAAGTGTGAGAGCTCACACTGCATGGGTTCGAATGGCTTGCCCATGAGCTTTGCCAAAGCCAGCAAGAGATCCCATGGAGGTGGAGGTTCACGACCGAGGGAACATGTGATCCAGGCCTTTGAAGAGCGCCCACCACTGTCGCCTGTGCCAATGTCGGCTAACTGGCCCGCGCTCGTAAGCAGAAATGGCTGCCAGGTGCACTCTAAGGGTCAAGGACCGAGACCTCCTTTGAAGAGAGACCAAAGGTAGTCTAAAATGTTAGCCACAGAGCAGGATAGAGGTCAGACCCTTACCCTAACACCTAAAAAGGTTTTCCATTTGAAGGCATAACATTTCCTGGTCGATTCCTTACGAGATGCCTTCACCACAGTGATGACATCCTCAGAAAGACCCAGAGCCTGGAACTCCTGCACGCTCAGGTACCAGGCTGTGAGGTGCAGGGACTGAAGGCACAGATGGAAGACCTTCGCCTGGTTCAGCGATATCAGATCCGGATGTGTACAAAGCCACTCCGGGGCCTGCAGCTGAGGAGATCTGGGTACCAGAACTGGCACGGCCAATCTGGGGCTACCAGGATCACCTTCTCCTTATCCCTCCTCACCTTGAGTAACACCTTGTGGATCAAAGGAAATGGAGGGAAGGCATAGAGGAGGCATCCCCTGAAGCGAGCCCTGCTGAGGGGGCGGGCATGATACAGACTCAGCTTGGCATGCTCACTGGAGGCAAACAGGTCCACCAACGGTTTGCCACAATGGGAGAACAGACTGTAAGCTACCTCTGGATGGAGTAACCACTGTGGGATGTCTGGCCTATGCAGCTGAGAGCATCCGCCAGCTGGTTTGAGATTTCTGTCACATGGATGGCTAGAGATCTGCCTCCAACCAGCTGACGAGGGTCCAGATGCGGAGCGCCTCCTTGCAGCAGCAGATGGGAGTGCGTGCTGCCCTGTTTGCTGAGGTAGTACATGGTCATGGTATTGTCCGCCTGGACTTGAACCACTTGACCCCAGAGCTGAGGATGAATGCTGACAGTGCCAGTCTGACTGCTCTGAGCTCCAACAGGTTGATGTGGCATCTGGATCCTCGGGGTCCAGAACCCGTGGCCCTGTTCTCTCCCATGTGGGCTCCCAGCCCACGAGAGGCGATCTGTTGTGAGAACAACCGCCGGCTCGGGCGGAGAAACGGGATCCCCACCTGCAACTGCTCTGGGGCAGTCCACCGCTGGAGAACGCCCCACATCTTCTGGGTTACAGTGATCAGCTGGTCAAATGATCAGAAGGCCTGAGTCCACTGGGCCACCAGCTCCCACTGAAGGGGGCGATGTGCCACCTGGCCCAATGGACCACCAAGCTGCACGCCGCCATGTAACCCAGAAGGTGAAGAAAGTTCCAGGCAGGCAAGAGCCCAACCAGAAATGATCGGGCAAAGGAGGAAGAACCTCCGCCCTGTCCGCCGGGAGCCGAGCTCTGGCTTGACAAGAGTCGAGCTCTGCCCGATGAAGCCCATCTCCCGAGATGGCACGAGTTCTGAGAGCAGGTTCTGAGAGCCAGGTCCCCGATCTCTCCACCTCCTGAAGGGAGGAACCCACAAGAGCCAGTCAGTCGAGATAAGGGTAATCCAACTCCTTGATGCCAAAGATAGGCTGCCACCACTCGATGCATTTGGTGAAGACCTGAGGGGCCGATGACAGGCCAAACAGCATAGCTCAGAACTTGTACAGGGTCCCTTCGACCCTGAAGCAGGGAACTGCTAGGGACAGATGGATTGGGACATGAACAAATGTGTCCTGTAGATCCAGTGAACAAAACCACATGTTTCAGCTCCAGGGATGGTATGATCTGGTTCAGAGTTACCATCCGGAAGGTGTGAGACCTGAGATACTGATTCAGGTTGTGGAGATCTAGGACATGGCGCCAACCCCCGTCCTGCTTGGGCACCAGGAAGTACCTGAATACAAAGCCTGGGTCTACAGGTGGATCTGGCACTGAGCTACCACCTCTTGCCGGAGGAGCTGAGCTATGTCGTCTTGAAGAGCAGACTGCGTGTGAGCTGAGATCCTTTCCTCCCGAGGGTGCAGGGCATGGCTGGGCGGGTACTGCTGGAATTCCAGAGGCAGTCCCTGCCCTACCACTTTATAGAACCCACCTGTCCAAAGTGATATCGACCAGGCGAAAGAAAGTGGTGGAGCAGACCCACCACGGAGGAGCTAGGCAGGTGTGACGGGTGGGGTGGCAACCCCCAACCCGCCACTGAATAGGCTTAGAGGAGGAGGAGGAAGCCCTGAACCAGCCTTGGCCTCCTTTACGGGCTGTTATGGCCCTGCTTGGGCCTAGGGTGCCAAGCTTGAGCCTGCTGCTGCTGTTGGTGCTGCTGACCTACTTGATAGGGAGGGCTGCCTGACCGCAGGGGAGGACTGCTGAAGAGGCTTCCTCTTCTGCTGGTTCTTGCCTGAGGAACCCTTAGCAGAAGTGGCGTCCAAGGTGGCATTGGACTGTTCAATACGCTGAAGGTGGCCTGCCACCCTGGCCGATAATGTCGGTACCAAGGAAAGGCACATCAGCTAACTTGTGCTGGGTATCCGCTGGAAAGGAGGATAACCCCAGCCAGGCCCCTGCGGGCAGGTGACCACTGTGGCTGCTAAAGAGCAGGCACAAGAATCCCCGATGTCCAGGGTCGCCTGGAGCTGCTGTTTGGCAACAGCATGGCCCTGATCACAGACTTGCTTGACTGTGGTCTGCATATCCACGGGAGGTGAGGAAGTATTTCATCCAATGACCCTAGGAGGGCATGGGACAAGTGTGCCACAATTACAGCCGAACTGGCCTGACGAGGCGCCGAGGAAGAGGCGCTGAGACCTTACGGGCAGAGTGGTCCATGTTCTTGGACCCTTGTCCGGAGGTCGGTTGGTGTCAGCTGAGCTACCAGTACGTCTGAAGATGGAAGCAGTCACCAGGCTCTCAGCCAAGGGATGCTCCGTGAATCCCGCAGGGATCCCATAGGCACCGTGATACTTATGGGCCACACGGGCAGATGGTGCTGGGCAGGAAGCTGGACGATGCCAAAGCTCAGGGCCGGAGCAGTAATGGCTTCTGCTATTGGAAAGGTCTCTGTCGGGGTATCCCCTCTAAGGATATCCGTAAGGGGGTACTCCGCCTTTTTCTGGATGGACTCCAAGGGCATCCCGGTAGAATCGGAGATAAGGCGGAGAATGCTCTGAAAGGAGGAGGGACCTTCCTCCAAGGCTGCTGAGAGTGACACATCAGCAGGACAGGAGTGCAAACCGTGGTATCCGAATCAGAGGAGTCAGGGTACAGCGGTCTCGCCCATGTCCCCTTCGATCCGCCGAGGGTGATCTGGAGTGACCGTGATGGACAGACATCGTGTTAGCATGCGGGAACCTGAATCTTACAGCAGAAATAAAGATCTGGATGCCATGGGGCGGAGCCGAAGTTATACCACCCGGTGGGTGGGAGGAGCCAGCTTGAAGACTTCCAGCAAGATTTAAAGGAAATGCACATGCCAAAGAGTGTGAACAACAACATATCCACACTCCTAGAACAATTAACATAGGGAGATAGTTAAAGTGACATTGTTCCTTGGCAGTGAGGAGAGTAGACAGGTTCAAGGGAGAACCAGGGGCGGGTGGGAGGAGAGGGGTAGAGGTGAGGGAAAGATGAGCAGTCTGGTAGAAAACTGTCAAAAAGAAAGTGGAGGGTGGGATGTGAAACAGTGGGAAGGCAGGAGGAAGCATGAGGGTAGGTGGCAACAGAAATGGGTAGGGGACCAATGGTGATGGGTGATTACAAGAAGTTAGGGGAAGGCAAGGTGGGGGTATGAGATGAGGAGAGGGGTAGAGGTGAGGGAAAGTTAGCAGTCTGACAGAAAGACTGTCAGAACAGAAAAGGGGGGTGGTGGGAAGTGTGAAACAGTAAGGAAGGTTGAAGAAAGCCTGAGGGTAGGTGACAACAGAAGGGAGGGGCAAAAGTGATGGGTGATTACAAGAAGTTAAGTGGGGGAAGAGGGGAGAGGAGGAGGAGGAGGTCTGGAAGGTATGAGATGTGGTCTGCGAGGACCGATAAGGAGGTGGCGGACAGTGGTGGGTGTGCAGCGGGGAGGTGAGGTTGAGGGGTGGACGATATAGGCTGCTTAGAGCAAAAATTAGAGGTGGAAGATGCAGGCAAGTGTAGAGACATCTTTGAGGAGTGTTCGTGGGGCAAGAGCCATCTTAGGTGCCACTAGGACAGTCACAAGTGTTCCTGGAGAGGAGTTGTAAAGACCAAAGGGCATAAATGCTCATTTTTAAGGTGACCCAGAATCATTCACACACACTTACATTTAACAGCCTTTTAAAATGAGAACAAAAAAGGGCCTGAAAAGGATGTGAAACCAAATATAACATATGGTTAGTGATACATTTCAATTTTATATAGTGGTTTCCTAAGCCATTATTCACAATGCTGACATCACAAATCACACACACATATACAGTACATTCACATACAGGCCCCCATACCAACGCAACCAACTATCGCCACATCTATGAACTGGTATAACTCTGTCAGACAAAACTTTGTTTGCTTCCATCCTCAACCTCAAATTCCAACCCCCACCAATTCCTCACCTGAACAGGTAATTCACTGCAGGACGTCTGGCTTCTCTTCCAAGAAGTAGTAAACTTCTTGTCTCTACATACTGTAGTTCCAACTAGAGAACTATATGTAAATAATCGCACTGTATCAACTCTATATAAATGTCATCTTTTCCTACCCAAATTAAACTGTTGCTAGTATGTATTTTCAATTGTACATAGGTTTTTCTATTGCAATGTTGCCTTATCTAGGAATATTTTCTTTGGCTATTCCTGTATCATGTTTGTATATGTGTAATCCTGTATCCTTGTGTGTATAAGAATTTTGTATACATGAAATCTAAATGTACACATTCCTGTACCATATGGATCATCTTATTTTGCAAACCCTGTACCCTAGTCCCCGGTCACACCTGAAAACAAGCTTTGGCTCAGCATGCCTTTCCAGTTACCAAATGTTTAAATAAAATAAAATAAATAAAAATCCTGTTATTCACTGGTGTGACACCAGGACTGTGAATAATGACCATTTTAGAATATCTTCCAACTGTCATTTTCCAAACACATGGTCAGTGACAGCAAAATGACACTGACTCCTAGATATTCACAGATTTAACAGCCTTCACTCTGTGGTTTCATGATGCCACCAAAACTCTGTGTTCTGATGGCCTTGTTATGCAAAGCTCCCTGGTAATTATTCAACATGTTCCAACTCTGCAGGCTTTACACTCCTACACCGCCAAACAGTATTGTTCTTCAAAATTAGCTTGTGCACATTCTGAGGTACCCAATTAATAAGACATCCTGTCGTAACCTCCCCACTCTTGCTTTATGTACAGGATAAATGTCAGCAAGGCTCTTGGTTCTGAAAATATAAGAGTCCACATGAAATGCTGGGAAGCCATTAATGAGAACAAAGCTCTTGCTTTAATAACTCAAGAACTTAAATCAAACCAAAGTAGGATAGATCACTTGAGGACTTCTGTGGCCACCAGCCTTAAAATCTAGTTGCCATGTTTACTGGGGATTAGTACTAAAATCCCGCTGCATATTCCCCACTGTCTGTCACCAAAAGTAATCTACAGGCCGCAGCTTAAAGTCAATGCCATTTGTTTACTGGCCAAGGGATTTATCTTATTCGAGTCAAAAGGCCTCCTACTTCAAGGCATAAAATAAGCGAGTTTGCATCGCAATTTGGAATCAAAACTGGCAAGTGTGAATCAATTTAGTTTTTAATTGCGATAAATGCTAATCGAATTTTCCAGGATCGAGGTCTTGGAATGCTAAATGGCACTATTTTTTTCACTATTTTTAGCTATCTCCCCCACATTTTTTTTCCAATTGTTTAACCAGGAGTAGCACACTAAGTTGAAAGCTTGTTTACAAGTGCGACCTGGGAACACAGGTAAGTTTAGTGACTTACCTAGGGTCACACAGTATACAAGTGGGGGCTGTGGGATTCAAACCCAGATTTCCAGGTTTGCAGCTCAGAGCCTTAAACCACTGCCATACTGACCCCTACACTGCTAATCAACTTCTAACCAACTGCTAATCATTTTCCATGTTGATTAGCAAAGGCCACTAATGAAGTCTCCGACAGTAATTTAATTTGTCAGTGTCAGTGGCTCAGCAGGTAGCACACTCCTCTAAGGCAGGAAGATCAGAAGGCTGTGGGTTCTATCCCACACCAGGCACTTAGGTTAATATCCCAATACTGACACTGCAGTGCAGCATGAGGGAGGGTGCTGCACTCCTGAGTGCAGTCTTCGGATGAGACATTAAACCGAGGTCCCATCTGCCTGTTCCGTGGCAGTTCAGGTGGATGTTAAGATTCCATCGCACTTCTCGAAGAGTAGGGGAATTTCTCCAGTGCCCTGGCCAAATTTCCCCATTCACTAAAATACCACCAACAGCTTAATCTGGTTCAAGGTCAGTTGGCATTCATCTGTGTCTCCTCTCCCGGTCATGCCTGAAAATAGGCAGAATTTGTCTAGTGCACTTACCCGGTCAACTAAAATAAAAAAAAAAAATGTATGCCTTCTACTTGTAGACTGTGCCCTCTCTCTCTTCTCTCTAGGAACAGAGCAACTCACATCCACAGTGAGTTCAGCCCCTGGCCCATGTAAGATTCTGTGTGAAGGCCACCGCAATGTTTCCAGGTCAGCCATTCTTTTAATACTAACAGCCTCTGGCTGTACTTAGGCATACAGGAATTTGACATACTATCCCAAATACAACCATGACCACACTTTTGCAAGTGTTATTTTAGTAAAGCACCCAGCAACACCAAAGTCCTTCTTTCACCCAGTTTCTAAATGTTTTTTGTACACTTCCTCAGTTTTTAAATAATCTCTCCTTTCCCATTCTTTTCTAAAAATCCTGAAGTCTTCTTCACAAGTCAATGCTTTTCTACCTGGTACTCACAGCAATATTTTTCTACTATCTCAGATGGTACTGCACCTGTACCACAGAGTGTTTTCATGCCAGAGACCTGCCAATTCTGTCTGAGTTTCAGCAAAGGGCAGGTGTCCTCACTACAGTAACGACCAATTCCAGTTGGGCACCAGCAGTGTGGGCCATTTCACTGGTACTGGGTCCTTCTTTTTCCTAGTTTATAAATCATAAAATGTTTAAAGCAGTTTATGGCCACAGTGAAGTGAGGTCTTCTTGTGGCATAGAAACATAGAATTTGACGGCAGATAAGGACCGCTTGGCCCACCCAGTCTGCCCATTTCCCTACCTAATGGATAAGCTGCAGACCCTAGTTAACCAGCAGCCTACTTCTTCCTACCCCACCCCCTAGAATTGCCTAATGACTGTCCCATGCATGCTTGAATTCCACCACTGTTTTTGACTCCGAAGGCCATTCCATGCATCCACAACCCTCTGTGAAAAAATACTTCCTTAAATTACCTCGGAGCTGCCCCACCTCTATCTTCAAATTGTGCCCCTTGTTCTTGCACCTCTTTTTGAGATGCCACCCTCTTGGACTTTGTTGATTCCCTTGAGGTACTTGGAAAGTTTCTATCATGTCCCCTCTCCCTCCTTTCCTCAAGGCTATACATAATAAGCTCCTTAAGTCTCTCTTCACATGCCTCCTCCGGTGCAGACCCTGCACCATTTTAGTTGCCTCCTCTGGACAGCTTCCATCCTGTCTATGTCTTCATGGAGATTGGGTCTCCAGAACTGCACGCAGTACTCCAGATGGGGTCTCACCAGCTGTCTGTACAGAGGGATAACAACTTCCTGTTTTCTACTGGTGATGCCTCTCCCTATGCATCCCAGTATCCCCCAACCCTCCTTGCTGCCCTCTCACATTGCTTGCCCACCTTTAGGGTCATCTGATATGACTACCCCCAGGTCCCTTTCCATTTTTGTTGTTAGTATCTCACCTCCCATTGTGTACTCTTCCACTGGGTTTTGTTTCCCAGGTGCATTACCTTGCACTTCTTAGCACTGAATCTAAGCTGCCATACATTTGACCATTCCTCTAACCTTGCCAAGTCCCTTCTCATCCTTTCCACCCCACCTTGTGCATCAACTCTGTTGCAGATCTTTGTGACATCTGCAAAGAGACATACTTTTCCTTCCAGTCCCTCTGCAATGTCACTTATAAAGACATTGAAGGGACCCGGTCCTAATACTGAACCCTAGGTACCCCACTAGTAACCCCTTTCTTCAGAGTGGACTCCATTTACTATTACTCTCTGTGTCCTATTCTCCAGCCAATTCTTTACCCAGGCTGTCATCTTGGGACCCACTCCCAGGCTGGCTAACTTGTATATTAATCTTTTGTGTGGGACTGTGTCAAATGCCTTGCTAAAGTCTAGGTAGGCCATGTCCACAGCCCTTCCCTGATCTACTACTTTGGTCACCCAGTCAAAGAAATCTATCAGATTTGTCTGGCATGACCTTCTTGCTGTGAATCCATGCTGCCTTGCGTCCTGTGCCCCTCTGGCCTCTAGATACTCGACAGTTCTTTCCTTCAGAAGTGATTCCATCATTTTCCCTACCACTGAGGTCAAACTAACAGGTCTGTAGTTTCCTGCTTCTGCCTTGTTCCCACTTTTGTGAAGGGAAATCACATCTGCCTTCCTCCAGTCCTCGGGTACCACCCCATCCTCCCATGATTTGTTAACGAGGGTAGTCGTGGTGTCACTAGTTCTACCCTTAGTTCTTTAGAATTGTGGGATGAATCCCATCAGGCCCCATTGCTTTGTCCACCTTCAGTTTTAAGAGTTCTTTCAGACCCTTTCTTCTGTAAATGGGCTGGTATCAACTTCTGTATCCAGAGTGTTTCTACTGTTTGTTTTAGGTACTCTTCCTTTGTAAATACTGAGCAAATATATTTGTTTAGTATCTCTGCCTTTTCACAGTCACCCTCTGCCCACCCTCCTCCCCTTTATTAAGCCTCACTATACCTCCCTGGTCTTCCTTCGCCCTGATGTACCTATAAAAGGTTTATCCCCTTCTTAACTGAGTTGGCTATCTTTTCCTCAGTTTGGGCCTTTGCTGTTCTGACTGCCTTCTCAGCTTCCTTTTGCTTTAACTGATACAGTTCTCTGTCCTGCTCCTTCTGTGATTCCTTGTACTTCCTGAATGCTTTCTTTTCTCTTGAACCTTCACTGCCACTTCCTTTGAGAACCATAGTGGTTTCTTACATTGTTTCGCTTTCGCTTATTTGCTTCACACAAAGGCTTGTTACCTCTGTGATGGCAGTTTTATTATTCCCCATTGTTCTTCCACCCCTCCTTCCTGCCCATTTGCTAATGCATTCTTTAGGCACTCACCCATTTTGGAAAGTCAACCCTCCTAAAGTCCAGTACTTTTGCCTTTGTATATGGCTTGACTCTATTGCTGTGTTTATTGTGAACCATACTGTTCGATGGTCGCTAGTTCCCAGATGGCTACCCACTTCTACATCTGTGATCCTCTCCATCTCCATTTGAGAGAACCAGGTCTAAGATTGCTCCCTCTCGAGTGGGCTCCAATACTAGTTGTCTAAGGCATGCCCTCTGTAGGGCATCTAGAATAACCCCACTCTTGAGTGGCAGCTGCAACTGCACTCCAGTTAACATCTGGCATATTCAGATCACCCATCAGCAATATCTCCCTTTTCTGCCATTCTAAGTATACTTTCTATCATTTCCTTGTCCATTTCCTCCCAGAGAGGAGGTCTGTATACAACCCCTGTGAGGATTGTGGTGCATTGCTGGTCTCCAAATTTACCCACAGTGCTTATTCTCCTCCTCCTGTTTACCCTTTTGTTCTGTTGCTTTGATTCCTTCCCTTATGTAAAGAGCTACTCCTCCTCCTCCTCCTCTTTTACCCTCCCTGTCCCTCCTGTAGATAGTGCATCCTGGTATGTTTACGTCCCAGTCATGGTTTTGTGTGTACCATGTTTCTGTGACTGCCACGATATCAGATGTTCCTCCCCATCAAGGCCACTAATTCAGGAAGCTTGTTACTCAGACTACGGCACTGGTACTCATTGCTCTCCATTTTTGATGGCTTTACCTTCTGTTGCAGCATCCCCACTGACCTTTCTACCTCGGTCTTTTCTCATTTAGTACCCGGTTTTGTAGGAGAGGCTGGGATTTTCCTGCTGCTTAGTAGTGCCTCCCCTTGACTAGTTTAAAAGCTTGCCAATGAAGCATTTAAACCGATTGCTCAAAAGACTTATTCCTTCCTGGACAGATGCAGACCATCCTGCCAGTATAGGTTGGTGTCCCTCCAAGTGGAACCCCAGTCCCCAGTGAAGCCAAACCCTTGTGCTCCACACCATTTTTTCAACCATTCATTAAACTGCATGGTGCAAAGTACCGCCTCACCCATGCCACTGACAGGCAGCACTCTGGACAAGGATACTGTGTGTGTTGCTTGTCTTAGGCCCCTCCCCAATTCTACAAAGTCCTTCTGCACTGCTCTAATCTCATGATGAGCCAAGTCATTTGTCCCTAGGTGGACAATGACGCCCAGCTGGACTCCTGCAGCTGTTCTCGTGATCCTGAGGATGCATTCCTGTCCCTCCAAGCCATGGCACCAAGCAGGCACCTTACTTCAGTTTTCCTGCTCCCCAGTTCTAACTCCCTAATAATTGAGTCCTCCACCAGGAGCTACTTCTTTCCTTGTGGTGTCCTCTGCCTCCTTCCTGTGGCCCTCCCTTGTGAGAGTTGTCCTCAGCCTCTTAGTCCCCTCTATGGTGCATCCATAGGGAGCTATGCTCCCCAGAATGATGTATGGATTGTGGAGGAACAACTGACTGGTGTGCCTCCTGCCCACCATCCTCCCTCCCTCCTGAGCCCACTGTGGTCCAACTGCTGTGCTTTCTTCGCAACCTCTGAGGTAGTGGTGGTGGCTCTTGTGCTCCCTGGATGGGGAGGTTCCCTTCCTACCGTCCAGTGTGGCCTTGGGGAAGGTTCACTTACTACTGTCCAGTGTGGCCTGAAGACGGCAACTTCCTCCTCAGGGCAGAGAGTTGTCTGCAAATAGGGCAGCATCTCAGCCTCCAGAAAGACTCCCGGAAGACTGCTGCCCCACAGCCATTACATTGCACTACTCCCCACATGTTTATCTACTTTGTTTTTTTGTGTGCGTGTGATTGGTTTGTTATATCGAAATATATATATTATACAATGTGTATGCTTATATTGTCAGTGTAGTGTGCTAGAGAGGATATGACAGTGATATGCACCTTGCACTCTTGAGGAAATTATGTCAGAACCCCAGATATAAAGGAACTATTTCCAGGGGTGGGTGGGGTGAGGGGTGGAAGGGTTGGACCTAAACTGTGCCCTCACAAAACAATCAGCTAAAAGCTCTGACCCACCACTGCGATGAGTGCCTTCCTGTCAGCAAGATGCCCTACACAACAATTTGACAGAGAAAATACCCTGCTAATCAAACAGAGAAAAATCCAGACATCTAAGTCAGACACAGGTAAACCTCCCAGCCCCAAAACAGCCTGGTAGTTTGTGCTCTGAAAGCAGTCAGCCCCAAAATAAGTCAGCTGTGCTTTAAACTCTTCCTGCACTGAAAATCTTAAGAATTGTAACAAAAGTAAAGCTAGATCCACCTCCCTCTGTTGCTTGAAAGACTGTCTTTCCTGATAATTCTAAGTTCCTTATTTCACCTTTCAGTAAGAAGTAGCCTCCACCTGCAGAATATCTGCTACAAACCAAAGACAATTATAAGGTTCACCTCCCTCTGTTGTGAGCAAACTGCTTTCTTGCAAATCCTATGTTCAGTATTGCAGCTTCCAGCCAGAGGTAGTTTCACTTGAATATTAGCCGCTTTCCTCCGAGCCCCACACCCTGTCTGTCTATATTCTACTCTGTGATACAAACTGCATCTCCTTCCAGTCTCTAAAGCAGCTGTGCGTGTGTGTCAAAGTGTTTTGCTTACCACTTCCTCTTCAAGTCGACCTGCGACTAGGTCATTCTCAAAGGCCTCCTGTTTCTCATTCTCTTCCCTAAAGAGATTAGAAAACAAAACATTTAAGCCTTATTATGGATAATTAGTGCAAGTTTTTCAGTACTCCATATGAAACTGATGAAAACTGTTTCAGGGATAGTGTTGGATGAAAAAGGAGACCAAGAACAGAACAAGAGTCATGGAGCCTGTTATGAGAAACAAGCACTATGAAACTTCCTTCTCAAAAACTGACTTGTGCCTTGATTTTCAGGACCCCCAAAAATATGAAACACTGAGTTTACAAAGGCCCTTTCCTAATGCACAAGTCCTACTTCTTTAAAACAAAACGAGTGTGCTTGTGGAGCAGGTGTTGAGAGGGATATTAAACCAAAGTGAAGCCACCTCACTCTGTTATACAGTATATCTTGACACTTGTAATGCAGCCAGTTGGATAAGCAATGCACAAATTGCAAACTAAAAAGAAGCTCTCAGAAGGCTGCCTCACAGCAGTCAGGGATACAGGGTTCCTGAATGGAGCTGGACCCGACATCTCTTGCCATACTTTGCAGGCCACCATTTTGGAAAGGAAAGGAAAGGCCCCCCGTACCATAATCAAGAGGTTTGCTCTGTCACAACTCTTGTACAAGTTAGAAATTCACTGAAATAAATACGATGTGAACAAAAATATAAGAAAAATCTGGAAAGTGGAAATTTTACCAAATATGATCTACAACCTTCAATATTGCTCAGATTGGTCTAAATGTTGCACCAGTTATGCACATTGAGGCTCTTCACATAAAAGAAGTCTCACTGTCATTGTGTCTTTACAGTATGGACCAATATATGCAATTATCGAGGAAAATATTTCCCAAATTGCTGATTTTTCGCTAAATATTTGAATAAACTTCATGGTGTTTCCTCTGACAAAGTAATCATTTCATTTATATTACATTATACCATATTTCTATTTTCTACAATGTTTCTGCTCTCATTTAAAATATCGTGTCAGACAAACCTGGTGGAGTTCTATGACTGGGTGAGAAGTGCCTTGGACCTGGGTAGACCAGTGGATGTCCTCTTTAGACTTCAGCAAGGCATTTGACTCTGTTTCTCACGTGGGTCTGTTGGATAAGCTGGGAGAAATGGGGTGGGAAACCAGATGATCAGATGGATAGGCAATTGGCTCCAGGACCGGACCCAGAGGGCGTGAGTTGGTGGGATAGTCTCATCCCCAAGGAGGGTCATTAGTGGGTCCCACAGGATCAGTCCTTGGGCCCCTTCTGTTCAACGCCTACGTATCTGACATAAGGACAGGAATCAGGAGTGAGATGAGTCTCTTTGCAGATGACTCGAAACTGGGGGCGGTGGTGGATGGGGAGGAGGGGAGGGTGGCCTCAAAGGGGACCTGGAGGCTCTGGAAAGATGGTCTAGAAAGTGGAAGCTGAGGTTCAATGCAGGAAATGTGTTGGTACTCCACCTGTAGGGCCAGAAACCCAGGCCAAGTGTACAACCCTGGGGAAAGTGCTACAAGTCTCATGGCTGAGAGGGACCTGGGGTGGTGGTGGATGTCAAGATGAACAACTCTGAGACTTGTAGGAGGGCAGCAGCCAAGGCCAACAGGATGCTGGGATGCATCGCTAGGGGATCACCTCCAGAAGGAGGGAAGTGATACTCCCTCTGTATAACTGCTTGGTGAGGCCGCACCTTGAGTACTGCGTGCAGTTTTGGAGACCACACTTTAAAGCGGGACATTAACCTCCTGGAGAGGGTCCAGAGGAGGGCAACCAAAATGATTTGGTGATTGGGGACAGGACCTATGAGGAGAGGCTCAAGAGCTAAATATGTACACATTGGAAGAGAGAAGGGACCGGGGACATGATAGAGGTCTTTGGGTACATGAAGAGGATAAATAGGGAGGAACAGTCGGGGTGCTTCAAGGAAGGAGGAAGGGGCCACTAGAGGGCATGGTGGAAGCTGGAGGGGGAAGATTCAGGGGAGAAAGGAGAAGGTGCTACTTCACTGAGAGGGTGGTGGAGCCATGGAATGCACTTGCCTAGGGGGCTAGTGGAGGCAGAGACAGTGGAGGGTTCAAGAGGGGTGGGACAGGTACAGGGAAGGGTTCTGGAAGCAAATCCAATGCAGCAAGAATATCCGGAACTAGGAAGGGAGAAGCCAGAGAAGGCGAGAGGGACAGCAAGGTCAGCACCAGGCTGGGGACTGACCAAGCGAGCAGACACGAAAGACGGTTAGGCCTATTCTGCTGGCATTTTAGTATGTTAGTAAAAGAAACCCGACTCAAATATCATCATTTATGACAGAGATATTCCATTTTGTGTACCCATACCCCAAATGGACTGGTCAAAATTTGTAGACATACTGGGTAAATGAAACATTTATGCATAACTTTATTTTTATTTTGTTTCACTGATGTAAGGAAAGAATCAAAACAAGAGCGCATCACACTAAACTGTGTTAAAATTACAAATTCAATACAAAGTATAGTCTAGAATTAAGGAAATAATTATGATTAATTAGGATTTAAGTAACTGCATATAAAACTTACTAGTCAATGATCTAAGGCTGCAGATTTTCCTGTTTAGTACTACACTGATAATGGCTACTTATTCAATGATATGGGATCATCACTATACTAATCATCAAGTTCATGACGTTCACTAGTCTTATACAGATGTGACCTTCAATGTCACTTAATCACTGTCACTGTCTTCCAAAGTCAGACTCATTTGAACTAGACTAAATTTCATGGGGTCAGCATTACACATACATGCATACCTCTCAACCTTTCTTCACCAAATGTGTGACACGATGTGTGACAAATGAGCAAAATGTGTGACATGCCCTCTAACATGGCACTGCAAGCTCAGAACAATATAGCTATCAGTGTATTAATGTTCATAATGTTTTTGATAACTGAGCATAATAGACTATTATGAATTTCTGCTTTAAAGTCTCAGTCAAGGAATGTGGAATATCACCTTCCCATAATGGACAAAAGGGTTTCGAGAGTGAAAATGAGGTGACGTACCACATAATGTGTGACAGTTAAGAGGTATGCATACATGCAATAACACATCTGACATTTCACCTAGCACAAATGCAGCCTCAGCATTCATTTCTTTGCATTTGTAGTGCTTGGTTTGCACATCCACTTTAGCATTGGTTCCTTTGTCACCATATGCAGGACGACGCCTGCCTTCTTGAAGAGTTTGCCCAAACAATGTAAGGGTCGGAAGCACAGGATTTGACTCCATTAGCCCTTTTTACTGACTGGCTATCTGGTGCACAGCGTGCAACATGTGAAGTCTAAAGATCCCTGTTGGTCACCCTTTGTTGTCGCAGATAGGTGAGCTCGAGTGCATCCAGGCCACTACTGAACTCGCCTCTGAAATATAATTTCATGAAGAACTCACGTTGCTGCTGAAATAACCTCATCAGTGACATCTAGACTTACCCAGGTTTGACATAATCTGCTAATGCACGATGGTTGGCTGCATTTCCAAGAGCAACTTTTAGAGCATGCTTCTTCCCTCTTCTGAAGGGATAGCTGACAGTATCACAGCCACTCAAGATATACACGACTAAGAAAGTACAGTTACATAAGAACTTACTGTAACAGTACATCTTCAAAAAGAAGCTCTTGCAGACTACACAATTAGGGACTATGCTGCTAGGCACCAGGACAACACAGGAAAAATTATAGCCAGCAGTACTCAGTGGGACCCAGACGTCTGCCAATGGTATAAAAAGGGGCGGTCCCTAGCCTCACCTCAGTTCTCCTGCTGGAGACCCGCAGATGGATAAAAAGGAGAACCAAGGAGGTTCTGAAAGTTCCCAACAAGGAAAAGACTGGACCAGGGGAAGGATGGAGGGAAAGCAGCCCTGCTGCAAGAGCTCTTCTCAAAGATCTACTGTTACGATAAGTTCTTATAACTGTACTATCTTACTGAGTTGGAACTCTTGCAGCAGGCTACACAATTAGGGACAGAGTCCCAAGTACCTGTAAAGGTAAGTTACAGGAAGGGAGGTAGGGAATCTCATCGTAGCTTCATGAAAGGAGGCCTTGTAGAACAGCTAGGCCAAATACCACTCTCCTCCCAGAGGCTATGTCCAAACTGTAGTGTTTCACGGTGTGCACGAGTTCCAAGTTGCCACAGAACAAATGTCAGCTGCCAAGGCATTCTTAAAGCAGTAAAGCAGCCACACCCCTGATACAGTGTCCCTTCACCGATCCCAGTAATGGCTTGTTATTTGTCATGACAGAACTAATACCAATCAACCAACCATTTAGATGTTTGCTTTAGTAACTGGCGCCTCTGGGGAGCAATGGCAACAAATAACTGGTCGATTTTAATGGAGTGAACGGGTGAGGTCTATGTAATACCTGAGCACCCTGTGAACATCTAGAGCATGCAGAAGTGACCCCTCGTTCGAATACTCTGGTAATAAACAGGAGGTTAATGTCCTGATTCAAGGTAAATTAGGACACCACCTTCAGGAGAAACTTAGGATTAGTTCTCAGAGACACTGTCTCTGAAAACTAAATAAGACTTCTTACACATGGAGCCTAGAGCTTGGAAATACTCTGAGCAGAAGTGTCAGCAACTAAAAATAACTTTCCAAGAAAAACAGCGTAGCTCACAGTCCACAGCTGGTTCAAAAGGAAGCAAGTAGTTTCTCTAGGATAAACAGAAGGTCCCAATGGGGAACAGGTCCTGAATGTGAGGTTTCAAGTGCAGTATACCTCAGAAAAGGTACGGATAAATCCAGTTGGGTGATAGCCCTTTCTTCCACCAGTGCATGGTAAGCCGAGAGGACAGAAAGATGCACCTTAATGGAGGAATGTCAGAGCCCTGCGCCAGAAGGAGACAGCAGATATTCCAATACAGTGTTCACCGGACAGGAGAATGATTCCAGGGACGTGCCGATGCCCATAAGCAAAAGCCGCCCACTTCATGGGTATGTGGCGCATGTGGAGGCTTATGAAACCTCTACCAAGACCTCAGCGACTCTCTGAGAGACCCCATAGTGGGAAACTTAAGTCTGTAGGAGCCATGCATGAAGATGCAGGGACCCGAGGTCTGGGAGACCAGGGTGCCCTGCTCCTGGGAGAGCAATTGTGAGGACAGGGGAAGACGGACTGGAGGCTCCACCGCCAGTTGGAGCAGGGAATCCAAATCTGGTGTGGCCAAAGCAGGTGACCAAAATCATGTCCGCTCCTCCTCCTGAAGCTTGAAGACCACTCACCGGAGCAGAGGAAAGGCACAGAACTTCCTGTCCAACAGACAAAGCGCCTTACCAGAAAACACCAGGCCCTGGATCTAGTCAGCAGACACTGGGCAGTTTGGCATTGTATGGGGACGCCAAGAGGTCCAGTTCTGACAACCCCATCTGTCAAGTGGTCTTCTGCCACTTCCTGAAGCAGTTCCCACTCGTAATTTCTGGACTGGGATATGATGAGTCCATCAGATAAGGTGTTTAGGACTCAGGGAACATGGACTGCTGTTAAGGTGAGACCATGATCTATGGCTGAGTACCACACCCTCACTGCCCTCTCGGCACAGAGGGTAGGAATGCTCCCCTTTGCTTGTTTATGTAGAAAACCACAGACATTTTGTCCATCTGCACAAAGCAAGGGTCCCTGATTGAGGTCCGCTTGAAAGGCCTGAAGGGCGCAGAGGACTGCTCTCATCTCTAGGATGCGATGTGTAATGCCAACTCCAGAGCTGACCACATGCCCTCATTCAGTCACTCGAAGTGGGCTCCCCACCCAAGACTGGAGGTATCAGTAGTCAGAATCTGTTGCAGCAAAGCAGTCTGGAAACGAACTCCGATGCTAGGTTGGCAGAAGTCTGCCACCAGGCTAGAGTCTGTGATACAGTTCTCTAAATCCAAATGGGTTGCTCTAGGTCGTCAGACCATTGATCCCACAGAGTCCTGAAGGTCCACTAAGGTACCCGCATATGTAAGCGTGCCAGGGGTACTGATCACTTTGGCAGCTGCCATGTTGCTGAACAGCTGAAGCATAGTTCGAGCCGGAACCTGGGCGCAGGAGGAGGAGACCTGAAGGGGCCCGCGTCTCTGCAGTCAAGCACCCCTGTCTGGGGGAGAAATGCTCTCCTTTCTTTGTGTCCAGGATGGCACCTATGTATTGAAGATGCTGAGACAACCAAGGACATGACTTGGGGATATTTAGTGTGATGCCTAGATTTGAATCATCACGAAAGTGTCTGACAGAGTGGTCAGGAGTTGAGCTCTGGAAGGAGCAGCCAGGAGCCAATCGTCTGGTAGGGTGAGCAGGAAGCTGGCCCTGGCGCTTGCCACTACCGTCAGGGGCATTTCATGAAGACTTGTGGGGCTGAAGAGAGCCGAAGGGCAAGGCTCTGAATTGTAATGCTCCCCGGAAAGCAAACCTGAGAAATCTCGATGAGCTGGAAGGACCGGGATGTGCAGGTAGGCATCCTGCATGTCCAGGGAACAAAACCAGTCCCCTGATACAGCATGTGGATCAGGCCTGGCAATATCACCATCTTGAACCTCTTGTATTCTATGAAGTGATTCAGGAGGCTTGGATCCAGGATTGGGTGCAGGTCCCCTATCTTCTTGGGAACCAAGAGTGGGAGTAGAACCCTGTTTCTCTCTGAGCGGAGGCATGGGCTCGATGGCCCTCTTGGACAACAAAAAGCTTTTATCTCCCTCGGAGATGAGAGCTGCATAAGATGGAGAATACAGAGAGGGAACTTGGGGATTGTCGAGGAATCTGACAACCCAGAGTGTGCACTTTCTCAATAATGTCCAGAACCCAAGCTGCTTGGACGTGATGCTGGTCCACCCTTTTGGGTAAAGGGATACCATCCCCTACTGCCTCCCTATGGACTCTCTGACAGGGGTTGTCAAGAGTCATGCACTGGTCCTGGGGTGGGCACAGTGAGGCCTGGGAGGATTTGGCACTCCAGTCCCCCAGCTCCAGAGGCTGACTGAGTGGGAGCCTTTAGTTTAAAAGGACCTCTGGACTGCTGTCCTCTCGGATTCTGGGAGGCAGTGCCAAAATAGCTTTTTCTTGACAGAAATGGGCTCTGACCTATACATTTGGTGGACTAACTGCACAGCCTTGCCGGAATCTTTGAGGTCCGTGATTATATTCTGCACATCCTCCCCAAAGAGAACAGACCCGTTAAAGGCGCATCCAGAAAGGCATCCTGGAGGTCACGTCTGAATCCCGACACCTGCGGCCAAGAGTGGCGTCTGAGGACAGACTCCAGTCACGCTGGGCTGGCAATGTCAGCAGAAGTCTGAGAAAGCCCTTAAATGTGCTTGCCTATGTCTAGTCCTGATTGGAGAACATACAGAAGTTCTGTCTTGTGGGGAGTCTGGCTGTTTCTGGGCAAGCTCCATGGCTTTTTCCAGAGAGATTTCTGGTACTGCACCATATAAGCCAGAAAATTCAAAGACCTTATGGTGCACGTCTGAAAGAGAAGGCCTTTCTTCCAAACTGATCCAGTTTCTTGGATTCTTTATCAGGCAGCTGCAAACTTATATGTTTAGGCTGTTTGGTTCCTGTGTGCTGCCATGAGGACTGAGGAGTCCACTTTGGGATCTCCCTGAAAAAGGCTCATTTTTGGGAGATATAGAGCTGATCTGCTCTTCCAGGACAGTTGTGGCCCTGGATGGATGCCTCCAAGCCAATTTAGTCACATCTTGGAAAGGAGGGACTAATGGTGGGACTATCACAGGTTTGGGGCCGCTCATACCAAAAAGGTAGCAAGCCTGCGTCTTTTGGATCCAATTCTTCAGTATCCCATTGATTGAGAAACTGAAAATGGTACAAACGTCCATAAAGGTTGGATCATCTGGGGTGATCTTGACAAATCTCTGTGGTCCTCTGGAGGAGGAGGAAAGACCCTTTGTCAGATGAGTCTGAATATGACGACTAAGATCTCCTCTTGAAGAATCAAGATACAGTCCTTCTAGGTTTATGCCTGGTCTTAGGATGGCTAGAAGGAGATCTGGAGGAGGAGGACATCCTATGACCTCTATGGTGAGGTACTTACTCGTCTAAACCCTTCTTGGGGATAAGGAACTCCCTCGGGGGTCCGCCTGTGGGAGAGTTCCGCCACTGGTTTACTGGAACCGGACCCATGGGTGGCATCACTGGTATAGGGGCTTCTCTTTGGGAGAAGGTCCCCTTGATTAGCCCACCATGTGTTAAACAATGTCCCTACTTCAGCCAGGAGACCAAGGGGCCTGCAGACAATCTGTCCCCAGGAACGTCTTGAGGAGTTACTAGGTCCCTGGCGTTTGCCTGAGCCTGAGGATCCACTGTCATCAGCTCCCTGACAGATGGTTTGGGGGTGTTGTGCCAGTTGTCAGGTTTGGTTGTCCTGGAAATCTGACAACTGCCCCTCTGGAAGCTGGGCTGGGAGCGCCGGCTTGGCAGCTGTACGGTCCTCTGGTGAACGAGGTGGGGGATGTCGCATAGCTGGCGTATGGCCCCGTGCGACAGGGTCTCCTCCGGCTGCTTCAGGGAGAGTGTCACCTGAGTGGACTCAGAGGAAGAAGCAGATGCCAGGGTCGGGCTGAGGGTCCAATGACTGCTTCTTGGGAGCGATCTTTAGGAAGGCGAGAGTGCTCCTGATGCCCATGGCTGTAGTCCGTGCCGAGGACATGCCCAATGACAGTGGCGTCCCAGCCTGATGTCCGGCAGACTTGCTGCTGGAAGTCTCAGCTGAGTCCTGGCCTTGGTCCCTGTGACCTGTTGGAAGGGCGAGCACAGGGAAGGACCTGAAGGCCAATGCCCCGAAGGACACCCACGATGTCTGGAGAAGGGCGGGGTTCATCATATGGCAGCCCAGAAGTGGAGAGGCCGCCAAGGAGCAGAGTCTGCCTCTTATGGGAGTGCGAACTGGAGGACTCTCCTTCTGGTGAGGAGACTGGGAATGGGATTTAGATCCACAATTTCTCCTTTTCCCTGTGATGGTGCTTCCTGCTGGTCCTCTGATCCTTGAGGAAGACTGAGACATATGGGCAGAACAAGATGACGAGGAGCCTGCTGGTTTCTGCTGGAGGGTGGCGAGTTGCTGCTCTATGAGGTAGACCTTCAGAGTTTTCAAGCAGCGATCGGGTGAGTCAACTGAACTTTAGGTACTGTAGTGTGGGCAGGCATCCGTGTAGTGGGTAGGCCCTGAGACAAAGAGGCATGCCAAGTGGCCATCCTTGGCTGGGATTTATTTTCCACAGGTGCACATAGACTTCCGAAGACATAAAATGGAAACAATGTGGAAAAGTTCACGGAAAGAGGGTACACGAAGTGTAGAAAAAGGCAGTGGAGAGTAGCAGACATCTGTGGAGTCTATATGCATGGGTTGGCCAGCGAAAAGAACCGAGTGGGGCTGGGGACCGTCCCCTTTATACCACTGGTGGACGTTGAAGCGTCCCTGCTGGTACTGTTGGCAAGAATTTTTCTGTGAGGTCCTAGTGCCTGGCAACATAGTCCTTATTGTGTAGCCTGCTGCAAGAGCTCTAACTTGAAGCAAGATCAACTGATGTGAGTTAGGATGCTTCAGTGATGCACACACTAAAACCCGCTATCCAAATCTCAATTAACCAAAACTCCTCAGTTGTTCAAAACTGTGGTGCATCTCCTGCTTAACAGACTTAATTGTAAAGTGCCCTCACTTACCCAAAACCCCATTTATCCAAACAATTGTATTGTCCCCAGCACATTCTGATAAAAGAGGTTATACTGTAGCACTAAGAGAAACTGCTACTGAATGGCATGGCAGGTACATGCCCGCCTTCTTAATCCATAGCTCTTCTAGACCAGTTATCTGAGTGCTATAGACAATGCTTCAGTGATGTCTGGTGCTGTGATTCACGTCTTTCTTAGCGAACAGGTAATAGAGAATGCTGTGAAATTCTGTGATGACCAGCAGCCGTAAGATATAAAGTATTTTCTCAATTTCAGACAGGTGCTACTCCCAGTGTCCAGCTCGCTCAGCATAAATATAGTGATTCAGAATCTGAAGCATGTCCATGTACACAAGCCAGAGCCTTGTTGGGAATCTGCACTTTGCCTCATGGAACTCGTTCATTAACATGTCTACTTCTTCCAGTAGCCTAGTTGTTCGGATGTATGAATCATTTGCATTTTGTGCATCCTTGGCATCTCTCAATCTTTGAACACTTTCTGAGAGCAATGCCATGCACTCCATGTCTATATCGTATTTACCAATGAGCCAACTTTCAAATGCACTCCGTGCAGCTCATACATGGCAGCATGAACTAGTCTATGGGCTCTCAGCATAGCATAATAGTCTTTGCCTGACATGATTCTGTTAGCAGTTCCTTGAGGCAAACATTGGCTTCAACAAGGAGATCCTCTATTCCAGTTTCTTTAATTAAATACCAAATTGCCCCCATGAAATTCAGTGCAATGTGGAAGCCACCCATATGAAGGATGACTTTGCCACACTTCTCCAATTTTTTCTGAAGGCCAAGAGCAATCTCAGACTGCTTTATCACAAGTAATTATGCAAAATTCCTGCCCAATTTTCTGAGAAACCTTCATACAATACTGAACTGATGCTTTGACCACATCAGGGTTTTACAGGAGGTTTTGGAAAGAACGCCCATACCCAATCACAGTCACCTATACTTTCTGTTGGTTAAATTCATAAAGGAGGAACATATAACAGGTTTTGATTGTTTTATGACATCTAAATAAAGTGTGGGACCCATATTCACTAAATTCCAAAACAGTCTACAGGATGAAGTGGTTCTCTGGTGTGCTGTGGTGCTATTGCCATGCACAAGTAAACCACTCTTCTAGCGTCTTTGAGGGTGAGATTGCTTTTCCCTGATTGAAACTGTTGATGTGTGTGAGAAGATTCACATTTTTTTAACTAGGGGCACCCTAACAGCCACTGACTGTTGATCTTCATCTTCCTTCATCAGCACACTGATATATACTACATGCAGTGTTCCATACATATACTTTTACCATCCATTGTACTCTCATGGAAGTCTAGGTTGTCAACTGCACACTGTGTGAATTGACCTGATTTCTGATTCATGTGTACAAAAACCCCATCTTGAGATTCCTGCTCATCAGCAGCTTCTGCCATGATAGCAATAGAACATTAGGCATCTTGGTAGCCAACGCTGTTTCCAAATCTATTTAGCATGGTTATGGTCTCCTTGCTGCAGGCCGCCTTTAGTACATGTAGGGCAGTACTATGTTTTGGTGTTGGAACACCAGCAACGGCTGTGCATATGTCTTGTCTTAGAGTCAGTATCCGTCGTGTTGTTCTGGGTTTAGCTGAACTCTCCATCATTGTCAATTTCTGGAGTAGCATCGGTAAGCATCCAAGCCACGTGACTGTAGAGAGTAGTACCCACATCGCTTTGAAGCGGTTTCATAAGACACATTCAAGTTTGTTTCACACATGTCTTGGTCTTGTAATGTGCACTCTTTAGCTGATGCAATCCTTTGACGCTCTTCTCTGCCACATTTTTCAGTTCAGACCTTATTAATTTTGCTGCATTGAAACTGAACATATTTGCATCCATTTGAGTCAGAGTATCCATCGGGTTCATCTTCACTTTCTTCTGTATATTCAGATTCTTCCATAGTTTGCTTTAACTTGGCGACTTCAGAAAGCAACTGTCCCAACACTCAACTGTGCTGAACACGCGAGACCTGATGTACCTTTCTAAGGAAAGTATAGTTAGTAAGACCTCACGGTAACAGTAGATCTCGAGAAGAAGTTCTTGCAACAGCACAAACTGGCAGGGACTCATGCTGCCAGGCAATTAGAGCCCACGGAAAACTTTTAGCTAGCAGTCCAAGATGGGGACTGCCCCAGACGCTGACTCTGCACATGACGCCAGCACTGTATAAAGGAAGTGGTCCCCGGGCAACCTCAGTTCATCCGCCAGAGACCCAGCTAGCATGAAGGATTGGACAATCCGAGGAGGCTTTGTCATCCTGAAAGGACATACAGGAAGAAGCACTAGGGAAGGAGGGAGGAGGGAAAGCATACCTGCTGCAAGAGCTCTACTTGAAGATCTATAGTTATGGTAAGTTCTTGCGTAACTGCACTATCACTTCGAGATAAAGCTCTTGCAGCAGGTAACAAACTAATAGGACTGAGTCCCAAGCAGTACTGGGATGTCACCAGGTCAGAACGGCAGTGGAAGTAGTGATATACCTGGCTTCTAGAGAGTAGCCCTGGAGGATTGCCAGGCTGAAACCTGCCTCCTTCTGGAAGCAATGTCCAAACTATAGTGCCAGACAAGGTGTGCACACAACTCCAGGAGGCTGCGGCACAACGGTCTGCTGCTGACACATTTTTGAGCGATGTGCAGGACATCACAATCCCTCTGGGTCGATGACCTTTCACTGAACCCAGTAGGATTTTCCATACTTCTCATGGCAGAAAATGATGCAGTTGACCAGCTACTTGGACATAGTCTGTTTGGTGACCAGTGCTCCCAACATTCATTGGGCAGAGGATACAAACAACTGGTCTGACTTCCTTATGGACCGTATATGGTCAATGTAGTACCAAGGATTCTATGTACATCTAAGGTATGTAAAAAGGCCTCCCTTTGTTGGAATATTCATGGTAGAAGACAGTCAGGTGTAAGTCTTAGTTGAGAGTAAACTCTGACACCACCTTTGGGAGAAACTTAGGATTTGTCTGAAGAGACACCCTGTCCCTATGAAAACAAATATGGCTCCTTACATAAGAGCCTGAAGCTGGGAAATCCTCTGGGCGAGATAATAGCAACTAAAAATAATGCTTTCCAAGAAGAAGAGCTACGCAACTCGTGGCTGGTTCAAAGGGGGCAAAGTCAACTTCTAGCATGAAAAACAGATCCCATGGAGAACACGGTCCCGAATGGGAGGTCTGATTGCAGGATACCTGCAGGGAAGGTATGCGACAGATCTAGCATTGCCAAGGTCCTACCATCCACTGGTACATGATAGGCTGAGATAGCCGGAGATGCATCTTTATGGATGAACAGCTTAGAACTGAATCAGACAGGGACAAAGATACTTCAGGACCCAGTTCACCTCAGAAGAGAATGGATCAAGTCAGGGCAGCAGCCCAGAGGCTGAACTGCTTCTACTTCATGGCGCACGACCCTGGTGAACGGTTTTCAGTGGCCACTACCAACCTCCGCTACACCCTTCAGACACCCCGCACCTGCTCCTGGCTAAGTCTGCAGGAGTCATGTGTGAAGTACAGTTTCAGTCAGCATAGATGTGAGATAGTTTATTTTAACAATTCTCTCCAGGATCCAGTAGAGGGTCCCATCTTGAGATGACGAGGGTCTCGGATGAACCCTCCCCACCCCCGAAACTGCAAACAATTCTCCAGGATCCGGGCAGAGGGTCCCATCGTGAGGTCATGAGGTCTCGACCTAACCTTCCCCACCCCCAAACTGCAAACAATTCTCCAGGATCTGAAGTAGAGGGTCCCATCTTGAGATCGCGAGGTCTCGGACGAACCCTCCCCACCCCCAAACTGCAAACAGTCTTCCAGGATCCAGTAGAGGGTCCCATCGTTGAGGTTGCGAGTCTCGAGACGAACCTCCCCACCCCCTGAAACTGCAAACAGTCTCTCCAGGATCCGGCTAGAGGGTCCCATCTTGAGGTCGCGAGGTCTCGGATGAACCTTCCCAATTTCCGGTAACAAACAGGCACGGGATCGCCCAAACGGGGCGTGCTGAGGGAGCACCAGCCCCACGTAAGTAGGAGAGGAGTGTGTGTGTGTACGCCATTTTCAAAGTACTGTTTCAGTCGGCATAGATATGGAGATAGTTTATTTTTAACAAGTAAATGCCTAAAACAGTGAGCTTTACAAATGTTTTGCTGCTACACCTTAATTCCGCATAAGCTGTAACACATATATGCTTAAATTGTGACCATTAAAAGTGCAATTCCTGACTAAACTGTAACCTTATATGCCTATTACTATGACCTTTAAAAGTGATTTCCTGCTGAACCTTAATTCCGGACTAAAGTGTAACCTATAGAGTGTTTTCATGCTGCACCTTAAATCTAGACCTTAGGATCCTGACAAAACTGTACCCCTCAGCTTGTTTTCATTTTCACTTGCATGCAGAGCACCTTGCTGCCTACGTAATAGGGACAGTCCTAAGCCTGTGGTTCTACCGTCTCCGTGGTGCTTTAGCCCCATCTCCCACGCCCCCAAAATCACCCTTGGTGAGCACACCCTTTATAGGGTTTCATGAGGCTTCAGGAACCAATCAGCCCATTTCTCCATCTGCAGCCTATATTATGCTGCCACTAGTAATGCTGCTCTCTACACCTATTGCTGGTTTCCTGGCCCTGCATCACGCCCCAGCTGCTATGTCACAGTTACTGCTCCTGCACACATACAACTACCCCATCTAGTAACTCCCCTGCCACCCTCCTGGACTACCTACCACTTCTATGTCCCCATGGCTGCCTGACTGGCAGTGACCAAAACTGCAACCCTGAGACTTTCTCTAGACATGAATCCATAGCTATTTACACCTTTTGTGCAGACTGGACTCTCCTTGCAGCCCTCCCTCCGCTTCTTTTCTCCCATGAACACCACTCCACACATAGCACCATCTGCTCCCCCTGCAACTCCCTGCCAGCAGCCACCTGTGACCCCAGCCCCTACCTCCTGTCCCCTCACCTCGGCTCCTCTTACTGGCCATACCCCACATTACTAGCCTCCCATCCCTCATTCCTTCCCTGAAAGTGCCAATGGGCCGCAGTAGTCCACAAAGCATCTAAATGGCACCCAATCCGCAGGTTCTTCCTCCTCCTCCTCTTATTCACGCCAGGAAACGACACCCAACCCCAGCCCCTGCCACAACTACCACGCCTGCTCATCCCCCAACTAGCGGACTCACGATCTGCCACCCTTAATGTCTGTAGCCTCTAAAAAGTGGGACCTTCCAGGGCTGGGTCCACCAGCACAAGCCTGACATCATTGTGGCTGGTGAAACCTGGTTCTCCCTTTGATCCCAGACTCACGCTAACCCTCGGCCAGGTACAACTTATACCGTGAGATCGACAGGATAAGCGAGGGGCCGTTTCATATATACCAAAGATATCCCACCTGGGCAATCCACTTCCCACCCCCAGCTACATCCCGGACCACAGGCCTCACTATCAAAATCACCTGGAAACTCCAACCCCCCATATCACTGTGGTCTACATTCCCCCCAGGGACCAAGAAGGCAGCCTTCACTCTATACTGTCCCTACCTGGCCACTCTCCCGCCACAAGCCGAGAAAATCGTACTGGAGACTTTAATATTACCTGGCTTGACAAAGTTGCCGCACCGTTCATAGGCGTGGCCACTGCCCAAGACCTACGCAAGTCGTATCATCCCCTACCCGACTGAACCTGCACTCTGGGTCCTCCTCCCCTGCTAGATCTGGTATTCACCAACTGCCCCTTAAAATCACTAGTACTACTGTTCTCCCAAATGCCCTTAGTGACCACTCCCTGTCCTCTGCTACTGGACGTGCAAATCACCCAAATCCCCAAAAATAATCTATCAGCGCAAACGTGGCCCAGGCAAACTTACTCAACTCAATGCACATCTCAGGACAATAGACTAGTCCTTCATTACAAAGGCCCCGACCCTGACAGAGCCCTTGACCTCTTCATTCGCCTTTAACACCATATGTGACAAATTTGCCACATCACCAAAAGGGTGGCCAAAGGCAATCCGTCACCGTGGATCACTGACCATCTCCTGGACCTCATGCGGACCAGAGATTCCTTATGGCACCTCTCCAACGAGACTGGCCTGCCTGCCGATAGACAGAGCTAGAGAGGGCATAGAACAAATGTGTACCTGGTCCTTGCGCAAAGCAAAAGCAGAGTACTACAAGACCTCCCTAACCAACACCTGGGGCTCTGCAAAAGTTCTGGGCCAATATTAAGGACCTCTGTGGCACCGTCCCAACACTACCCCTAACCAGATTATGGTTGATGGTGCCCAACCTCTGACCCAGCCCGAATGGCCGCAGCCTTCAATGACGCCTTCTCTAACCTCAGCAAGGTTCTCCCCAAAGTTCTTTGACCCACCCCAGCCACCTCCCCTTTAGCCTCGCAGCATTGCACCTGAGCACGCCAAGCCTCATCTCAGAACGGCCCTAAGTCACTCCCGCTTAGTAGTGACACCTTAGACCTGAAACCCTTCGGCCTTCTCCTGAGGTGCTCAACCTCTCACCCATATACTAAACCGCCTTATGCCTGGGGAAATTCCTCCCACTGGAAATCTGCCCACATCACAATCGATATTTAAAACTGGGGACTGTACCTTACTAACAACTACTGTCCCTATCTCCATTCTCCTCCCTATCTAAGGCCCTTGAGAGGATCGTCTCTGATCAACTCACGGATCACCTCAATCAATACAACCTGCTTAGCAAGCAGCAACACAGCTTCCAGGAAGGGACATAGTACCACTACTGCCCTCCTGAACTCACACACACACATTCACTCCGCATTAGATAGAGGTCAAATCACAGGGGCTGTCTTCATTGATCTCACAAAGCGTTAGGCACCGTTAACCACCCGCTCCTGCTATCCACACTGACCAACATTGGATTCTCTCAGGATGCCCTTGGCTGGTTCTCCGATTACCTGTCCAACCTGCTCCTAGCAGGTCAAAATTAATAACACCCTATCTAATAAGCTACCTGTCCTCTCTGGTGTCCCGCAGAGGTCAGGACCTCGGACCACTACTGTTGAGCCTCTTAACTCCCTCCCCAGTTCTTGCCCAGGAACCTACTCTCTATACGGATGATGCCGTCCTTTATACCTCCAACTCTGACCTTTGCAACTCCACCTGTCCCTTCAATCCTCCTTTAGTGGTGCCGGAAATGGTTAGCCTCACAGCGTCTTATCCTGAACTACAACAAGACCAAGGTTATGTTCTTTCCCACCGCTCAGTGCTAGAAGGATCTCTGCCATCAAGTGCAAACTGCCAACCTGACCCCTGTGGAGCAAGTGGACTCCTTCAGATACCTGGGTATTACCCTTGACACTGCACTTACTTTCCACCAACATATCCACCTCCTATCTAATGCCCTCAATGCGGATCGGGCTCCTGTATCGCCTCAAACACTGCTTTACCCCAAGCACCCAATGAGGCTAGCGATCTCCTCTGTACTCTCCCTGCTAGACTATGGCTTACTCATCTATGGAGGCATGAACATCTCGGCCCTCCAAAGACTTTGTGTCTCCTAAATAAAGCCTGTCGCCTCACCTGGACTGTGACCACCTAACTCACATGCTCTCTATTCAATGATACCAACTGGCTGAACCTTGACAACAGGATTAGGTTCCACACCTGTCTCATGGCAAAAAATTGCCCTAGGCCTCCCCATAGGACTCACACCACTAATCCGACTGGAGCTGGCACTCTAGCAAACTCGTAGCTCTGGAAAGGAACTCCTCTCTGTCCCTCACTGCCGTCCTCCCAATTCCAAAGGTCCTTTAGCTACAGAGCCCCTTCCTGGATTAACAGCCTGCCCATTCCACTTGCCAAAGAGATCAGACTTGGACCCTTCAAAACCTCTCTTAAAGACCTACTACAGTCCTCAAACCACTGTGACTGCCTCTAAACACCTCACACTATTCTGTCCGACTAAGGCCGCTGGCGGCTTCTTCTACCCTACATGCCTAACCTGTGTCCCTCTAGCCTAGCCCTTCACCTGTGTGCTATATGTATTGTTGTGTGCACTAATTTTTCCCCTAGTTTTTCACTGTTAGCCCCACAATTGCTCCTGTAACAACCTGACTATGTACTGATGTACTGCTATGTATCCTGTATGTCTCTGTATGTAAATTATGTAACGCTGAACCTTTGTAAAGGAGTCTCTGACTCAAAGGTATTTCGAACCTCAATAAATAAATAAAAAAGATGCAGAGATTTGAGTTTGGGGTGAACTAGAGAGCCTGCTCCTGGGATAGCAACTGCGATGACAGAGAAGTGGGACAGAGTTCCACTGCTAGCTGTTGCAGAGCGAGAATCAAATTTGTCTGGGCCAGAGCGGTGCTACCAGAATCTCGGTTGCTGTTCTCAGCTGTAGAGCGTGAGGAGGATTCGCTAAGAAGAGGGAAGGGCAGGAAGGTACAAAAAACCCTGGTCCAAGAGAGTGACAACGCTTCTCGCCAGAAAACACCAGGCCCTGGCTCTAGATTATTACCTCACTGCAAGAACCCTCTCGAAGTAAGAACTGAGTATATCCCTGGGATTAGGGTCCAGATAAGATTTTTTGGGATGAGTACTGTACTCCTCTTTGGAAAGTGAGATGAGTAAAACCAAATTCAGATGTGTACAAATGTTCATGGAGGAGAGGAGTACATTTTAAGAACAATGTACTTTTTCCCCAGATAAGAATCTGATCAGGTGCCAACAATGCTCCAGATAATGTTGGCAGGTAGGAGTAATTTACTCAATACAGTGTAAGGCTGAGAAGCTCAATTCCCAATGAAATTATTCAAAAAGAATGCCTTGTGACAGGATACGTTGTTTTATTCTTGGAGTTTTATTTTATTTTTTTTCCTTCACTTTTTCTCTTGGTTGGGGCTGAAAAGAAACTAAAAGGTTTTGGACCCTTGGGCTAAAGTTAAAAGCTTGTCCTCGCTGTTTGCAGGTCAAACTCCTAAAACGCTAGGTAATATGCGAGAAAAGGAAAAAATGTTTTTCCTGGCTAGGTACAGTTAATGTATTTTAATGGCACTAGTGTTAATAGTATAAGAGAGGCATGTTTGCAAGCTTATAGTCATAAGCAGAAGGGCCCTTTAACACAATAAACATTTTTAATAAATGACTAGTGATATTTAAAGGAGAAGACTCCTGTATATGTATGATTTGATATATCGGATGTATTTATTATACATTACATCAAGTACTGTACATATGTCAATAAGAGATCAGCCATTTCTTCTATTGCAACACATATCTAGAGTTTGAGGCTCTGACACAAAGTAGTAGTAAATGTCAAGCAAGCCCATTTACATGCAAATGAGGTACTTGTAATACAGCCCTCCCATTCCTTGATGTCACTGCAGCAACAGTGCAGAACAAAACATAAGGGTGTCAATGCTGTCTAGCCTGATTTTAGTTTAAGTTTGCAATGGCTTAAGGCAGTTCTGTCATGCAACTCACACAGAGAGTAGTACCTGTAGCCTTAATACTGTATGTGTAGAGCAAATAATACATCTAATAGTATTTAATTCACAGGAAACAAAAGCTGTTTCTTTTGCACTGCTCATTTCTCTCTGTGAGACAGTTGTAAATTGTTGTGGAAAGAAGTAGACTGAATCAGTCAATGAATCAATCGAACAGTCAGTCAGTCACTCTGTATTGAACCAGGTGAGCACCCTTAAGAAGATTTGTTACAAGATGAGCCTGGGCAGTTTACCAAAGGATCACACACAAGACTGACTTATACACATCCCTTTCAGCAGCCTGAAAGTGGAGAGCTAGATCATTTACTTTATAAAGTGTATTGTTTTGCATTTCAAATGCTCCTTAAATCTGAGTTTGACTGGAAATACCAAGACACAGAATGCATATGACATGGGAGGAGTGAGCTAAGCAAATACAGAGCACTACAAACAGAGACTGATTAGTTTATTTACCTACATCAGCTGAGGTGTAGCATCTGATTTGTGAGGGACATCCTACTTCCAATGCTGGCATTACAAAGTGGGGCTGCCACTGCTTATCCTTAGTACCTTGAAAGTGAAGTGCTGTAGCTCTCACATCACTGCTAATGATTTATAATGGGAATTGGGGCACTTTTAAACCATGGACCTGTGGGAGCCATCACAGTTTCTAAGGAGGTTAGGGGAACTTAAGGGTTAGAGGTAAGGCACTCTAGTAGGATTTGAATCAGAGTCCCCAGTGCTTATGTCTGCTTTCCTGGTAACCTATTCCTTGCCATAGCTGAATTTTATTGCCTTACAGCAGCCATCCAATCACTGACTGCCTAGTTGCAAAGGGAAAGGGGCCTATTTGCAAGATTGTTTCTCACTGCTGGTGTCAATCAAAACAGAGAATGTTATATACACACACACACACACACACACACACACACACACACACCACACACACATAATACAACAGCTGCATAATACCACTTAAAACTCTTGTTGTACCCAGAGTCATTTATTGGGTAAACTGTTTTGCTAACAGAAACAGTAACACAACACATACAGGCACTTCCTTACATGAATACTATATATACCTCAAATCAGTGATGCATCACACTCACATGGTCCTAGTCCCTATTAGACCTGCACTTCAGGATGTGAACAACATTAAAAGGGTTCCTCCATTACTCAAGTGAGACCAAACATTGTAGGTTTGGTCTACTGGTGGAACTGCATTTAGTGCAGCACCATTATCTGTTGCTCTGATGACATCATCCTCCAGCAAACTTGACGGTAAAATGGAGGACAAACACTTTGAAAACTTTTTAGGGGCTGTATATTTTATTTATAATCTAGATCTGGACAGCAATAGGACTGCTGGCAACTGGAGGAGAGCACACAACAGTTACACGTGAAGTTGGGAAAATATTGGTGTGGAACATAGGGAGACTTCCCCTAGAATAAACTGCCATTTTCACTGAGGTATTGCATATAGTTAAGCATACCCAGATAGGAACTGATCGAAATTTTTATTTGGGGCATTTAAATAGCATATAATTTTAACTTAAACTCCAGCATAATAATAACTTCCCCTTCACCCCATCCCTTTATTATTAAATGAACATAGAAGTGGAATAATCACACAGACATTAATGAATTCAATATATATATTTTTTTTTATTTGCTTTTGGTAACTGGTGGGTGCACTAGGCATAAGAATGTCTATTTTCAACCACGACCTGGGAGAATACAGTTTGAAATACATGAGCATACATGTGGCAGCACATGAGATATGTAACAGTTAGGAGGGAACATACAATCCAAGCTTAGGGTGTAGAGAACCTTGTTCAGTACAATACAGTTTGGACAAAGTAAAAACAGGATCAGAGGACATGTGAGAAAACAGGCATTGCAAGAGAAAAGTATACACAGACAATACAATAAGTGCCATTATGTGGTTATTGAAAACAGGGAGAAGAGGAAAAGGGAGCGTGGTGGGAAGCAGAGGAAGAGGGAAGGAGAGAGAGAGAGAGAAAACATTTAAGGAGGATATTAAGAGAGGTGGAGAAAAGGTGTCAAAGAAAGCAGATACCTAGGGAAACAGAGGGCAGGGAGAAAGGATGGTCTAAGGCAGATGAAAGCAAGAGCAGGGGCTAGTAGCACGTAGAATGATCACAGTGAAGTTTCTTAAAACTAGCATGGGTGGGAGCTCGACAGAATAGTTTGAGGTATTGAGTTCCAGTACTTTGGAGCTATGTATGAGAGACAGCATGAGCACCCATATTGGTTTGCACCTAGGGAAGTGAAGAGGGCCTGGTCAGTAGATGAAGCCCATAGGAGAGGTTGTGAGTGCAGCAGAGGCGAGGGATGAGGAGGCCTGATCTGGCAATGCAGTCAGTGAGCCATAGGACTGGAGTCGATGGGCAGACGGGCAGGGCCATTCTAGGTCAGCATAGAGCTGGCAATGGTGTTTGTAATGTGGGGATGCAGAGGCATAGCGGCAGATGCTATTATAGGTGGTGTCCCATTTATAGGGGAGGATTTTGAGGCCGGTGGGTGGGTGACTGAGCCATAGGCCAGGGCTGGGAGCAGAAACCTTGTGCCACAGCTAGTCTAGCTGATGGGGTGAGGGCATAGCAGTATGGTAGGCACCTCCTAGCTTAAGCGTTGACAGATTTACAGGTGGTGGTTATGTGCAGGTCACAATCTAGAGATTCATTAAGAGTAATGCCCAGATATTTAAAGGATCTGGCGCCAACCAGTGGGGAACCGTCCGCAGATTTTGAGGGCATTTTGGTTCGCTTTTAGTCTGGCAGGTGAGCCAAAGAGCAGAGAGTATGTCTTGCTTATATTGAGAGCAAGTTTGTTCTCTGTTAGCCAGGACTGAATACTTGCAAAGTCCGAGGCAAGAGGGTGGTTTATGTCAAAGATATTTCTTGCACTATGGTAAAAACTAGATCATCTGCGTAGAGCAGAGATGAACAGGCAGGTGCAAGCAGCAGGATGTCATTAATGAAGATTGAGAAAAGCAAGGGGCCAAGTATAGAGCCCTGGGGCATGCCAATGTGTATAGATGAAAGGTCAGATATGGCGAGTTGAACACTACAGCCTGTTTTCTGTTGGACAGACAGTTTTGAACCAGGCCACTACATTGGTGGAAAAGCCTAGGAGCATAGTTTAGCAAGAAGAAGGGTATGGTTAACCACGCCAAATGCCTAAGTTAAAGCAATGAAAACTGCACCTGTCAGGAGGCCACAGTCCATAGAAGCACAGATGTCATTTGTGAGTTTTAGGAGGCGGTGGAAGTGCTGTGGCCTTTCGGAAGCTATGCTGGGAACAAGAGAGAAGGTTATGCTTCTGAAGATATTCTATGGATTGGGTGGCCACTAGTTTTTTCACGATTTTGCTAAGCACAGAAAGAATTGCTATGAGACCGTAGTTCTTGATTTCTTTAGGATCACCCTTTTTAGGAATGGGTGTTACTCTATTTTCCAGATATTAGGAAGTGTACCATGGCATAGAGATAGGTTAAAGATTTCGTTGGGGACAGGCTATGAGAGGGCAGCAGCTTTCAAGAGCCTAGGTTCTAAACCATCAGACCCGAGCTGGTACTGTCAGGAATGGAGAGTAGCAGTTTTAGAACTTCTGTTCTTGTAATGCTCTGGAACCTAAAAGGAGGATGCGCAGTAGATATTTACTATCCCCGGGAGCGGTTTGTGCATGTGGGAAGGAGGCCATGCAGTTGGTTAGGTCTGAGAAGTGATTGAAAGAACTGGATACAGTCACTGAATTTTGCAGTGTATGCCATTGATCAGCATATCACTTGTATAGGCTGCATGATTTGCCCAAGGAGGTTTTTATGGTTGACCAGAATTTCTTAAAGAGTCCCTCAGGCTTTTGTTAGCAGGTCTTGCAGAATGAGCTTTTAGCTAATTGAATGTTTCTTCCTAATCTGGAGCCCTGCCTGGGATCATGGCATACCCCCTGGATGAGGGACACGGACAGGGAGAACAAGCTCCATAGAAATACAATTGAACACAGCAAGTTCCAACCTTCCTGTGGTCCTGTGATTCTTTCAACTCCAAAGCAATGACTTGCTATCTTGGTGGCCATCTGAACGAAAGGGAGATAAGGATTTCTGGGCTAAAGTCTGTCTTTTCCAGCAGAGCCCCTGGTACCAGGCTCGACGTAAAGATTTGTCGACTGTAAATAATGGTTCACGCAAGCATGCTAACAAATAAGCTTTTCCCTACAAAACTTTGGTTGGCCTACTCAGAGAAAAAATATATTTTACCAACTCCGGGTTGCTTCAATTTTTCAATTCAGTGCCAGTGCAGTCAGAGGTTAATCTTGAAGGATGAAAGATCACGCTGAAGTCAACCAATTCAGGTTTTGTGCACTGAACTTTGTCTTTCTTTTGCTTCTGGCTTTGCCTGCAGCTTATATCGCGGACATGAATTTTTGGACATTCGTTTAGACTGGTTTCCTTTAAAACATTTTATTGAATAATGTGTTTGACTAGGATGACTATTTTAAATTATTACTGAAGAGCAAGTGCTTATTAAGGATGTATATCTTAATGAACGAAGGTCTAGGGCCTTAAATGCCTCTGTAATCATTTTGTTTGCTTTTGTTTAATTATTACCTTTTCATCATTTAAGAGTATAAAAAAAAAAGAACCCCATGGAGTGCCTGTATCATGATGTTAGAAAGAATCTGTTGGCAATGTATTTCAACAAGAAACTAAAAACATGTTTTCAGATTTTTATAGAGAAATAACTATATAATATTTTGTTGGTAGAAAATTAATAAAATATGTAAGATTTGATAACCTGTAGTCTGTTATAATTCAAACAGGTCACATTTTCATCATAACCAGATTTTACTTGGAAGAAAAAAGAGGACCCAATTACTGTTTTAAAATTGTAAAATCACACAGATAGACCACTACAGTGTAAACATATAAAACTCAAACTTCGCTGTTAAAAAGTACCTATTTCTTTGAAAGATACAAAAATGCATTTAGTTTCTCACTGATATACACTGAGCTAATAATCTGATCTGACTCAGGGGAGCAGGAGGAGGAGGCAAGCTGCAAGCCACAGAAGCTAAAGAGCAGAGCCACTATCGGTGGCTAGAGGGAGGAATTGGGCTGCAGTTACGGCATCGAGTGAGGAGCTGAGCGTCGTGAAAGCCACAGAATCGAGGAACGGGGTCAGAGTCAGCGTCAATGGGAGATTAGGTCCGCCAGAGGTAAGCACCAAGGAGGAACGCCCAATAAGTGCAGAGAAGGCTGGCTCACCTGAGAGTCTGTGTGCTTCTGCTGGCCTGCCGCCCGTGGATTGGGACTGCTCTTCTGGGGATGCCTGGACTGCTGCCCACTTTGTGGTACTACTAATACTACTGCTGCTGCTGGATTTTAAATTTTCTCATGGCACCACCCGTGCACCTCCAAATTAAATGCTCCTGCTAACCACTACCGGGATGGACTAGCCATCAGGAGCAAACAGGGGAGGAGCACCACTGGAGGAGGAGTAGGAGCGGGAGCAGAAGGTGCTGGACAAGGGCAAATCAAAAGTACTGCATGTGATTGGAGAGAGGGGTTAAGAAGGAGCACTGGTAAAGGGTCCAGGAGTGCTCTTGGGCTTGGGTAAGCAATGTTGGTGGTCTGAAAGTGCCTGTAATAATTTTGCTAATACAAAGTCTCAAAGGAGGTATGGGCGAAAGCATTACTGCAAGGTTGCAAATCGTAAGCTCTAAGAGATCTACTGAAGATTGATGTCGTAAACTGTAGCAAGGTTAAAGATTGTAAGCGAGAAGAGGTTTATTGACAATTTATGTTTAAGGGTTCAATCTGGTTGTGGCTAAGCAGACCTTGAGGTTTTAGCTAAGGCTTGAGCTACATACCAGGAACATGGCGTATGTGGGGCAAAGGGATGGGGTGGGGACCAGGTCAAGAGGAATACAGTGCCATGTGGTGGCAAGGTCAGTGGGGGGCACAATAGGAGAGGGGCCAATGGCAGAATAAGGGGGAGGGAACAGGGCAGAAGGGAAGTGGTAGGGCAGTGATCATGGGTGTAACAACTGTGGAGCAGCTGTGTTCATGAGCACCTGTTTGTCAGAGGCTGAGGAGGCTGGAGGCAGAGATGGCAAGGCTAAGAAGGGAAGTTTTTGGACAAGGATGGATATGGAAAGAAAGCTACTGGAGGTGTTCAGGAAGACAGGAGGCATGAGGACAGCAGGATGACTGGGTGGAGAGAGTACCAGGATAGGAGGCAGGGTACAGTGGATATGAGTGCACATGAAAGGGAGGATGGATCACATCAGGCACAAATAGGTACTGGATCTTCATGGAGATGATGGGGGCAGAAGGAGGAAGTTGTAGGGTACAGGGCGGACCATAGCGGGTGGACCATGGCCAGAGGACCCTGCCAGGAGGGTGCAAGAAGAGAGCGCGGAAGGAGTACTCTGGAGGTAAGTAAGGAAGGTGAAGAAACCAAGGAAATGGGTGTGGGGTGAAATATTGGGAAAGGGAAGGGAAATGGAGGGTCCATCTCAATGTGGAGGGAGCACAGGGAAGCCACTGGGGAGAGAAACAATCAGGAAAGGGGGGGATACCTATTCCATGAGGGTGGACTGGGAGTCGCATGCTGGGGGCAGGCATGAAGAGAGCTGGGGCAGATGAGGTCAGAGGAAGTGAACAGGGAAAGCAAAAAGAAGGCACTGGGGACACTGTGGCTGAGGTGGAATCAGGGGGACGAGGGAGGAATAGGAGGCCAGGAAGTTGAAGATATGGACAAAGTGGTTAAGGGGCATGCGGTAGGACAAGGGCTGGGGAGGGATGAAGGATCACAGTAAGGGGCGGGGTGATGGTGTGCTATGAAGGAGGGTAGACAACACAAAGGCGACAAGGGGAAGAAGGCAATGTCACACACAAGCCAGATTGATGAGGGGGTCAAGCTGCCACTGGTTGGTGACTCAATCTTAAGGAGAGGTCACGTGGGGAAGCAGAAAAGAGGGATATGGGTTGAATGCTTGCCTGGGATGACTATCAGAGGTTGTGCACCATATTCCCTCGTGGGTGGGGACCAGGACAGGAATTGCATCTAGTGTTCCACTTAGAGACTAACAACCTGGCTGGCAGTAGTCTCATGAAGGTGGAAGCAAGATTTGGGGTCCTAGCTAGATTCTGCAGGAGGCTGAACTTCAAATCTCTAATCTTCTTTACAGGTATTGCACGTACCAAGAGCTAGCACTGAGAGGAAGCGAAGGATACGGGAGCTTAATAGCTGGCTAGCGGAATGGTGTGTGCAGATGGGGTATGGGATGATAGGGGACGTCGGCGGCAACTTGGGAGGATGAAAACCTCTTTTCAACAGACAGGTTACACCTCAACAGAGATGGGACGACTACACTGAAGTGTCAGATGGGGAGTTTTTGAAAAATAATTTAATTTAAACTGAGCGGAAATGGGACTGGATGTATAGCCACACTGTACCACGAACGAGTTAGGGACCATAGGTCCCCGGAAAGATTGATGCACAAGGTGCTGGCGGCAGGGGGGAGACAAGAGAGGGAAAGTTGGTGGAAGAGGTTGGTGTTGAACGCTAGGAGCCTGACATATAAGTTGAAGGAACTGACTGCCATCATTACGCCTAACAAGTTAGACATCATAGCAACAACTGAGACTTGGTGGATGGCCCTCTACTGCGTGGCAAACAGCTATACTGGGCTTCAGGCTGTTTACGAAAGACAGGAAGGACGGGGAGAAGAGATAGCGGCTTACATCAAGAGGCCACACAGACATCGGGAGGGACAGGAGGCGATGGGGCTATGGAAGTTCTATGGGTAGAGCTATGCAGGCAGGCGAGGGAATACTTGAGATTGGGAGTTGTATAGACCACCTTGCAGGGAGAAGATCAGGACAGGATGATGCTGCAGGATATTGAGAGGATGGCTGTCAAGGGGATACATTACTGGTAGGCGACCTAAACTTAGCAGATGTGGAATGGACCATCCCAAGCAGCTTCAGCAAGAAGTAGGGAGTTAGTGGACAGACTAAGTGGGGTGTTCCTGAAACAGCTGGCCAGGAAGCCTACCAGGAGGTGCAACTTGCTAGATGTGGTACTGATGAATGGAGAGAATGTGAGGAGGTGGTGGTAGGAGAAAAATTAGGAAAGTGACCACAGGACTGTCTGGTTCAAGGTGAGGCAGGGAGAAAGGGGACCCGATCCAGCACAATGCTGCTGGACTTTAGGCGGGTGGACTTTGACAAATTAAAAAGGCTAGTGAGGAGGATGGAAGGTTTAGGGATACAAGTGATGCAGGCGAACTATGGGTAGCTAGCAGGGACCAGATCCGGAAGGCTCACGGCATCCATCAAAAGTGTCAGGAAGGGGCAAGAAGCAGAAACTGCTTTGGTTCAGTAGGGATGTAGGCAAGGGTGGTAGGGGGATAGGCGGAGGGCATTCAGGAGATACAAGAGTACTCAGGGGAGGCTTACAGGTAGGCAAGGAGACTAGTGGGAAAGCGTCCATCAAGAGGGCTAAGGCAGACACGGAGTAAAGGATGGCGAAACAGGCCAGGAGAGGAAAAAGACATTCTTTAGATATGTGGGGAGAGGAGGAAGGCTGGCCAGGGATTGAAAGGCTATGGGGCAAGGAAGGCAAGCACTTGGAGGAGCATGAGGAGAAGGCAGAAGACCTGAACAGGCATTTCTGCTCCGTATTACGGAGGAAAGGATGGTAGAGGGCTGGAGTTGGAAGGGGGACACGGGGATGTATCGAATCCCTTAACCATGGAGAGAGAGTTAGGAGGAATTAACCAGGTGAAAGTGGACAACGCCATGGAGCCAGAAGGCCGACACCCAAAGGTGGTTGGAACTAAGAGAGTTGGCTGACCCACTGGCGAGGCTGTTTAACCTGTTCCTGGACACGCGTAGAGCGGAGGACTGGAAAAAGGCGACGGTGGTACAGATACCACAAGGTGCAGAAACTGAGAGAAAACTACCGCCCTGTCAGCCTGACTGCTGTGGTGGGGAAGGTCATGGAGGCACTCATCGGTGACAGAGTAACAAAGTACATGGAGGGAACAGGCTGCTGGATAACAGACAGCATGGGTTCACTAGGGCAAGTCATGCCAGTCCAATCTGATCTAATTTTTTGACTGGGTGGCGCGAGGCAGTGGACCGGGTGGGGGGTGGACGTGGCCTGTCTAGATTTAAGTAAGGTCTTCACACGCACTCCATAGGAGGCTGCTCAACAAACTGGATAGCATAGAGGTAGGGGGTCAACATAAGATAAGTTGAAAACTGGTTGGTGGATAGGAGTCAGGAGTGGTAGTTTATGGGGTGTACTCAGGGTCGGGCAGGTGAGGGTGGAGTTCCTAGGGATCAGTGCTGGGACCCTTCCTGTTCAATATCTATGTACTAGACATTGTGGATGGACTGACAGGGAGGTGGCCCTCTTTGCAGATGACACGAAAATCTGTAAGAGTTGACTCCTGGGGATGGAGGACATGAGAAAGGACCTGAGATTACTGAAGAAGTGGGTAGAGACCTGGCAGCTAAAATTCAACATCAAGAAGTGTGCTGTTAGCAGGTCCAGTGGCGCAGAGGTTGGGCGCTGGGCCTCACACATCGCGCAGCTGGCGACCAGGTTTGGGAACAAGCCGGACCGCCGTGGGTTGGCAGGGAGAGATCAGGGTAGCCGGTGCAGCAGCGGCCCCTGGTGGAGACTGGCAGCACTGCGATGCTCAGGGGCTCCTGGCGTGGGGAAGGCGTTGGCAGCTGCCTTCCGGACATGGGTGGGAGCACCCGACGCCGCGGGCTGGGCAGCACTGCATGTTCAACGCCGAGGAAGCAAACATCCAAAATACCCTCCGGCTCGGACAGGCGACAGCCCTGCCAGTGCCACCGCCACACATCCAATGCTGGTTCCCAGTCACTGCCCCCTCGGTTTCCCAGGGTTGTCATCCCCTCCGACCTGGGGACCAGGACAAAATTAAAGATGTAGGGAACACAGCGGGCGTAGAGCGTGTCGGCAAGTGCAGTGGCAGAGACAGTTCCCAAGCCAGAGGGCCACAAAATAGTTAAAAAAAAAAAAAAGTGTGCTGTTATGCACATGGGGCACAGGAACCAAAGGACTGAGTATATGCTGGGTTGGGAGAGAGTCACGGTGTCAGAGGATGAGAGGGATCTGGGGTAACAGTCTCCAGCAACCTCAAGGTAGGGAAGCAATGCTCAAGGGCGGTGGAGAGGTGCATGGGATGCTGGCAGCATCGTGGCAGGGGATCACCAGCATGGATAGGGAGGTCCTGGTGCCCCGTGATCAAGCCCTGGTGAGGCCACACCTCGAGTACAGTGTCCAGTTTTGGAGGCCTTTCCTGTGCAAAGATATAGACTTGATTGAAAGGGTCCAGTGAAGGGTGACCAAGATGGTGCAGGGGATGAAGAGCAAGCCATATGAACAGAGCTGCAAAGAGTTGGGGCTATATACAATGGAGACCAGGAGGAGAGGGGACATGATTGAGATCTTTAACTATATCAAAGGGATGAACAAGGGAGGCCCAGGAAGTTATTCCACATGAAGAAAGGAAACATAACAAGGGGCACGGACTGAAACTCAGAAGGGGGCACTTCAAGAGCAATGTGAGAGGTCAATTTTCACACAGATGGTGGTGGAGAACTGGAATGGGCTTCCGGAGGAGGAGGTGGTGAATTCAGAGACTGTGAGGATTTAAGTCCACTTGGGACAGACACATAGGGCTAAGGGAAGGGGTGTTTGTCTCAAAGATATGGTAGTTGGACTAGGGGGTAATGGGCAGACTAGATGGACTGGGAGGTCCTTTTCTGCCGTCACCTTCTGCGTTCTGTGAATAAGCAGTTGGCAGTTTCTGACAACACAATATATAGGACAATGTAAGGGGCCATACACAACAAGGCTATTCTTCCGAGTGGTTTACCATGATAATGACAACCTCGAGTGAAGCTCGGGGGTCACTCATTCATCATGGTAACCACGAAGGGAAAGAGTAAGCCTCGTTGTCTCATGGGGCTCCCATACACTGTTCTATATAGTGTATGGACCCTCCTTCCTTAAAAAACACAAATAAACAGAAAACACACACAACAGTGCTACCACTTGGGCACACCAATACTTTTACTACCAAAACATCTACATTTCCAACGTAAAAAACAATGTCACAATACATTTGAAGTCCATGACATGGTAGCGTAACGGTCTCCGGGGCTTTATTTCAGACTCTGCTAACCCCAAAAACACCTAATTGGGGCTCACTTACATTATTAAACTGTCTGCACTCCCAAGGTGCTTCTTCCTGTGTCACAAATTCAGGCTGCCCTCGGTGTGTTTCACTACCACCCCGGTTAGCACAGCGTTCTAACTGCAGCACTGTCCCTCTGAACTCTCACCTCATGGTCATCACCCACCTCTGTTCCCCACCCCCACCCTTCACCTTACCAAAAATGTTCTCTTCCCGATAGCGGCGAGTCTGACATTACTACTGGCTAGCATATACAATGTCTGGTGGTACTCCCAAAATATAGTGCTCTATCTAGTGTGCTACTAATGCTTGCTGCGAGGGTTTGTCTTAAATTTATTTGAACATTTATTTGAAGGAGGTGGCAGAACCTCTGGCAGCCATGTTCACAGAGTCATTCAACACAGGGTGGCACCAGAGGATTGAGAGCACATGTGGTCCTTCTACACAAATCCAGTAGCAGGAGGAGCTGGGGAACTACAGTAGGCTGGTCAGCCTCATCTCAGTAGTGGGAAAGATCATGGAGACATTGCTAATGAAAGGATAGTGGGGCATCTAGTAGCCATCGGATTCCAGGACCACGCAATGCGGGTTCACAGCGGGAGGTCATAGACAAATTTCTGGTTGATTTCTCTGACTGAGTGACAAAGGAAGTAAATCATGGTGGGGCAGTGGACAACGCTACCTTGATTTTAGCAAAGCCTTTTACACCATCCACACAGGAGGCTGATAAGCTACGTAAGTTAGGCATGGGGACAGGGTAGTAAATTGGGTTAGAAACTGACTAGCAGACAGGAGGCAGAGGGTGGTGGTAAATGGGGTATAGTATGGGGGGACCAGTGGGGTGCCTCAGGGATCGTCCTGGGGCCAGTCCTGTTCAATGTCTTCATTAGTGACATTGCAGACGGGCTGGTGGGAAAGGTCTGCCTGTCTGTAGAGAACACCAAGATCTGTAACAGTGTGGATACCCCAGGCAGGGGTGAAGAAAATGAGAAGGGACCTGGGGAAGCCTGAAAAATGGTCTGAGGACTGGCAACTGAAGTTTAATTCAAAAAGTGCAAAGTTATGCACCTGGGACACAGAAACCCTAGGGAAAGCAACAGGATGGGCGGCTGGGGGAGGTGGGGAGAAGAGAGTTGCTGACAGTCACAGAGGAGGAACAGAAGGAAGGAAGTAGTGATGCCATTATATAAAACCATGGTCAGGCCTCACATGGAGTAGTGTGTGCAGTTCTGGAGGCCCCTTCATATAAACATTAACAGGTTGCAGACGGTCCAGAAAGGCGACTAAGATGGTACAGAGCTTGCAACACAAGACTGATAGAGATTAAGGGACCTCAATATGTACTTGCTGGAAGAGAGGATGGAAAGGGGGACATGATAGAAACATTCAGGTACCTCAAGGGTATAAACAAGGTGCGGGGAGGAGTGGAGAAGACATTTTCCAGTACAGGAGGAGCACAAGAATGATGGGGCATGACATGAAATTGGAAGGTGGGAGGTTAAGAGGGAATGTGAAAGTTCTTCTTCACAGAGAGGTGGTGGGCGCATGCAATGGTCTGCCTCAGGAGGTGGTGGGAGTGAGCACTGTTGATGGATTCAAGCATGCTTGGGACAGGCATAGGGAACCACAGAGGTACAGCAGTGGGTTGGTCAGAAGCTGTAATCAGTACAAGGGCTTACGGGCAGACTAGATGGGCCAGGCAGTCCTTATCTGCAAACAATTTCTGTGTTTCTATTTTGACAGTTTGAGTCACGCTACTAATCAGCGTAACTGCAGCACTACTGGCTCGTGCTCTGTTCTGTGTGATGTCCATAGTGCAGCAGAACAAAAGTCGTTCTGCTGACTATGGGCGTCACTACTGCAACGAACAACTTTTAGCGCCAAACTGCTTTCGGTTCAGAACCACGTTTGACCATACACTATACCAGAATTTTATACTGAATTAGTTCTACAAGCATTCTGAAAAGCAAGGGTAAAACCCACTTGTTTCACTACGCTAACAAATATTTTATTTAAAAAGCAGAAATTAATTACTAACATCAAAATACAATAAATAAAATAGTCTATTTATTGGAAGTGAACACCTGCTCTATAAATGCGCTCATGTTTATGGAATGTTAGCTTGCTCAGCAAATGTACAGTTTTCCTTTCTGAAGGTGAGTAGCTTCCTTTGTACATTATTTTAGCTGTTTCATCTTTTCTCTGTCATTATTATGCCTCTCACTCTTCTATGGGCATTTCATTTTCCAAGGCAATGTTAAATGAAAACAATTTAATGGTAAACTTTTAGGGCTGTGACTTAAGCCTAGGTACCACAGTGTTATTTTTTATGTAAATTGCTTGGTATTTGACTTCCTACCAAAAACAAAACTGGTGACAGGGGATGCACGTTGTGCTACACTTTAATCATAAACAAAACTTTTAATAGTTGTCACTACCGGGTAGAAAGATTTTTCCCAGTTCCTATGACAAGAGTGGACCCATATACTATTTCTTCTTTTTTGGTAATGTGACCGGGTCTCAAAATGAGTTATGGGAAGCCATGCAGCGTTTAAAATAATGTGCCATTACTACACTATCAGGGTTGGCTATATGGCCTAAGAAAAAAAATTAAAGTGCTTATAGGTCAATGCACTAAAGTTAATCATAGTCCTGGGTTCCAAAGTGTTAACAAGGTACATCCGTTTACTGCATAAGCTTCTGCTCCAGTGGTACAATGTCTGTGTGCCAGCAGCACATGCATCTACCACGGCTGAAAGGATTCCTGGGCAGGTGTTTCTCACCATCTAGGGGCAGATAAATAGGGGCTTTGGCAAGGAAGAATGTGGTTCCCAAGAACAGGGTACCATTATGCAAAGTTCCAATTTAGAAACTCTGGAGTGCGCTTCTCCAGCTGTGCTGGTCTGAGGACATGTGGGTGCAGGGATGGTGGCAATGTTCCAGAGTCCCGGTGGCACTGGCTCCTCAATGCAGGTCTCCGAAGCTTGGGCACTGATCAGGGTTCAATATTCAGGACAGAGGGCCTGCTTGGAGGTCCACACTCAGTGATGGCCTCAGGTTATCCTGAAATCAGTGGACCAGTTTTGGGTGACAAATCTGAGTTGGTTGTGGGGGCCTGTGGCTTAAAGTGCCAGAGTTCAGCACAAGATCATTGCAATGGCATCAATGATTTGAACCCCAGGAATAAGAGAAGGACCCAATATTTGGTAAAGAGTATGCGCTGTTGTCTGTGACAGACAGGGACTGACTTTGACCCACCTGGAAGCATGGGGCTCAGGGCAGGTCGACCAATGCATCAACATACATCATTAGTGCATATATGTGTGTGTTTTGGAAGGATTCACCCTTCATCTGACCAACGCCGGAGGTACCCTGTCGCTCCCTTCCAAGCCATTCAGGGCATCGTGCTTGCAGCCTCGAGGGGCCACAATCGAAGAGGGATCCCAGAGTGTCACCATAAAGTAAGTTAATGACATTTCTGTTTATCTGAATGATTAGGGTCTAGAGAGGAGATGGGTAATTATAGGCCTGTCAGCCTAACGCCTGTGGTAGGCAAAGTAATGGAGGGCATTATCAAGGAGAGGCTTGGGAGGCAGCTGGAAAACTTAGGGTGCCAGGATGATAAACAGTATGGCCTCGTCCTGGGAGATCGTGTCAGTCCAACCTCGTAGAGAGTTTTGTGAAGGGGCCCTGGACAGACATAGGATGGTGGATGTCCTATACCTGATTTCAGCAAGGCGTCTGATTTGGTACCCATAATGGGCTGATAGCAAAGCTGGGGGAGATGGGGGTGGGAGGACAGGTGCTCAAGTGGATGGAAAACTGGCTTTTGGGGTGAATACCGAGGGTAATGGTCAGTGGGATAGTCTCCTCCCCAGGAAGGTAATCAGTGGGGTCCCCAAGGTTCAGTATTGGGGCCACTCCTGTTCAATACCTATGTCTCTGATATAGGGAGGGGGTTAGGAGTAGGCTGAGTCTCTTTGCGGATGACTCCAAACTGGGAGCACTGGTGGATAGGAAAAGGCAAGAGAGACGGTCCAGGGGACCTGGATACCCTGGAGGGGTGGTCAAAGAAATGGGGATTGAAGTTTAATGCTGGGAAATGTAAGGTACTTCATTTGGGGGTCAGAAACCGGGCCATATATACACCCTGGGGAGGGAGGTTCACACTGCAAGCCACATTGGGTGAGAGGATCTAGGGGTGGTGGTAGATGTCAAAATGAATAACTCTGAAAATTGTAGAAGAACCACAGCCAAAGAAAACAGTATATTGGGCTGCACAGCCAGGAGCATTGCGTCCAGGAGGAGGAGGTGATCCTCCCTCTATAGAATACTTGGTCAGGCCACAACTTGAGTACTGTGTACAGTTCTGGAGACCTCATCTGAAGAAGGACATTGCACGCTGGAAAGGGTCCAAGAGTGACCATGATGATTCAGGGCATGGGGAGTACTATGAGGAGGGCCGGAAGAGCTGGGGCTTTACCAGGTCCATCTTGCAAATGAGCTTCTGCTCAACAATGAACGCCTGGTTAAATAAAGACTTGATTGATTGATTCACTGGAGAGAGAGAGACAGGGGAGATATGATAGGGGTCTTCAAGTACGTAAAGGAATAACCAAGAGTGGAAACAAGGGCTGTTCAGGCTAAAGAAGGGAAGAGAACAACCAGGGGCATGGTGGAAGCTGGAGGGAATTACAGGGGGAACATAGACATTTCACTGAGAGGGTGGTGGAGCTGTGTGTCGCTGCACAGGAGGCTGGTGGAGGAGGGCACAGTGGAGGGCTTCAAGAAAGGGTGGAACAGGTACAAGGGAAAACTGAAGCCAAGAGGACCCTCTCGGGGACTGGGGGCAGGAAGCGCACCCACTAGGTGGCTGGCTACCGAGCAGACATGACAGACCATTAGGCCTACTCTGCTGGCTTTTAGTATGTTAGTATGTATTACTGAGCCTGGAAAATGGGAGCTGCAGCTGTAGACTTACCACTACCTCAAGCAGGTACATTCCTATAGTAAATGAATTGTCATTTTGCAAAAGTTTTTTATTTATTTAAAATCTTGAAACTACAACCTTTGAGTCAGACTCATTTCCAAAGGCTCCACGTCAATACACGATACAGACATAGGTAAATACAACAGACAATGCGCTACAATATACAATGCCAAGGCAGTTTGATGGCAAGGTTGCATCATGAAACAGTATACTGGGATGTCTAATAATGGGGTTTAGGCTGTAGGATATGGGCAACACAGTAAACAGATACGATACAGGGTACAGTGCCAGGGCACTTTGACTTCCGGGTTACAGTATGACCATTTTACAAGGATGTCCTGACCAGTTTATAAGGATGTCTAATACATTGTTGTGGCTGTTGACAGTGCATAGAGAAATATAACAGTAAAAGGTCAGTTAGTGGCCATAGGGTGAACCGAGGACAGTGCACATACCTACTATGCTTGGCTGGAGGCGGAGTAAACTTGGTAAGTTAGGGGAGGCAGGTAGTGCAAATTCTACAGCCGTCTGTTTGGAGAGCTTTGTCAGAGTGCCTGAGTAAGAACTGCAGGCCACTGTTATACATAAGTGGTATGCCTGTGTTCCAAATGATTTCTAAATGGATACAGTATTTAGGAACTGCAAATGCAACAGCTAATGCATATGGAAATCACGTTACAGATTACAGTTTAAATAAAGTAAAGGTGTACACCAAGCTACCGCGTGGGGACTTTTGACTATGTATAGTGTAAACTGCAAGCAAAATCTATTTTTGACCAACAGCGGCTCTGTTTTCCCCAGAGCTGAAGGGTCACAATCTGAATGTGAGAGGGTCACAATCTGAATGTGAGAGAGACCTGCAGACCATAGAAGCATAACATTTCACGGCAAGATAAGGACCGCTTGGCCCACCCAGTCTGCCCATTTCCTACCTGATGGATAAGCTGCAGATCCTAGTTAACCAACAGCCTACTTCTTCTACCCCACCCCTAAATTGCCTTATCACTGTCCCATGCACTTCTGAATTCCACCACTGTTTTTGACTCCCAGCCTCCTCAGAAGGCCGTTCCATTCATCCACAACCCTCTCTGTGAAAAAATACTTCATACATTACTCTGAGCACCCCCCATCTATCTTCACATTGTACCCCTTGTTCTTGCACACCTCTTTTTCTGAAAGATGCTACCCTCTTGGACTGCGGATTCCCTTGAGGTACTTGAAAGTTTCTATTATGTCTTCTGGTGCAGACCCTGCACCATTTTAGATTACCCTCTCTGGACTGCCTCCATTCTGTTTATGTCTTTGTGGAGATTTGGTCTCCAGAACTGCAAGCAGTACTCCAGATGGGGTCTCACCAGCTGTCTGTACAGTGGGATAACAACTTCCTGTTTTCTACTGGTGATGCCTCTCCTATGCATCCCAGTATCCCCAACCCTCCTCTGCCCTCTCACATTGCTTACCCACCTTTGGGTCCCGGATAAACTACCCCAGATCCCTTTCCATTTTTGTTGACAGTATCTCAGCCCCCATTGTATACGCTTCCCTGGGTTTTGACCTGCAAGGGTCGCAGCACAAGGGGTCACACAATGAGAAAATGGTCTCCCTGAAAGGGAACAGGTAGTGTAGCCCAAGCTGTTCTCGCCAGGGCAAGCAATGACTTTACAGCAGGCACCTTGGCAGGCCATGCCTCAAGGGGCGTGGGAAGCACATCCAAGCTCGGCTGTACAGTACACAGGGTGTAGCTCTCATGAACATGTTCCACCAAAATCCCCTAGACATGGGAGTCATCTTCAATGTTATTGCTCACTCCCTCCTCACAAAGGGACAATGTGGTTGGGATGGCCTGAAGTGGGTGTTGTGTTACAGTAAGTTAAAGGGAAGAGCAATACTTTAGTATGGTAATCCACTTGCTCGGTTTCCAGTTTAAACAGTCATATTTTATTTTCATTTGTAGCACGTAAATATGTTTTTACTGTCTTTTTTTTTTTTTAATATAAATATCCATACCACCAGTCCACTGGCGCAAGCAATAGTGCTACCGTTTGCTGTGCGATGACCGGATTGATTAATGAGCCTGCAGTAGAGAGTCAGCTGGGGGAGGAGAATGAGTGTCAGATGGACACTTTTTCTTCTCTGTGGGTTGAGGCAGTCAGCAACAGTCAGACTCCTGGAGGTGGTGGAGTCTGTGCGCCTGACACCTCTTGCATGTGGGCCTGGGACTCGGTGGGCGCTGGCTTAATTCACGCATGGGAGCATGGGTGATGTGGCTCTGAGGCTACTGCATGAATTTGGGGGTGGTGGTAACCTGGGAAAACCCTCAAGCTAGCACAGTGTGGTGTTTTCAGGACACGGCTATAATACTCATGCCACAAAGACACGGCATACGTCTCGATCAGGAGCCAAGGTTGATCTTGATCCCTCCTTCTCCTCCATGAGGGGCAAGTCACAGGACTCTACCTGGGTAGCAGGGTAGGAGTACCATGAACCCCCATATTTTAATATAAATCGTGGTGGTCCCTCCCCCTCCTTAAATAAATGTGAGACTTAAAAGGGAACCGGGGTTGAGCACTCTCTCACTGAACTATAGCCATGGGTATTGCCACAATGGGTGAAGAGTGTGGATCTGGTAGAGGAAATGGGGTACATCCGCCTGGCCGAGAGAGAGTAAAATAAATAATAATAATAATAATAATATCCATTCCATTTTGTGTATCTGGAGTTTACATACTCAACTTCAACACTGAAATTCAAAAGTTAAAAAAAAAATTGTGGATATAATATTTTCTCTACAGCATGAACTACTTCTTTAAGACACTTTTCTTTGTATATTTTTATTAGTTTTCACACAGTGACATACAGACATGTTGACCTTCAAAACACGAGTCACATTCACATTAAAAACTACATCAACAGGTGCAATCATTTGTGCATTCCATTAGTATTTTCTTTCCCATCCAGTTAATGTATCATAAATATTGAGGTATATAAACTATAGTTCTAGTACTATTCTTTAAACTCTGCCTTTAATTTATTAGCAAATATTAAGGTCCTATTACCACTCTCAACAACTTAATCCTGCCCTTGTTATTTCCTCTTCTGGGTTCAGTGAGGACATACAAAGGTAACCAGATTCTTATAAAATTTCTTCTCGATCCCTACACATGTCAACCTCTCCAACGCCAATGTTTGCAATATCATCTGCTTCCATTGTTCAAGATTCAGCCTTACATGAGACACCCATGTATTCTGTATACAATGACGAGCCAAGATAAACAAGACTCTCACCCATCTAGGAGCGGATTCCACTCCTCTCCCTCTTTCATTCCAAAGAGGCACAGTAGTGGATCCCTCTCTATCTCCCTTCCAGCTATTGCAACCACTTCCTACTACCTCCCCAAAGATTTGTAGGATGGGGCAGGTCCAAAAACAATGTATGTATGTGCCTCTTTCCACTCCATATCTCCCACATATCGGTGATATTGAAGAATGTGCTTTGTGGACTATTACTGGCGGGTAATACAATCGATGAAGAAACTAGTAATATGCCTCCTTATATCTGTTACATACCATAACCCTTTGTGCATTGAAAATACTGTATTCAGTTCTCCTCCGTGATGGATCTCTCCAGGTCCTTTCCACAACATTCTTTTCTCCTGTTCTATCTGGGAGTCTCTGATTTCTCTCTTAACCGCCTTCTAATGAAACCTTTAGGGGTCCCCCCTTGGCCTGATATATTAGGCTTTCTACCTCGTCCGGTTTAAGTCCCTTTCCTCTCCTCTTTCCAACTTGCATAAAGGTTCTTACCTGCAGGTTTGAAACAAGTGCTGACTCTCCACCCCAGCTCCTTCTGCATCTTCTTGGTCTCAAAGGTACAGAGGTTTCCTTGCACTAGAAGATTCCCTAGACTCTGGATTCCTTCTGTTCCCACTCATGAAAGCCTTTGTCCTCTAATCCCGGCAAGAAAAAGGTATTGTTTGCCACAGGTAATCACGGTTTCCCTTGTTTGTGTCCATCCCGCTTTCTGATTTGTCCCAGGCTATTAAGACCTGTTCCACCAATGGGTTATTACTGCCTCTACTTGGTATGCTCTTACACCCCTAGAGTGCAGGTATGTTGCAAGTCGCCCCAATGCTCCCACCTGTTCCAATTCTACCCAGCTAGCTTCCCTGGACTGATGCACCCAATCTGCTATATATCTTAGCTCGCCGCCAGTCCGTAGTTATGTATGTCCAGTAGGGCTAGACCTCCCTCCCTTTTCCATTTTTAATTTTTGTAGACTAACCCTTGGGCGTTTACCCTCCATATAAAACTAGAAATAGCTTTATCTATTTCTCTATGTCCCCTTTAGTAAGCCCTACATGTAACATCCGTAACTGATAAAATGAATGTGCTGCCCAGGATATTGTATCAGTATTTAGTCTGCCCATCCATGAAATTGGTAATTGTTCCCATCTCCTAAGATCTGCCCTATCACTTTCAGCAGTTCTGTGTAATTTAAGCTATAGAGGGACCCACCTACCTGCCCACCTGTATACCAAGATAGGTAAAAACACTTCCCTACTTGCTTCAGTCCCCATTGTTCTGTGTCTTTACCATCTCAGGAAAATACATCATTTCCATTTCCCCAGATTGATCCTATGCCGAGGCACCAAACTCCTTTACCAAAGCCAGTAGGGAGGCATCGACTGGTCTGGATTTTCACAAACACTAACATGTCGTCCACATACAGAGCAAGCTTATGTTGTGATCCTTGCCCCTTCAATTCCCAAAATTGCTGTGCAGCTCCTTATGGCTATTGCCAATGGTTCGATTACCATTGCGAACAAAAGGGGGGACAGAGGACAGCCCTGTCTCGTACCTCTCTCCAATTTGAATTCTGCTGGTGGTTCTCCATTTACCAATCCCTTGCTCTAGGTGCCATGTACGTGGCCCTTAACCACCGCATGAATGGTTCACCCAGACCAAACTGGGACATCACCTCAAGTAAATATTCCCATTCCACTCTATCGAATGCTTTTTGGCATCCATGGAAATAAACACCCACTGCTTCTTTTCCTGATTTGCTCTCCATATAATATTGAGGAGATGGCGCATATTATTATATGACTGTAGCCCTTTAATGAATCCGGTTTGATCTGGGTGAACCAATCCTGGAGTATTTGCTCAATCTCAGTGCCAGTACCTTTGCCAAAATTTTCAGATCGCAGTTAAAGCAAAGAAATTGGTCTATATGAGGCACATTCCTCCACATCTTTTCCCACCTTAGGTATTAGACAAATAGTGGCAGGCGCTACGATATTGGAGTGTTTTATATGATTGCACTTGTTTCAGCACTTTGACTGGGGCCATACTTGGGATTTTGTGCCTTGGATATTTGAAATTACTTTTGTCCTGCTGCTCGATTCTGACTTGGATCAGGCATGACTGACTGAAGTGGATTCGCCTATTTGAAGGTTGAGAGGCATTGCTGTGCTGCCACTCTTTTCTGCCAGCTTGCATTTTTGTTTGTACTGCTGAAGATTGATTTTGGACCGGTGCAGTGCAAGAGAGGATCCGTATGTTATTGCCTGCGTGTTGGGCTTTGACTGGACGGTCCTGTTCGTTGCTTCTGGATGCAGGTTGGATTGTTGGTGGTGGTTGACCCGTCCCTGTGGGGTAACTGGTGGCTGGGTTGGGGCGCTTGGTGAGCTGAGCCGTGGCTCTGTCGAAATGTCGCCAGGGTGGGTTGTCTGCTTGCTTAGGTTCTCTGGGAGGCGGCTGGTGGGCTGGCGTTGGTGGAGAACCGAGGAAGTGGCTGCGGATCTTTTCTGGCTGCGGTGCCTTCTGTGGGATTTTTGGGACCCACTAATTCTTAGATTTTCCCTGGCATATGGTTCGTGATTGAGGATTAGGTGCAATGATCTTCTGACTGCATCTGGTCAGATTTTTATTCATTATTTATTGTTAATACTTAGGCAGTGAGAGTACCTATGCTTTACTGTCAGTCCCCAGGAAGTGAGAGGTCTGGGGCTGAAATTACTTATAATTTTTCACCAATTTTAGTTGACAGACAGTGGGAGTGTCTGTGCCTTTCTTTAGTCTCCCGAGGCTGAGAGAGGGCTCTGAGGAGCTGAAGATATCCATCATATTTGTTTGACTTTCTTTGAAGTATAAAGCATGGTATTTTATTGAGCTGCTTAATTGAGTGGCCCTGTAGTGTTTGGCGTGAACCCCTGGACATATTTATTTATTTTACAGGACAATAGTTTTCAAGTAGCCTGTAACTAGGAAGTGCTGAACTATTGGGACTTATAAATTAATGAATGCTTTTATTTTTGTATAAGTATTAATTTAAGTGTTTGATTATATACATTTTGTTTTTCTTTTCTTTAATGTGTAATAGTGTTTGGTTTTTTGACACCCCATGAGAGACAGTGGAGAGTGAATTATTATTTTCTGGTTATTTGAGGTGATAGGTTTGTTTTGTTTATTACTCTTGTTTTATTTTATTTTATTCCTCTCCAATTTATTTGTTTATTTATAATGTGTTGGGGAGGTTCAGTGATAGTTGGGCATTGGGATCAGGAATTATGTCCCTTTGAATGTCCCCATTGTCATCAGACACCTACTTTAGGTGTCATGCTTTAGGCATTCTTAGGAAGTGTAAAAGAATGTGGAGAGCTGGGCCTGTTGAGGGACAGGAAAGGGAGGACAAATTGGGGTTGTGGGGTCCAGGAGATGCCCTGGGGCGAAATGGGTAGAGGATAGAGTTATTCTTGTCTTGTCCCCATACCCAAGGGCTCTGATTTTAGTGGGCAGGTGCCGAGGTCTTCCCAGACAGCTCATTCCACCTTAGCGGTGTTATGCAATGCCAGATCTATTAAAAACAAGACAGCTATTATAGCTGATCTTGTTGGATCAACTAATCTGGCCTGCATCACCAAGACCAGGCTGGATGAAAATCCAGGCCCTATATTAACCTTGGCAACTCCAGCTGGGTTCTTGGTGATACACCGTCCAAGACTGGATCGTAGGCGGGGTGTGGCCATGTTGTTTAAGACTGAGCTGGGCCTTGTGGATGTGCCATTGGGAAGTACCAGATCCTTTGAATATATCCTGGGAGAGGGTGTAGGCTGCGGGATTCTCCTTGTCTACAGTCCACCAGGTGATGGTGGAGAATTCCTGCAGGAGATAGACTTCATTGTGGACATGGTGTTGAGGTCCCCAGATTGATAGTTCTGGAGGACTTCAATGCGTGGTTAGATGATGAACTCTTGCACTTTGGTCAAAATCTCCTCCAGCTGATGACAACGATGGGCCTAACACAGGTGGTTACCTCCCAACCCATGTGAGGGGTCATTCACTGGACCTGATCTTTCTTCTGGGTATGAAGACTGCTGATTTTGGGGTGAAACAGTCAGCTGGTCTGACCATCACACCATAAGGTTCAGTTTCAGGGTTCCCCTAATAGGTCTGCCCCTCGGAGATGGTTCAGTACTGCCCTATAAGGGGCATTAACCCCAGTGACCTAATGGTGGTACTGGATCTATCGGGCTTGTCGGGTGAATGCAGAGTCAGAGCGATCTCGTACTAGCCTATAACAAGGCTGTGAGAGATGCTCTGGGCAAGATTGATCCTGTTAGGTGTTCGGCCTCTCACCCTTTGTTCAAGGGCCCTTGGTTTGATGGCTCCTTGGAGTTAAGATGAGTTGGCGAAGGTTGAAGAGCCTACGGATGTCCAGCCATGATGCTGACAAGCTTAGGTTGATGGCACATTATGATGGCTATCAATCAGAAATCACCGTAGAAAGGCAGAATTCCTGTCCGGGAGATTTCTGCTACACAGAATCTACGGCTCAGCTTTTCCGGACTGTTGACAGATTGTGCAATCCAATTTGTCTCCAGCCCAGAGGAGTTTCTTCTCAGCTGAGATGCGAGGAGTTAGCTCAGTTTTTGCAGGTAAGGTTGCCAGCATCAGGTCTGGCATCGGTCCGACCTCCCCTATGGCGACTGCAGTGGTTGACAGGAAGTGGCATGCACTCAGTCTGTCTGGTCAGATTTTCGCTGGCTGGAGTTCACTGACATTGTGAAGATCATCCAAACATTGAGACCAACCAGTTGTAGTTTGGATCGGGTCCTACACCTCTTTTAGTGGGATGTGTGAAGTTATCTGCCCAATCCTTGCTGACATTGTCTGGAAGTCTTTGGAGGGGATCTTTCCCGACCCCCTCAAAGAAGCGGTCGTTAGACCACTCCTTAAAAACCCTCCTGGATCCAGACTGTCTAGCCAACTACCGGCCATTTGTTGGTAAGGTTATTGAAAAGGTGGTTGCGTTGCAATTGGATGATCATCTTACAACTCACAATGTCTATGATATTCTCCAGTCTGGTTTTAGGAAGAAGCATAGCACAGATTGCCCTTGTCTGGGTATTGAATGACCTCCTAATGGCTAGAGATCGAAAGGCATGTACCATTCTGGTCCTTCTCGATCTCTTTGCCTGTGAGACACTGTAGACTACAGTGTGCTGTTGGGCGCCTGCATTTTTTTGTGGGCTGTCTGGTACAGTCCTCAAATGTTCCATTCTTACCTCACAGATGGGTCTCAGAGGTTGCCACTGGAATTTATTCTCTGGCGCTCACTCCCTGCCTTGTGAGGACCGCGGGTTCCATTCTAGCCCCATGTTGTTTGCAGTGTATATGCCATTGGGAGATATCATCAGGTGATACAGTCTGGTTTTCACTGTTATGCAGATGATACTCAGCTGTATTTGCCCTTTCTGCCGGACAAGAAGATGCACTCTCCGTGCTAAATAACTGCCTTGCTGAGATCAGACTTTGGATGAGTTCCAGCTGGCTGAGACTGAATCGAAGATGAACTGAGGTGCTGGTAGTGGACCCAGGTCGTCCGAGGGCGGAGTTTAGGGCTGGACAACCATCAGGCTTATTGCTTGGTGGTATGTGCTCTCTACCTCTGATCAGGTGCGTAACCTGGGCATTATTTGATGATGGTTTGACCCTAAAATTTCAGGTGTCAGCTGTCATCAAATCCTCTTTTACCATCTGAGGAATATCGCCGGGCGAAACACCTGGTTCCTCTGGTGATCTCCCAACACTGGTCCATGCCTTTGTCACTACCGTCTTTATTACTGCAATTCCTCTACCTAGGGCTACCTGGGATTGATATCCGCCACCTGCAGCTGGTGCAGACAGCGTCCAGGCTTTGACTGGGACTTCTAGAACCAGTCATATACACCTGTGCTCCAGAACTGTACTGGCTGCCTGTTTGGTGGCGGATCATCTTCAAGGTTGGTTTACTAACCTTTAAGGCCCTACATGATCAGGGATCCGGTTACCTGAAAGATCTGATACCCTCCGCCCCTCTGTCCTCTCCTTTCCTAGCGAGGGATTGCTGGAATTCCAGGTTCGATTAAAGACATCAGGATCTCGTGCTTCGCTTTTCAGTGCCAGCCCTGGAATTCTCTACTTCGTTGGTTGAGAGAATGCCCAACTGTCGATAGAATTTAAAATGGAGTTAAAGACATTTATTTAGTTTAGCTTTTCCTAGCTCACGGATGATTTGTTTAATGTTAGTTTTAAAATATTATCTTTACGTATAAGTTTTTTTATGTACAGCGCCTTGGTTTCAAAAGGCGCTATAAAAATAAAGATGATTTGATTTGATCATAACAAGTTTTAGGCAGATCAATCTCCCTGTCTCCGATTTTGGTGGAATACTTCTCCTAGTATTTCTCCCACCTGGCCTCCCATCAGTTTATAATATTCTATGGAAAATCCATCTGGGCCACTAGCTTACCCTCTGCAGCTTCTATATTGCATATATTACTTCAATTTTGTAACCGGTTGACTAAGCATCTCCTTTGAACTTGTGTGCTTCCGGCAGCTTTACTTTATCCAGAAACTCTGCATTTCTTCATAATTACCCGCGATGCTTTGCTTGGTATAGGTGCTGGTAGAAGGCCTAAAATTTTCTTTTATACCTTTCATATCTTTATGCAGATTCCCCTTTTGTCTCTTACTCCTATAATATGTGCAGTTCTGCCCACTTTCAACAATTAGTTGGTAAAGGACTAGGTTTGTTCCCCCATTCGAATACATGGCATTTCCAATAAAGCCCTGTTTTCTCTGCTTCTGCTTTAAGACGGGCATTCAGGGTTCCTTGCCGCTTCCAACAACAACTTGCTTCCCTTTCACCACCTGCCACTCTCTTTTCCAATTCCTTCAACTTCCCTCAGCTCTATCCGTGCCTCCTTTCTCTGTTTTTCAATCTAGTCATATATTCTATGATTGTCCCTCATATATGCCTTACCGCCTCCACAGCATTGTCTTAGATACCTCCCGTATCATTATTCTCCATGTACCCCCACCACTGGGATGTTAAATGTTCTTTAGATTCTGTATTTTTGCCATATCATTGGGAATTTCCACTGGGTAGGCCTCTCTGTCCGCCCCCTTATTTTCAGGATAACCACTGCATGGTCAGATACATGTATGAGGCTATGCATTACATCTTGTACTCTAACATACCATCCCTGGGTGAGTAGATGTAGTCGATCCTGGACCCCGTTTTATGTGGGTTAGAAAAAAGGTATATTCCTTTGCACCTGGGTTGGCTGTGTGCCAGCTGTCTATGAGTCCATATTCACCATGCCCATCTCCACTGTCTCATTAATTCTTGTCTCCTCCTTCCCTTCTGAATGATCCATTACTGGGTCCATCGTCCAATTAAAATCACCACCCAGGATAAGCCTGGGGAATTGTTCCCTTATTAGCAGATCCAGCAAGGACATATAAGGTGTGGCTCGTATACCTTGGGGCATAAATACACCCAAGCGTTATTTTTCCCTTAAATATCTCCCCTCTTTAGGATCTTTAACTGCTTTGGTGATTACCAGAGGACAGCCTTGTGCACCAATATGGCCACTCCCGCTTATGCGCGAGAAAGGCGCTGCGTAGCACTTCCCACCAATTCCATGCCATTTTGGCATATTCATTGTCTGTTAGCTGGGTCTCCTTTATCAGAACCACTTGTGCCCTGTCCTTTTCAGAGCCATCAATAACGCTGTCCTTTTGACTGGGTTTCGAGCCTCGCACATTCCATGAGACTACAGTCATATTTTGTATATTATCCATTTATATATACATGTTTCTTTCCACTCATCATCCTTAATAGGATCAAGTCTATTTGACCCGATTTGCTTTAAGATTTCCCTATACATCTCATTCTTCTCATACCTATATCCTGTCATTGCACACATTAAGATGATTGCACCAACATACAAAACAGTAACAGTAACATGTTAACCTTTATTCTACATATCCCCTCTGTCCTTTCTCTTCCCTACTATCATTAGTGATAATCTCTTCCCCTCCTCCCCAATTTTCCTCATCTCATTTTCCCTCTATCCTTCCGCCTCTTATCCCTCATCTTCTCATCCCCCATCCTCCCTCTATCAGCCTCTCTGTTCCCACTCTCCCTCCACCTTACTCTACCTTCTCCTTGCAATTACTTGTTTTCTGCTTATCTCCCTTTTATTTTCCTAGTCTCCTCTCCGTTTGACACTAATCACCTCAACAGCTTGAGTGTCCTCTAAAAAAAAAAAACAAAAAAAAAACTTCTGACATCTGCCCTCACTGCCGAACTAGATTTCTCACTACCTCTTTTAATTATAATGTTTCATACATCTCCTCATCTTTCCCCTCTCCGTTCCATCCAGGCAACCCTCCACCCTCGCTCACTAAAGTATCCTGTCTGTCCCATCTTCCCATCTATTCATGTGCATCCAATCCCGCTCAGTTGGGTATCCTTCCGGTCATTATGCCATATTCTGCACGTTATTATTGTCACTCTCCCCGTATCAGCACCTATAGCCTCCCTGGTCTCAGCTCTCACCCCTGCCTCTCTTTCTTTTTACCTATCCCCTTCACCTGGGAGATGCATGAGATGATCAACTCCCCACTCATCACAGCACTGCCTCCCAATAGCATTTTCCACAAGAATCCGAAGGCATGGAATATAGGCTGCGCCACCAACATCACGCGCAGGCCCTCATCCACCCGTCAAGCAAATACCATTGACAGTCTCTTATGTCCCATTTGCTGCTCAGGACCAATTTCTCCAACTGCCCTCAGTGTGGCATTAACCCTTCAGTTCAGGCCCTTATGTCCACCAGATCTTGATGTTAGTCCTCCAGGAGCAGGCCTCACTGTCAGGTGCAAAGTTCATCTATTCTTCAACTGCACGCATATTTCAGGACTTCCTCTTTAATCCATAAAACCCCATCACACTTTCACTCTCCAGGGCTAACACGCAAGATCCAGTCCTTCTTAAAGTTCCGTTCTCCAGAGCAGGGGAGGGCTGCCAGCATACAAGACGGAGGCGAAAATCTTAAAAACCAGCAAACAGAGATGGACACAAGCACTTGCCCCGTACCTTCTCTTATTTAATTCAGCCCAGCTTCTGCTTCGTGATAGGACAAATTGCTCCCTCCCTCTGCTTCCCAAAACGAGGAGGTCGCTCCTTCATGCTTGATTTTAATATTGCCGGATAAGCCAGAAAGTTAGCATTTACCCATAAGAATCTGAGAGGCATGGAATGCAAGCTCGCCATCAATATCACGCTAGGCCCTCATCCATGCCATCAGTCCAGTACCATTAACAGTCTCGTATGTCCCAGTTGCTGCTCAGGCCTAATTTCTCCAACCGCTCACAGTATAGCATTAAACCCTTCAGTTCAGGCCTCTTATGTCCACCAGGTCTTGATGTTAGTCCACCAGGAGCGGGCCTCACTGTCAGGTGCAAAATTCATCTATCTCTCAGCTACGTGCATATTTTCAGGACTTCCTCATTTAATCAAAAAACCCATCCCAATTTCACCTCCAGGGCTATCACCTAGAGTCCATTCCTTCTCAGGGTTCCGTTCTCCAGAGCAGGGAGGGGTCGCCAACATACAAGACAGAGGGCGGTGGAAATTGTAGAAAACCAAAAAGAAAAGTAAACGCAAGCACTTTGCCCCGTACCTTCTCTTACTTAATTCAGCCCAGTTTCTGCTTCAGGGCATGGACAAACTGCTCCGCTTTTCTGCTTCCCAAACGAGAAGGTCGCTCCTTCATGCTTGATCTTTAATGTCGCTGGATAAACCAGAAAGTTCTCCACCTTGAGCTCTCTGAGCTGCTGCATTGTGCTATTAAACATTTTTCTGCGCTTAAGCAGTCGTGGAACAATCTTGAGAAAAGAATAACCTATGATCCTCATACAGCAGCTTTCCTTTCTCTCTGTAGGCCCTCAAAACCTCCTCCCTGGTCCTGAAAATTATGGAATCTCATAATTATTTGTCTTGGGGGTTGATCTGCAGGCGGTCGGGCCATTACTGCCCGATAGTGCATATTCAATTTGATGCGCCCTTTGCAAGTTGGAGGCCTAACAATTAAGGCAGCATCCGGGCACAAAGTCTAAAAACACTTTTCTTCCCTACCTCTCATAATCCTCGCAGGCAAAGACTGAGGTATCTATGGTAATTTTTGACAGTCAAAAGCCTCTTTGAAATCACCAGCTCCTTCTGTGGCGCCAAAAGTTACCAGGGACCGCTGCCAGCTCGTCTTCCAGCCATGAGATTCTGTCTTCTGCCCCTGTAAGTCTAGCTTTCCTCCACTTTATTAGCCATGGCTCCGTCGCCCGCTCTATAACCTGTCCAGTTAGTTCCCGAACCAGTGCGGTGACCTCTACGGCCGACATTGAAACTAGGCCAAAGTTTTCTCCTCCTGTGCCAGCTGTAGCTTTCTTAGCACTTTTGTTGGCGAGTCGCTGGCTTTTGCCGGATTATGCGTCAGATATTTGTCCATCCTGCCTTCCGCCATCGAGAGGTATATATTTTACATGCTTATCAAGGTATTTATATTCTGTTATATTACTTTATTTCGCTAGCAAGGACAGAAGTAAAGAGACACGTCTGTCCGGTTCAGCTGCTCATTAGCGCCCCTAAGACACTTAACGAGAAAAAAAATTCAAAAAGTGGTGATATAAAGATACCATCCATGTCAAAACATTTTGTACCTGTTGAATAAGGTACATACCTTGTTGCAGGAGTTGTTCAAGGTAGAGTTTGGCTAATCGAGCTTCTTCTCCTGTGCAGTCTCTTCAATCTGCTCTTCCTCATCCAGCCTCTGTTTCTTACTCTCCTCTCCTGTAAGACTAGAAAGAAAGGTGATCACAGTTATTACTGGCTAGTCTGCTTAGTCAGATTTTGAAGTATTAGTTTCAGGAGTCCAATTTCAACAAAATGTCTTATGTAATGCCCCCACCCTTCGCCCCTAAAATGATAAAATGTAGGAGACAAAGTTCTTGGACAGCTCCACCTGATCTTAATCTGTACTCTTAAGAATGACAACAAAAAAAACAAGCATTGGTCAATGCCAAGTATACAATGTAGTAAATTAAATGGCCCAAATCCTGAATGGTTGGCTGGCACCTTTTCACGTGGTAAATTCTCCAGTGTACACGGAAAAGGTGCCAGCACCGTCAGCCACGGCAAAAAAAAACCTTTAAAATCACGGACCATTTCAAAATCGCCACCATGGACTGCAAATATGACGCACAGCAACATACTCACTCACCTGCAGGCCAGAAAAAAAAAAAAAAAGGTACATTAACTCCCACTAAACCAGAATAACAAACCGGTATTTTAAATTCCCAGCTACTTAATTATTTTTCAAAAGTTGTCCCCAACCAAAACACCCACATGTCTCTCTCTCTCTCTCTCTCTCTCTCTCACTCTCTCAGTTCACCTGCACTCTGCTCCATTCCTCGCTGTGATCCACCTGTTTAACTGCCATGCTAAAATACAAAAGCGCCTGCTTTTCTGGCAAGAATAGTCATTAAAAATCAATAAAACTGCCACAAATGTGCTTTATTTTATTCCCCCCAAAAAAAAATACAACAGAACACTGTATAATAGTAATATACCCACCAGCCGTGGTAAATCCACCACTATACCCACACCCTGGAGGTATACCTTAAATGTCCGTTTGCTTGTATTTGCTGTGCAGCTGTTGGGCACAGACAGCAGTGGTCAACTCCATAGGAAAGCTGCAGGTCTCCCCTGATTGGACAGGCTGGGGTGGCTGACAGAGTTTGTGACCACTGTCAGTAGTTTGGTTAATTTTCAGTCCCTCTTGCGTTGACCTTGCAGTGCCAGCAGCACCACAACAAAGGCATCATTCTGCCTTCCACTGACCACCACACGCAGTGACTTCAAGACTCCTGACCAAACTGATTTTTATGTCTGATGACCACAAGTAGCCAACACCCTCCTGTACTGGTAGGGACATGAAAAATTCCAGGTAGGAGCAGGACTGGGAAATTAGGAGAGCAATACAGTTGGTCTGGTCATGGCAGGTTTGGACAGTCCAGTTGGCAGCTGCTCAGCAAAAGGCGGTAGCTTTCCTTTCCTGACAATGCTGACAGATGGTTCAGGGGTGAGTCGAGTAGGTTGTATCAAGTCCAGAAAAGATGCAGACCCTGAGTGAGTCTCACTTCATCCCAGCCCGGTCTGTGAGCCAATACCAGGATGGAAGTCCAGTAGAGTGACACACTCAATATGAAGGCAGACAGCACCAAGCAACCCAGCACAGCATTGCCACAAAACAAAACAAAAAAATAGAGCAAACCCTAAGTTTCTAATCAACGCCAAAAACTCCAAACCCAACCTGTCAGCAAGAATTTTAGTTTCTACCACAACCAAAGCCTGACTAGTACGTCGCTTCACATGGTACACCGCAAAAAGTTTAAATATAAAATATCCTGAATCGTGACTGACTGCACCAACAACAAATCTAAGCCACACTCAGACTGTCTACCTTCTCGCCACCAACAGATCCTGCATGTTATTCAAAAAATTACAACAGCCATAGAAAATCAACTAATACAAATCCACATCAGTGCATCAAAGAGCGTCAGGACATCAGAGCATCCTCATCTACTACCTACCACTCCTGTGGTGTAACAATACACAGCCACAGTGTACCTTCATAAGTTTGGCTTTTTATTTATTTTTATTCTGATTCCCAAATTTTCAACAGTCTTCTTATAACCCCACTTCTTGAACCTGGTAACGATTTTTACAAATCTGGCTGGAAAGGTGATTTAAAAGCGACACCTATCATGTTAATAAGTTTGTGTGAAAAACGGCCTTGTAGAAAATTTTGGGTCAAAATATTATACATTACTAAAGTTATGAATGAAAATTAAAAAAATGTCAAAGTTACCTCCATAACTTTGGTGTTTAAGATTTTAATCCCAAATTTTCAACCTTTTATGATCCCACTTCATGAACTTGGTAGATGAAATTTTTCAAATACTACCCGAACGTGATTTCATGAGAGCGATTGCAAAATCACCTTTGGGATGGATTTGAAAAATTCTGCCTGCCTTGTTCATGAGATGAGATCTAAAACGGGCTATTTTTGGTGAAAAAATATAAAAAAATTACAGAGTTATGAGTAAAAGTCCAAAATGCACTGAAATACATTAACCACACTTACCTTGTTACCTCTGTTCCAGTTCAGCACTGAAGACAGTGTTTCCTTTGCAAAGTGAATTTTCGGTGCTGGACTTTTTTAAGGTGAGTGAGGGGTGAGGGAATGGTCAGGGCTGTCCAGAAAAGACACTGATGGACAGTTTTCTCCTTTTCAGGTGTAAACAAAATAGGGAAAAAAAAATAAAAAAAAAAAAAACCAGCAGGGCACAATGGGGTAGATGGGTGATACTGAACAGTGGGGTGGAGGAGGGTAGACCAAAGGAAAATGGTAGGGCAGGGCAGAGCAGGGTTGGAGGGTGGGACAGAAAACAAACACACGGCAGAACGTGATTGGCATGTGGCACTGAGCAGACAGATGGAGTGGTGGGGAAAAAAGAAAAGGGCAGTATGGTATGAGATTGTTGACAATGACACCGCTCATCTCATTGCTGAGCGGTGACATGTAGATAAAAGATCCAGCTACTGTGTGATAGAAGCAGTAAACTCCTTTCAACTACATGCAGTTTCCACCCACCAACTAGCAGAACACTATAGCGATCAGCCTGGCTGACCACTGGCCTGTCAATGTTGAGACCCCTGCAACCCAAGCTGCTTTGGATGAGACAGTGACATACCACTGAAGCTGCTACTCATGACAATATGCTTGCTGCACATGTGCAAGCAAACATACAAGTCAGTAAAACCTGTATAACCTAGCAAAGCCCGACCATAAAAATTAACCTAACATTTTTTGTTTTTTATTTGTTTTGTTTTGTGGGTGGGGCAGGGGTGAAATGAAGGCTGGGAGTCAGCATTAGGGCTGGCAAAACCAGACTGAAATAACTGCCTGCCTATCCTTACTGTACTGGTCAGCCAGTTTGACTCAGGGAAGCTTGCACAGCAGCACCAAACGCTGGGCACAAGGATAGGCTGAATCCATCTGCCTGTGAGGTTGACAGACTGTGACAGGCCTCCCAGTACCATCATGAGGGATGCCAGTTGAGCACTAAAACCCAGTGGAATTCAGACACATGTGAGGCTGGGTGAGGTGAGGCTTCCAGACCCAGAGAAGGCAAGTGGATGACTGTCGGGAACACGGACAGGGCTGATAAGCTGCCCAGACCTGCCTAAGGAGGATAAAAATCCTTTTGGGGACACGCCACCCAAACACACATAAAACCCCACACCCAGCTGCTCAGAACCAACATAATTGAGATGTGGTTTCTGTTTTAAAATGATGAAACAAGAGGACAGTTAGTGTCAGGAGAATGTCTGGGTGGAAATGTCTGTAATGTATTCGGTGCATCAAATAAAGCAACTTGTTTGGAGGCAGGTCTTAACAGCAGTGTCTGAAATAGAGACTTAGGAATATTAGTAAACTAGTGACCTCAAACCTAATAGGCGCTGGGAGGAGGTCACCATGAAATCCTTCAGACATTAAGTTGTATAAGTTAGACATACCTCAAGTAGAGATAAAAAGTGATGTTACCACTTTACAGTGCATTAATAAGGCCATATTGTGATTATTGTGCATGTTTCTGGGCTCCTTCATCCAAATCTCACATTAATAACCTCAAACGGATCCAACACAGAATGACAAAAACAACAAAGGGCATATAAAATCTGAGCTATGAAGACAGACAAACCATTCTCTGGAGTACGAAGGATGAGAGGGGAACTGTGGTTTTGGCATACTAGACAACACAGACTGTAGAACAACTTGGGTCTCCAATTAAGTTCCACAGAAACATAGAATTTGATGGCAGATAAGGACCGCTTGGCCCACCTAGTCTGCCCATTTCCTACCTAATGGAAAAGCTGCAGACCGTAGTTAACCAACAGCCTACTTCCTCCTACCCCCACCAGAATTGCCTTATGTCTGTCCCATGTATTCTCAATTCCCCACTGTTTTTGACTCCACAACCTCAAAAATCGTCCTCACATTATCTCTGAGCAGTCTCCCTCTGTCTTCAAATTGTGCCCCTTATTCTTGCACATCTCTTTTCTGAAAGATGCTACCCTCTTGGACTTTGCTGATTTCCTTGAGGCTCTTGAAAGTTTCTATCATGTGCCCCCTCTCCCTCCTTTCTCGAGGGTATACATATTAAGCTCCTTTAGTCACTTCATAGGTCTTCTGGTGCAGACCCTGCACATTTAGTGCCCTCCTCTGGACAGCCTCCATTCTGCCTATGTCCTTGTGGACATGGGTTCTCCAGAACCACACGCAGTACTCAGATGGAGTCTCACCAACTGTCTGTATAGAGGGATGATAACTTCCTGTTTTCTACTGGTGATGCCTCTCCTATGCATCCCAGTAAAACCCCAGCTCTCCATACTGCCTTCTCACATTGCTTGCTCACCTTTAGGTCATCCAATATTACTACCCCAGGTCCCTTTCCATTTTTTTGTTAATATCTCATCCCACACTGTGCACTCTTACCCTGGGTTTTTGTTTCTCAGGTGCATTATTTTGCACTTCTTTGCGTTTAATCTAAGTTGCCATACATTTGACCATTCCTCCAACCTTGCCAAGTCCTTCTCATCCTTTCCACCCACCCTGTGTATCAACCCTGTTGCAGATCTTCGTGTCTGCAAAGAGACATACTTACCTTCCAGTCCCTCTTCAATGTCACTTATAAAGGCATTAAAGAGGAACAGTTCTAGTACTGAAACCTGTGGTACCCGCTAGTAACCCTCCTTTCTTCAGAGTGGACTCCGTTTACTACTACCTTCTGCGTCCTGTTGTCCAGACAATTCTGTCCAGGCTACCACCTGGGGCCACTCCCAGGCTGGCTAACTTGTTTATTAATCTTTGTGTGGGAATGTATCAAATGCCTTGCTAAAGTCTAGGTAGGCCACATCCACAGCCCCTCCCTGCAGTGGTCCAGATAATTTTAGAACTCAGAAGTATTACTACTACCTTCTTACACCTGGTAGTACTGTCATCCACTGATCCATCTCATACCCCAACATCTAAACCAAGTCTCAATCCCACTGGACGCCTGCTGTCACTGGCTGTCTAATACTGCTGTGGAGTCATACTGTGACCTTATTTTAACACTGTCATGTTGCAACAGTCTTTTCCAACCAGTCAGTGAGGAACTCCTGTCCACACTCCCACGGGTTCCTGTGTAGTGCCATGGCTGCTAGCATCTCATGGTACTGCCAACTTTGTACATATACACCACATATTGTAAATTTGCAGACTGGGGAAAAAAGCTTCCTAAAAATCAGACAGTGGGAGTATTTCAGTCAAAAAGCGGTAGCAAAATACTCCTTTACTCCCTTATCTGTTCCCCTGCCTCCTGGTCTACTACTTTGGTCACCCAGCCAAAAAAAATCTATTAGATTCATCTGACATGACCTCCCACTGTGAATCCATGCTGCCTTGGGTCCTGTGTCCCGCTGACCTCTAGGTACTCAACAATTCTGTCTTTCAGGCGTGATTCCATAGTTTTCCCTAACACTGAGATCAAACTAAATACTATGGTTCTCAAAAGAGGTAGCAGGGAAGGTTAGGAGAAAAGGATAGCATTCAGGAAATATAAGGAATCACAAATGGAGCAGGACAAGGAACTATCATTTAAAGCAGAAGGAGGCAGGGAAGGCAGTCAGAATAGCAAAGGCCCAAACAGAGGAAAGATAGCCAACTCTGTTAAGAAGGGAGATAAAATCTTTATAGGTACATCAGGAGCGAAGAAAGACCAAGGGAGGTATAGTGAGGCTTAATAAAGGGAGGGAGGAGGGCAGAGGGTGCCAGTGAAAAGGCAGAGATCCTGAATAAATACTTTTACTCAGTATTCACAAAAGAGGACAGAGAGGTCGTAAACCAAAAACAGAAGCACTCTGGACAGGGTGTCGATAAAGGAAAATTACGTACCTACCGTAATTCTTGATCTTCTTGGACAGTCTCCACCACTCATTCACACTAGTGGGATTGGCGCCGGAGGCACTAAGACCATCGGGGAGCAAACTTTTGCTGGAGGGGTCGGTGAGAGAGGAGAGCGGCGCCCTTGAGACACAGCTTCGCGAGCAGCGCAAGAGCGGTAATGACCATCTCGCTCACGACCCTCCAACCTTTCAGTACCTTTTTACCAAGGAGGTGCAGCGCACTAACGAAAGGGTAAACCCAATATTAAAAACGGACATAAGATAGTCCGTATGACCCGTGTAAGAAGGGTCAGCAAAGAAGTCCTCATGGCCTAAAGATTTGAGGGAGTGAAGACCAATACAGCGGTGAGCTCGGGGATGGAGGGTGGGCGTGTGAATGAGTGGTGGAGACTGGTCCAAGAAGATCAAGAATTACGGTAGGTGCGTAATTTCCTATCTTCCTGGACATAAGTCTCCACCACTCATTCACACTAGTGGGAGTACCAAGCTGATAATCCCCAAAAGGGCGGCAGGAGAGCCAGAGCTCACGCGCCTAAAATAGAAGCCCATTAAGGATAGTTCTGCCGAATGCGAATGTCGCCTGGCATGAACATCCAGTGCATAATTACTTAGCAATATGCACTGAGCTCCAGGCAAGCGGCGTTGCATATATCTGCAATTGGAACATTGCGAATTTCTGCTAGGGATGCCGGATCGCCTCTAGTAGAGTGAGCCGCACACTCTACCTTCTAATTTAACTTGAGCCATGGAATAGCAATGACGAAGGCATGCCACTAACCATGAAGAGATACATCTAATAGCGACAGGTTGACCCAGCCGGTGTCGCTGAAAAAACGAACAGTTGCTGAGTCTTGCGAACATCCTTGGTTCTATCTAAATAGAACCATAGGACTCTCTTAACATCCAAGGAATGAAGAGCTCGTTCCCCTTCATTTTGGAAATTAGCGAAGTAAGCGGGAAGTACCAGAGGTTGATTCAGATGGAATTCTGACACAACCTTGGGAAGAAATTTAGGATGAGTACGGAGAACTACCTTGTCCTTATGGAATACAGTATACGGAGGGTCCGTAACAGGGTATGTATCTCAGAGACCCTGCGTGGCTGAGGTAATGGCCACCAGGAAGGCAGTCTTCCAGGTAAGAAATTTTAGCTCACAGGTAGCTAAGGGTTCGAAAGGCTTCCAGTGAGCATGTCCAGCACCAGGTTAATGTCCCAGGCTGCAACTGGACGCTTAACAGGGGTCTGGTATGGAGAATCCTTAAGAAATCTCTTCACCATAGGTAACTGAGCCAGAGTTAAGGAAGAAACCGGCTCATGGAACGCTGAGATGGCACTAAGGTGAACTTTAACTGTGGAGTACTGAAGACCTAAGTTTGATAGGTCCAAAAGATACTCCAGAACCTTGCCAGGAGGACAGGAAAAGGGATTCCAAGAGATTTTGCACACCAGAGAGAAAACGCTTCCATTTGGAAGCGCACGTTTTCGGTGGCTGGCTTCGAGCAGCCAGAAGGATGTCTGAGACTCTACGAGAGACGTTGAACCGATTCACTTCTATCTCTTCAGGAGCCAAGCATGAAGGTGAAGTGATTTCAGGTTGGGATGGACCAACGAACCCTGAGTCAAAAGACTGATTTGCAAAGGAAGTGGTCTCGAGAGGCTGCCAACATACTGTTGAGTAGAGAAACCATAGTTGCCGAGGCCAGGAAGGAGCAATGAGAATCATCTTGGTCCCCTGAGACTCGAACTTGAGGAGTACTCTCTGGATTAGAGGAAGTGGTGGAAAGGCGTAAGAAAGCGTTTGTCCACCGCAGCCTGAACGCATCCTGACAGAAAATGCCAGGCCCTGGATTTCTGGAGCAGAAGAGAGCAGTTTTGCGTTGAGTGGGATGCAAAAAGGTCCAGGTCTGAGTCCCCACTCTTTGAACAGGGACCGAGCTACGGCTGGATCGAGAGACCACTGTGAGGGTCTGCCTCCGTTCTGCTGAGGTGATCTGCTAGGTCGTTTGTATACCTGGCAGATAAACCGCTTGAATCGAGAGACTTGTGCTCCAAGCACCACTCCCACACCCTCATTGCTTCCTGCAAAGGGATAAGAATGAGCACCGCCTTGCTTGTTGATGTACTACATCACTGCTTTGTTGTCCGTTTGAAGGAGAATGTTCTTGTGACAAAGGACATCCTTCAGAGCTCGGATTGCATAGAGGACCGCTCTCATCTCCAGGACATTTATGTGGAGATGAGTTTGAACTGAGTCCATACACCTTGAGTGTGGAGGGAGACAGTGAGCTCCCCATCCCATTAGCGATGCATCTGTGGTGATGGAGATCTGATGATCCGGGGAGCAAAGGGGAATCCTTCCAGGAGATTGCTCTCTTGAGACCACCAGGTGAGAGACCTGAAGGGCTCCGTCACCTTGATGGGATAAGACTGGGGTGAGAGGTCGGGGACCACTGAGTGGAGAGCATCCATTGGGTGGTTCTCATGTGCAGTCGGGCCAGAGGGACAGTGAAGACCGAGGACGCCATGAGACCCAACATGCGTTGCATCGAGAGAGCTGTAACCAATTGGTTCTCCCTGATGTAACGGGCCATACGAAGGATGTCGAGTCTTCTGTCCTCTGGAAGGAAAGCCTTCGCTGAAGAGGTGTCTAGAAGTGTCCCTATGAAAGGAGCCTCTGGGAGGGTTGCAGTTGAGATTTTTCAAATTCAGCAGAACTCCCATGGACGTGAGAAGCGAATCGTTTGCACAGCTTCAAAGTCCCTTGGCCGGAAGGGCTTGCTAGAAGCCAATCGTCCAGGTGAGGAAACACTCGCAGTCCGACTTTCCTGAGATGCGCGAACTGCACAACACTTTGTAAAACTTACGGCGCCGAGGATAGCCCAAAGGGCAGGACTCTGAACTGATAATGCTGACCCAAAGCTACAAACCTGAGGAATTGCGGTGGGTCGGGTGGACGGGATATGCTGGTAAGCATCCTGCATATCCAGAGAGGCCAGCCAGTCGTGCTGATGCAGCAAGGGTAACAGGGTACCTAGGAAATCATCTTGAATTTCTCCCGGGAGGAATTTGTTTAACTTTCTGAGGTCTAGAATGGGCGATCCCCAGATTTCTTTGGAACCAGAAAGTAATGGAGTAGAACCCTGTGTTTCGCAGATGCGGGGGCACCAGTTCTATTGCCCTGTTGTTCAGAAGGCCCTGGATCTCCGCGGTGAGGAGGTCTGACTGAGAGGCCGACAACCTGGGTTGTCGTATGGGAGGACAATTCGGGGGGGTTTCCAAGAAATTGAGAGAATAACCCTCATGAATTATCCGAAGGAACCCATGTCGTCTGAGGTTATGGACTTCCACTGGTTGTAGAAGTACATCAGGCGACCTCCCACGGGAGAAAGTTCCACCTCGGGCAGAGTGGATGGAACCTGGCCAACGACACATAAGGTAGCGCTGGGAGCTTTGAGGTCCCTGCGCTTTCTGCTGCGTCTTCTTTGAGGTTGGGCAGGTTGGCTTTTGAGAGCTTCCCTGCCTCTGCCTCGAAAGGACTGACGACTATGAACAGACGTCTGTTCACATGCCCCGAGAGGGGCAGGCGGAAGAGTCTGGCCAACTTAATGGCCGATCTAGTCTTCTGAGTGGCCTCTAGGCTTGCTCCACCTGAGGCCAAAAAGAAAGGAGCCATCAAAGGCAGCGCCATCACCTGCTGCTGAGCATCATTAAGTGAAGCCAGAAGTCGCAGCCAGGAATGGCGCGTACAAATCCAGCGGCTGCTGAGCGAGAAGCAGTGTCGGCGTCCATGGCGGCTTTGACCTGTTGGTTATTGGACTCAATACCTCTAATAACGGTCAGAAGAAGCTCTGACTTGGAATCGAATCTGGAAGAGCTTCAACCATTCTTTTCATAGAGTGCCACAGGATATACTCATACTGAGAAAAATAGCCTTGATAACTGGCAATCGCATACTTAGAGTGGAGGCAGCAAAGACTCTCTTACCTAATGTATCAATCTTACGAGACTCTTTGTTAATAGGTCGAGCTGTAGTAGTTGAGGAAAACGACCTTGTCATTCTCTGCCAGGACTACAATAGGATCCGCAAAGGCTTGGGATGCCAAAATGGGACGATCCTTGGGAGCTGAATACTTCTTATCAATGGATTTAGCCACTGAGGGAATAAGAGCAGGGTTATTCCATACCATTTGAGACAGCGTCTGAAGGAAGAGCTGAATCGGAGGAGTCAAATCCGTAGGGATCTCGAGCATGTAGATACTGGAGTCTTAATATCTTCCCAGGATCGATGTCTGTAGTCTGGAGAGAAAGAGTGGATCCCAGGTTCTTCAACAGAGACTTAAGGACAGGTCCTCGACCACAGGCTCTGTAGCAAAGAAAGATCCTGTTTCCTCCACTTCATCACCCAACCAAGGTCTGGGTCAGACTCAACATCATCTCCTGATGGTCCAGAAAGGACTGTTTGGACAGGAAAGGAGCGAAGTAGGGAGAGGAGGAAATGGCAGAAAAACAAGGAGAGTCCCAAGGGCTGCGGCGCCGAGGCGATGAAGCAGACTGAAGGCGGCACCGAGGGCGCCTGGCGCCGAAGAACCTGTGACCCATAAGCGCCCAGCGCCCGTGAGCAACGCCCGCGCAGATGACGGCCAGGCGGCCACAGGCGCGCCGTGAGCAGGCGCCGCCAGATCAGCGGCACCACCGGCGGCACGCGAGACCGCGTGTGGCGCCGCCAGCGCGCCGAGACCGCCGGCACCGCCAGCGAGCGCCCATAAAGCCCGCGGCCCAGCGGCGCCGACACGGCCTGAACCCCTGCAGAAGGCGCCGGGCGCCGGGAACCTGGAAAGCAAGAAGGAAAAAAAACAGGAGATAAGGGCATGGTGAGGCCCCTGCGCGCAGCCATGTGAGGGGAAACACCTAACCAGGTCGCTAGCACCGAAGAAGGCGCGGCGCGACCGGAAGGTCAACCGCCCCTACCTGGTGCGCCGGAGGAGCCGAGGGCTCCGAGTAACCGAGCCAGGCAGAAGAACCAACCTCTGAGCCCGTCGGCTCTCCATGAAGCGCCCACTGATGAAACTGCTCATCTGGGCCCTACCTCGTGAGGGGAGGGGCTCCCGATGTCGAGGGCGGCGATTATCGGAAGTTGGCGTCTCCGAAGAAGGAGACCCGGCAACTAGCAGCGATAACCGACCGTCGGCCACGCGAACATACCAGAAGGCGACCTCGGTGATGCCTTCTTTTTGACCTGTGGGCGAAGAAGAGCTCGAGGCCGAGCAGGCGCCGAAATCGCGACCGTTTATTTTTATGCCGAGAGGCCGCCCATCCCCAGACATCGGACTGACCGTGAGTCGACCCGCTGAGGAGAAGGAGGCTGACGGACCCAGCCGGCTGACTGAACAGCTTTCATACGAAGTCTCCCTACCGTCACCTGACCTGCTCATGAGTCGACTCGTCCAGTAGGCCGAGACTTCTTCAAGTAAGTTAAATTTAAATATTAGAAAATTTTTACGAAAATAGAATAAAACTAGCGATACTACTATCGTGATAATGTTACAAAAACAAACTGAAAACTATGCGCTAGTTTGAAGTTTGACTCGACAAGACGGCGACATCGTCACTGAAGCCTCGGCGGCGGGAAAAAGAGAACTGAAGGCGGTTGGAGGTCGCCGCCGAGATGGTCATTACCGTCGACGCTCTGGCGGCGTGTCTGCGGGCGCCTGCCTCTCGACACCTCCAGCAAAAGTTTGTTCCGATGGTCTTAGTGCCTCCGGCGCCAATCCCACTAGTGTGAATGAGTGGTGGAGACTTATGTCCAGGAAGATCAGTCCATTCACAGAAGAAAGTGTACTGAAAGATCAAGGGATAGAGAAGGAATCTGAGTTAGCAAACAGGATCCACCAGGAGGAGAGGAAAGGTAGAAAGGATGGGGAAACAAGCTACAATTTGAAGATCAAGGATGTACAGTGAGAGAATGTGCCTGCTTTTTAGTGAGTACGACAGACTGTGGTATCAATCAATCAACCAAATCTTTATTTTACCAGGTAAACATCATTGAGCAAAGCTCATTTCAAGATGGACCTGGACAAAACATATAGTCACCTTACATTGAACAAAAGTCAAGGGGTAAAATAGCATAGAATTACAGAGACTAGATGATCCCTTCAGTAGGCCTAGACACGTTATTTACAGTGTATACACATTTCATTGGTCAACAGCAGATTAAATGGTATAATCAGGATTAGACATAGTATTTACAGTATATACAGACATTTCCTTGGTCCGTACTAGATTAAATGATGCAATCAGTAGGGCTAGCCATAATATGTACATTATTTAGATTTCCCAAGATCAATGAGCTGGTGAGATAACTGTGCTCAAGTAAAGAATTCAAGTCAAAGCTACCAGAGGAGGGAGGAAAGTGGCAAATACAGTACTGGATGATGTGGTGATGAGCGGCAGAAGAAGATAGGGCAGTAAAGGGTATGGGGAGGAAGTGCCAGTAATTGAGTGATATAGAAGTCTATGAGGAGCTGGGCACTAGGGTAATTTTAGAGCATGATCTAGAGGAGGTACTGTAGGGAGAGGAAATTGAGGACTTAGAGTGCTGGTTCAGAGAAGCATATTTTCAGAGCATCTACCTGATGGGTAACCAGGATGGGGGATAGTACTAAAGTTATGGAGTAGCTTGGTTCTAAATCCACATTGTAGCCATGTTGAATGAATATCAAAACTGCAGAGATAATGAGTACTGGTAAATGCTACAAGAGTGGGTGGGAAAAGAATGGTGAGTAACCAGCATTTTCCCCAGTTTTCCAAGACGGAACAAGACTGGTTTAATGATTACAATTACAGGATTCCTTGAAAAGAAGGCATAGCTTGTTTTAAAAACAGCTACTGACAAAGGTGAACTAATTTCAAGGATTTTTGTATCAGATTCCATAGCAAGGGAGCCTATGACTTATTGAGGCCTTACCAAATCGAGATCTCACCTTGGGGACAAGCAGCGAAATAAAGTGGAGCTTCTTAATGAGTACTTGCCAACTGTACAAGAAGGCAGGCAATCAAATATATTGGGCAGCTTACTGGAAATAGCGCTGAACGTCCATGGCTGAATTTCTCTGCCATCTAAATTTAGAGATGATCATCCCACCGCTGTGTATAAGAAGCAATGAGTCGAGTAGGGGAGACCTGTGATAAATCTTAAGACTCTATGGTAAAGGGTATCAAGTTTAGAGAGTGCAGCGGTCAGGCCCTGACAGTACAAGAAGTCTCTATGTAGTCAAGAAGGGAAATGAAGGTGGACTGAACCAGACTCATCTTGGCCTCTCTTGTCAGGAACTGGTTTATCCTGTAAAAGACCTAGTCTCTGCCTGAGCTTTTTAGCAACTCTTCTATGTGATCGTTAAAGGATAATCTATGGTCAATCCAGACACCTAGGTATTTGAACTTAGCCATGAATTCCAAGGGTTCTCCCAGTAGTGTAGTGATCTGTGGGGATGTTATAGTTGTGGCATCGTATGCACGAGGCAAGAATATCACTGCTTTGGTCTTTTGGCATTTAGTAATAGTTTCTGATTTAACAACTGTTAATTGCAGTAGGTTAAACTCACTCTGCAGAACATCATAGCGGCAATGGGAGTGGGTCCTTCATCACAGAGCACCGTGTCATCTGCAAAGAGGTGAATGTTGGCAGTTTTGATATTGGCATTGATTCTATTAATATAGATTATGAATAGTGGAAGACCCAATATGGAACCCTAGGGTACTCCTCTCAATAAAGGTTTTAAAGAGAAAATTCCCTTCTGCCTTGACCTGCTGGTACCAGCCTGTAGGGTAATTAGTGAACCACTTTAGGGAGTGGTGGTCCAGGCCAATGTTCCTGAGTGATGTTAGAAGTAGGCTGTGGTCCACAGTATCAAAGGCATTGCTTAGGTCAAAAATACTGCACATCTAAGTTTTTAGCATCCAGTTCACGTAGCCAGTCATTGGTCACTTTTAGAGCAGTGACAGTGCTATGTTGTGCCCTAAACGGGATTGCAGGGGTTAATCAGATTTTCAGATTCTAGATATTTCTTGAGCTGGTTACTCACAACCTTTCCAGTAGTCTGGATAAGATCAGAAGTAAGGAGATGGGCCTGTAGTAGTTAAGGCCTGCAGGGTCCGGATTTAAACAGGAGAATTACATGAGCTGTCTTCCATAGTGATGGCACGGCAGCCTGGGAGAGTGATAGGTTAAAGAGGTGCGTAAGTGGGACAGCCAGTACCCGATAACCTATTTTAGGTAGTAGGGGTCTAAAAGTCAGCTCCAGCACCTTCTTGACATCCAGCTGTAACAGGAGGTCTTCAACCTCCTTCAGCAAGACTGGTTGCAGGAGAATGAGGACTTAGATACTGGAATTCTTTGTTCCTGAACACCAAGTTGGGATCGTAGATTATTTGCAGGAGAAGTGTCAAAGCCTAGTCCTGCAGTGGCAAAATGATTATTGAGGTGATCCAGGATGGAGGGCTCATCAGAGATGGAGCGTCACCAACTAGGTTTTAGCAGGTAGTGTGTTTCCAGGAGTGTAACCTTCTAATTCTTTTAGGGTTTTCCAGAATTTATTGGAGCATTCTGAGGATGCATCAAGTTCCCTGTGATAAAAGTGGCTTTAGACTCTGACCAGCCTGGTGCAGAGATTCCTCTCCTCCTAAACAATGTCCAGTCAGCGGGAGCTTAGATTTCCGTGCCATTTTCCAAAGTGCATTTCTTTTTGTAAGGCAATCTTTAGCTCTGGATTAAACCAGCAGCAGGATTTCACCCTATTACGGACCTTACTTAGTAGAGCAAGATTATCTAGGGCTCCTGTAATGATTTCATGAAAGATGTCATAGTCGCGTCCACCGATTTTGCCAGGTAAAAGTCCTGCCAGCGTAGCAATTTTTATTAAGGTAGTAAATGAATAGCGTTGAAATTGAGACGTCTTCTTTTAGTGGTAAAGTTTGAAGCTGTTTTAGGCGTTCTTACACAAGCAATGTAACAGTGGTCGCTTGTATCTGTAAAAAATACGTCAGCATGAGTAAACAGATATGGTTTACTTACCAAGATAAGATCCAGTAGGAGCTATTGTTTGGATTCTTTGTATTTGGTTTTGTGGGTTCATTTATAAGTTGTGTCAGCCCCATGGAGTCACAAAGGCTTTTAGGGAGCAGAGGCAGTGGTGAGCCAATTTAAGTTGAAGTCACCTAAAGTTACGATTTCTAAGGTTAATGATCCCAGTGTCTTATTTAGGTGATGTAGCAGTTGTAATCCAGCCGACAGAGGCCTGTAGCATCCAACTACACATATCGAGATCATAGGAGAAACCCTGACTCTCAAGGTTAGACATTCAAATTCATTCTGAATAGAGTCGAGTCAATGAAATTTATCTTTAATATGCATAGCTGCTCCACCTCCTCTAGTCTGTCTATCAGTCCCAAAGAGATGATGCGGGGATATTCACCTCGTGGTTGGCTGTTCCAAGTCTTAGCCATGTCTCTGTGACCACTAGTATATTAGGGGCAGTATGATGCCCAGGCCTGAATGAAAATAAGTTTCTTTAGGAGACTGCACACATTAACATGCACAAAACTTAACCCTTGAGATTGGGAAGGTCAGAAGGGAAGAGATACTGGCTGGAGGTCCTGGGTTGAGCTCCACATTGCCCGAACAGAGGAACAAAAAGCAAGTAGCTTCCGATAGCCCCAGGAGAAATCGCACTGCCTTTCTTCTCTTTCGTTTAGGAGGATAGTTAGTGGTTGCTGCTGACTGCTATTACTATTACCCAGCCGACCTATTACAGCAAAGATCAGGGTTCTTACTGAGAAGTACTTGGGATAATGCAGGGAATTCATAGAGGAAGTGTGACTGCCTTGCCTATAGCTTCAACTGTTCCTCCTCGTCGGTGAAGCTGAAGGGCCTGATCACGTGTGTGGAACAGAGAGGCAGGCAGTGGCGATTCAGGTGCTCGGCTGGGCATTGAGATGCCCCATCATGCCAATTTGCAAAGGTCTCCTGGGCGGTCTATAAGCAAGCCTGAACAGGGACAAAGGCAGATCACTGGAAGAGACAGAGGGAGATGACTACATAGCCCACATTGTGTCCTGTTTTACTGTTCTCTCAAAATTTTAGTTATTTTGAGTCTAAGCCTCAGAAAGAGAGAAGAATATTGTTCTAGATATTACGTTTGCCCTAATGACAGTGAGTTTGTAATAAATCCAGCCTATGTAGACAGGCTATTATTATTTGTTATCATTAAATTTATATAAAAATAAAGTGAGACAGGCTAAGGATTAGCAAGAATAATTTAGGAGTCAGGCAGGATCTGAATGGGCTGTGCTAGATATCTGGCAGTATCCTTTAAGACTGAGCCGGATATACATGTAGTCTTAACTACCTGATTAAGTCCAAGCCTGTGTGACAGGGGTAGGACAGCTTAGCTAGTCCTTGCCCAATTAACCACCATAACTCACTTAGATTCCTTAGAGGACATGCAGTAAGTGCAGTAATTGCCACAGTTCAATCGCGGTATCCCTTTAAGGATTGAGCAGTAGAATGAAAGCAGCCCTGACTGCCAATGGAGAAGCGTGATAGCTGGTGGGCAGAGTCAGTGTGCATAAAGGTGAGGCCTGGGGGGTGTCAAAAATCAAGTTCACAGCTCAGCACTCGCTATTGAGTGGGGCGCTCTGAGTTACCAGCAGAACAGCTGATTCTGCCCTCTGTATGCTTTTGCCCTGTCGTGACACTGGCTGAACAAGGGAACTGGGTCACAGCACAAAGCGAACCCACAGCTCAGCAACAGAATCTCCTGAAGCCAAGTCCCCTGAAGTCCCTGAGGTTTGAACCTGTGAGGGGCGCCACGATTTAAACATCTGGCCGAAATCTTTGTTGCCTTCAAGGCTGTACCTGGCTTGTGTGGAAGGCGGTCGGGTTGCAGGCTCCTCATGCCATGGAGGCAGAAGGCAGTGGTGGGTACAGGAAGGAGAAAGCAAAACAGCAGGAGGAGTAAAAGAGTTGGTCCAACCTGGCAAAGGTGGATTTGAAGTCAGCAACATAAACCACACTGGTGTAAGTGGAAGGACTAAGAACCCCACTGTAGGAAGTCCGTGAATTCTGAATGCTACATGCTTCTATGCTAGATTGTTTTTTTTTTTTTTTTAAATATATCACTAACTCCTACACACTGTTCCCACATGAATGTGCCCAGTCCCCTCAAATTAACGATTTGTTTGACATGAAGGGCTCTGCCTCCTCCATTTTCAAATAAAAAACATAGGTGGTTTGGGGCCGGATAAATGAACCCTGCACCTATACCGGTCATCCTAGGGTAGTGCAACTAGAACCTCTTACCCCACCACATCTGCTTAGTCAAACACCAAGAAGACAATCAAAAGGGAAAACTTTTTCAGATAGAGGGCATCAAACCTGGGAAGTAACTTTACAGATAGAGTGGATGTGGGCAGAGAAAGAAGTGTTAGTAAAAACATACAGTAAAAGTAGATATTCGAGGGAATCTCTCATCAGGTCACACCTATGGAACTTAGTCAGGCACTAGGATCCCATGGAAACTTTCTGTAGCAGTCTATCAGGGGCCGCCTCGACGTCATTGGCCAACATCACTCTCTCTGTAAGGCGTGGTGGCCCCACTCCCTCCTCAGTTCCCTACCCTGAGACCATTCTCATCTGGCTGAACCTGGGAAACCAAGGACAGACAGAGAGAGAGAGAGAGAGAGAGAGAGAGAGAGAGAGAGAGAGAGAGAGAGAGAGAGAGAGAGAGAGAGAGCCTAGCACTGTCAAGGCTGGAGAACAAACAAGCCAGTCTGAAAACAAGCGGTAATTCCGAAGGGGATCGAGGAGGTACAGCATGACTCGATGAAAGATTACCTCAAGATCTGTTATGGTAAGTTCTTACGTAACTGTTCAATCTTCTTCAAGGATATCTCTTTCATCAGGTCAAACCTATGGAATGAGTCCTAAGCAATTCTGACAGCTAGACTAAGAGGGTGGTATACAGCCCAAAGGCCTAAAAGAGGAGGCCCTGAAGTATGGCCAGGTCAAAACCTGCCTGCAAGAGGCAATGTCCAAGCTGTAGTGTTTGGTGAAAGTGTGGACAGTACCCCAAGTGAGCAGCACAGATATCCATGGCTGACACATTCTGGAAACAGGCAACAGGTGGAATGGCCCTTAACAGCTCCAGGAAGACTTACTTCCTATAACACAATGAGTAAAAGAATACTCTGAGCTCTCAATGCATTGGGGTCTGCCATTTCCGAGATGGTGGTGCCGACAGAACTGTGCATGTGTGATATCTGCGAATCACGCGTTTGAGTTGGTGCCACCATCTGGGCACAGCAGCAGTCACATCCACAGTTGCGAAGAAAGTAGAGCCCCACAGGGGTGTGTTTATGGCCTGCAGAGGGGAAGGGTCACAAACAGCACTGGTGATATTTGCCAGAGCACTGCGCAAGCACACCCGATAGTGGTCCGTCACATGCTTCCACAGTGCTTTTCTAAACCTATGATAGCATAACATCTGTGGCGCCCACCCATGCAGCCGTGAAGATAATACAGTCAACCAACCATATGGACAAGTATGGCTTAGAAACTGGGACGTATCTTCCCCAGCGCAAAAGAAACAAACAATTGCTTGGACTTTCAGTAGTCCCCTGTACAATGTGTATAGTAAAGTAAAATTCTACACACATCTAGAGTATGGAGCGATACTTTACCCTGGATTGCCATGCTCTGGATAATAAAGTGGAAAGTGGACTGACTGATTTAAAGTGAACTCAGAGACCACCTTTGGAAGGAAAAGTACAGTTACGTAAGAACTTACCATAACAGTAGTTCTTTGAGAGGAGCTCTTGCAACAGGTAATACCATTAGTACTGAAACCAGCAGGCGCCAGGACCCCACGGAAAACTTGTAGCTAGCAGTCTGAGGCAGAGGTCGCTTCAATGTCGGGCTCCGCCTGACGCCCCGCGTGGTATAAAGCTGGGCGGTTCTACGCCACCTCAGTTCTCCGCCGGAGACCCAGCTAGATAGAATCTGGAGAACCAGGTAGCGAATATCCACATCCTGTTTGGATGGAAACCAAGAATTATAATAAACAACAATCATAATCCCCTAAGCTATCCTGGGGAAGGAGGGTGGGAAAGCTACCTGCTGCAAGAGTTCCTCTCGAAGATCTACTGTTACAGCAAGTTCTTACGTAACTACTATCTGTCTTCGAGGGTGGAGCTCTTGCAGCAAGTAATGCCATTAGGACAGAGTCCCAAGCAGTACCCAAAATAGGCCCAGGTCTGATAGGGTGCAAGGGGATGTATATAAACAGTGGAGCAGACCTCTACGAGAGAAGGCCTTGCAGGACTGCTAGTTTGAAACCTACTCTCCTTCTTGAGGCGATGTCCAGGCTATAATGCCTGATGAAAGTGTGGACGGAGGACCACATGTCAGCAGCACAAATATCAGCTGAAGAGACGCTTCTGCAGGGCCGCAAATAAAGATTTTTTTTTTTTTTTTTTTTATTTTAGTTGTTTAACCAAGTGAGACCACTGCTCTGGTGGAATGACCCTTAACAGCACCGGTAGATCATGGTGCTGATAACAGAACATGATGCAGTGTACAACCAACGGTCCAGTGTCTGGAGACAGGAGCTCCTAACATTTGCTTCGCTAAAGAAACAACTGGTCCGATTTTCTACAGCAGCGAGTCCTGTGAAGACAGTATCACAAAATGCGATTAACATCCAGGGTGTGCAACAGTGCTTCGCCCTGGTTGGAAGAATTAGAATAATACACTGGAAGGTTGATGTCCTGGTTCAGCGTCAGTACGATACCACCTTTGGCATCAATTTGGGGTTTGTCGCAAATTCACTCTGTCCCTGTGAAAGACTATATAAGGTTCTTATACATGAGGCGTGGAGTTCGAAACCCTTGAGCGAGGTGATGGCCACCTAGAAGAGTCTTCCAAGAGGAAGCATAGCTCACAAGAAGCTGTTGGTTCAAGTGTGTGTGTGGGGAGCGTGACTTTCTCCAGAACAAAGAGGAGGTCTCAGGGAGGAACGATATCCCTTTGAGAGGTCTGACATGTAATACCTCGCAGGGAAGGTCTTGCAGGCATTCAACTGGGCTAGAGTTTTGTCTCCGATAGGGCTATGATATGGAGACCGCACACATATGCACCTTGATTGAGGAATAACAATCCCAAGTCCAAGAGGTGTCGGAGATACTCTAACACATGCCTGAACGGGCAAACCCAAGGGGTCTAGGGAACTAGCAGTAGCCCATAAGCAGAAGCGTTCCCATTTCAAGCGTACATGGCTCTGGTAGAAGGCTTCCTGGCTGCTACCATAATCTCAGCCACTCTGCTGGACACTCCTAACCTCTTCCGCCAAGACTGCAGGAGCCAAGCATTCAAGTGAAGACAGCAAAGAGCAGGATGGACGAGGGTCCCCTGTTCTTGAGAGAGCAAGGGTGGAGAGTGGCAACTGAACTGGGGGTTCCAGAGGTAGTTGCTGGAGCAGCGGATACAAAATTTGACAAGGCCATACAGGAGCCACCAGGATAATTCTGGCTGTTTCTGACTGCAACTTGAGCAGTACTATCCGAATGAGGGAAAAGAGAGAAGGAACTTCCCTGTCCAGGAGAGGGACAATGCCTCGCCAGAAAACACCAGGCCCTGGAGTGAGTGAGCAGAAATTGTGCAGTTTGGCATTGTATGGTGACACAAAGAGGTTCAACTCTGGCTGGCCCCATTTGTCGAAGAGGTTGTCTGCGACATCTTGGAGCAATTCCATTCATGATTCTGAGAGAAAGAGCGACAGACTGTCGAAAAGAATGTTCTGGACCCCTGGTAGATGTACTGCGGTGAGGTCCAGACTGTGTTCTACTGTCCAGTCCCAAATTCTCAGGCTTCTCTGCAAAGGGGTGACTGAGTTCCCCTTGTTTGTTGATGTAGAAGCCCACGGGTGTGTTGTCTGTCTGCACCAGAAGAGGACCTGGCTGAAGCTGGCTCTGCATGCCGAAATTGCATTCAGTACTGCTCTCATTTTCAGAACGTTGATATGCAGAGCGCGTTCGACCTGACTCAGGACCCCGGGTCCTGTGGTCCCCTAGATGAGCCCCAAGCCTGACAGAGAGGAGTCTGTGGTCAGAGGGTGAAGGTGGGGTCTCGCGGAAAGGAACCCACTGCTCAGATTGTCCAGGCACAGCCACCATTCCAGGAATGATGAATTCTTTAGAGATCCAGATTTGAAGATCCAGATCGCCCACCAACTGGTCCCACTGTACCTTGAGGTGCCACTGTAGAGCCCCCTATATGAAGCCTGGTTAAAGGAACCGTGGCAATGGATGCAGCCATGTGACCCACCAGTTGTAGAACCACCTCGCCAGGGAAGATGGGTGACTTTGGAGGCTTCTGGCTAGCCCCTGAAGGCGTTTTGCCCTGTCCGGGGCAGAAAAGCCCTCCCTTGTACAGTGTCCAGGATGGCTTGATAAATGGTAACCACTGCGTCAGCCAAGGGTGCGACTTGCCAGTTGACAGTGATGCCCAAGGATGAAAACAGAGCCCGCATTTCTGTGACAGCGATTGACAGCTCATTTTCCGATTGGCGGGAAGGCCAATCATCTAGGTAGGGTAGATGAAGAGGCCTCTCCCTGGAGGGGCGCTGCTACCACCGCTAGGCACTTGGTGAATACCCTGGGTGTGGACGAGAGGCCGAATGGCAGAACCCTGAATTGGTAATGCTCTGCTCTGAAGTGAAAACCAGAAAACGTCCTGTGAGCCTTCAGGACCTTGATGTGCAGATAGGAGTCCTGCATATCTAGAGAGCAAAGCCAGTCTCCTTTCTGGAGCAGGGAAAAGGGATCCCAGGGTTACCATGCAGAACTTCTGGTACTTCACCGAGGTTGAGCTGGCTGATGTCCAAAATGGGCGAAGGTCTCCGGTCTTCTTGAATGAGGAAGAAGAGAGAGTAAAAGCCTTTTTCCCTCTGGGCGCTGGCACCTTTGGATAGCTCTTTTGTCCAGGAGCTGTTGGATCTCCCTTCCAAGAGGGGACTGTGTTGCGGTGGACAGTGGGACACTGGTGGGGGGTTGTCTGGTGGGATAGGGGTGAATTCTTTTGAATACCCTGTCCGAATGGTGGACAGTACCCACTGATCGGTAGTGAAACTGGACCATTCGAGTGGATAAAGCGCAAATCACCCTCCTACCTGCTCGTTCTGCCTGTCCCCAAGAGGAGGAGGGCAGAGGTGGGAGTCGGTAGAGGGGCAGGAGGGCCAGGGCCCTGGGAGCTTTATGCTTTAGGGCCCTGGGAACATTGAAGGATAGGGGTTCCCTGTCTCTAAATCCCATTCCCGAGACTGTTTGCCAGGCTGTCCTTGATTCTGACGCCTCCGAAAGGATGCCAGCAAGCTGTTTGAGGTTGGGACTTGTACATGCGATGTACATCCGCCCTGCTTTCCCTGATTCTTGCAGTTGCTTCATCATCTGCGCCACTTCAGGGCTGAAGAGCACTGGACCCTGAAAGGAGAATCCAAAGAGAGTCCTGAAGGTCTTGCTGGAAACCAGCAAGTCTGAGCCAGGACTGCCATCTTATACAAATGCCTGATGCCGCAGCCCTGGAGACCATATCCACGGCATCATACGAGCACCGGAGGGCATGTCTGTCCACGCCCAGGCCCGACTGGGCACATGCCAAAATTTCCTGCTTTTGGTCAGAATCAGGAAGAGCCTCTACCAATTCCATTGTCTTTCTCCACAGGGATTGTTGAGAGGAGCTCATATGGGCCATGAAATTCAGGGACCTGATCGACCAGTAGCTGAGGAAAACCTTTCATCCCCAGCTGTAAAGCTTCTTCGGTGACGTCTTGGAAGGGCTCTACGAATGGAGGAATGACCAGGGCTTCGGTTCCTTTTCTCCTAGGAACTTAGCCAGACGCCTGCCTCTGGGTCTAGGCCCTGCATCCATCCAGATGGTTTGATATGCCTCATTATATCGAGGAAAGAAGGATCATCCAGCGGGGACCACGTAGAGTCCCTGGGTCCAGAAGAGGAGGTAAAACCTGTCCTCTGAGGAATCCGAGTCATCGCCTGCCTGGCCAAGGAGGATCTATGTGGGGTGGCAAAGGGATGGAGAAGGAGATCTCTTTAGTTTCCCTTAGGACGTGGAATTGGGTGCTCATCAGGTTGTGAGGTAGGAGGAGGACCCATCTGTGGTGGAGTGGGGACCTTGTCTGGAGGTCTGTAAAGAAGGTACCCTTTGACCATATTCCACCAGGTGCTGAATAAATTTCTTATGTCCACCACTGGGACGACTGCTGGGGCCAGCATTGGGTCTGCAGGCCAAACGCCGGGTCCTAGGAGCAGGCGCCTGGGTATCAGATTCTGGAGTGGCGGGCGTTGGGTCCGAAGACCAGCGTCCAGTGTCTCGAGGAGTGATGACTGGCGTCTGGTCTCGAGGTGTGTCGGCTGGCGTCTGGTCTGTAGGTGTAGGAGCAGACAGCTGAGCCTCATCTGGCGACCGCCCGTATCTGGCGGCGGGGTAGGCAAGCTGCTAGGTGGGCGTGACATCTGGCGGAGGGTGCACCTAGGTCTCGGGGTGGGGGGTCTGGGCATCCCCTGCTTACCAGAACGCTCCTCATAGAAACATAGAACTTGACGGCAGATAATGACCACTTGGCCCACCTAGTCTGCCCATTTTCCTACCTAACAAGATAAGCTGCAGATCCTAGTTAACCAACAGCTTACTTCCTCCTACCCCACTTAGGACTGCCTTATGTCTGTCCCAGCATTCTTGAATTCCCCACCGTTCTTAACTCCACGACCTCTTCAAGGAGATGTTCCATGCATCCACAACCCTCTCCATGAAAAATACTTCCTCACATTACCTCTGAGCCGTCCCCTCTATCTTTAAATTGTACCCCTTGTTCTTGCACATCTCTTTTCTGAAAGATGCTACCTCTTGGACTTTGTTGATTCCTGAGGTACTTGAAAGTTTCTGTCATGTCCCTCACTCCCTTCCTTCCTCAAGGGTATACATATTAAGCTCCTTTAGTCTTTCTTCATATGTCTTCTGGTGCAGACCCTGCACCATTTTAGTTGCCCTCCTCTGGACAGCCTCCACTCTGTTTATGTCTTTGAGGAGATGGGTCTCTAGAACTGCACACAGTACTCAAGATGGGGTCTCTCCAACTGTCTGTACAGAGGATAACAACTTCCTGTTTTCTACTGGTGATGCCTCTCCCTATGCATCCCAGTATCCCCCAGACTTCCTTACTGCCTTCTCACTCTGCTTGCCACCTTTAGGTCATCGGATATGACTACCCCAAGTCCTTTTCCATTTTTGTTGTCAGTATCTCACCCCATTATGTACTCTTCCCTGGGTTTTGTTTCCCAGGTGTATTACCTTGTACTTTTTGCAATGAATCTAAGCTGCCATACATTTGACCATTCCTCCAACCTTGCCAAGTCCCTTCTCATCCTTTCCACTCCATCTTGTGTATCAACCCTGTTGCAGATCTTGTGTCATCTGCAAAGAGACACTTTTCCTTCCAGATCCTCTGCAATGTCACTTATAAAGACATTAAAAAGGACTGGTCCCAATACTGAACCCTGTGGTACCCGCTAGTAACCCTCCTTTCTTCACTGTGGACTCAGTTTACTACTACCCTTTGTGTCCTGTTGTCTAGCCAATTTCTTAATCCAGGCTACCACCTTGGGATCCGCTCCAAGACTGGCTAACTTTGTGTATTAATCTTTTGTGTGGGACTGTATCAGATGCCTTATTAAAATCTATGTAGGCCATGTCCACAGCCCCTCCCTGGTCTATTACTTTGGTCACCCAGTCAAAGAAATCTATTAAATTCGTCTGACATGACCTTCCCATCGTGAATCCATGCTGCCTTGGGTCCTGTCCCCACTGGCCTCTAGGTACTCAACAATTCTTTCTTTCGAAGTGATTCCATTATTTTCCTACCACTGAGATCAAACTAGCTGGTCTGTAGTTTCCTGCCTCTGTCCTGCTCCCACTTTTGTGAAGAGGAATCACATCTGCCTCCTCCAGTCCTTAGGTACCACCCCATCCTCCCATGATTTGTTAAAGAGAGTAGTCAGCGGTGTCACTAGTTCTACCCTTAGTTCTTTTAGAAGTCGTGGGTGAATCCCATCAGGCCCCATTGCTTTGTCCACCTTCAATTTTATTAGTTCTTTCAGAACCTTTCTTCTGTAAATGAACTAGTATCAACCCATCTTTAGAGTGTTTCACTTGTTTGGTTTAGTTACCTCCCTCTCCTCTTCCTTTGTGAATACTGAGCAGAAATATTCGCCGGTATCCCTGCTTTTCACTGTCACCCTATGCCCACATTCCTCCCTTTATTACTCAGTATCCCTCCTTTGGTTTTTCTTCGCCCTTATGTACCTATAAAGGTTGTATCCCCTTAACAGAGCTGGCTATCCTTTCCTCAGTTTGGGCCTTTGCTATTCTGATGGCCTTCCCTGCCTCTTTCTGCTTTAACTGATAAAGTTCTCTGTCCTGCTCCTTCTGTGTTTCCTTATATTTCCTGAATTCTATCAATTTCTCCTTAACCTTTCCTGCCACCTCTTTTGAGTACCATAGCAGTTTTTTCCTTCGTTGTGCTTTGTTGATTTGCTTTACACAAGGCTCAAGACGTTTTCTCTTCTCTGAAGTACCAGGCTTGTCCAGAGCCCTGGGCAAGCCTTCCTGGGTCAACCCTGTTCATTTATGAGGTCGGTGGGCCAGGGAAGAAGAGCGATGTCCCGCTGATGCAGACTCCGTGGTGACCCGGGGACTTGGAGGAGCAAGAAGAACTCTTGGCTGGAACGGAGCCCGATCTTTGGAAGAAGATGAAGACGACACCTGTTTAGCAGACAGATGGCAGGATTCACACTTGGCCCCATCTTTCTCCTTGTGATGTTTCCCGAGGCCTTGTCCTTGAGAGGGATTCTCGAGTGGGAGAAGAAGAGTTGGCCTTGGACCCTCGCTGCATGGCCACAAGCTTTTTCTCAAGGAGGAAGGTCTTCAAGGCGTAGGCTCTCCTGGCGCACATCTTCTGGTTAAATTTCTGGCAGTGGCTGCAGGAATTAGGCTGGTGATTTGAGCTTGGGCAGATGAGGCAGTCTCTAGCTGGGATCTGCTTCCCACAGGCACACACAGATTTTTGTTGTGGTGGAGGAGGTGACAACATGACGTCGAAAAGTGGTATTTACTATAAAAACAAGAAAGATGACTTAACTGACGCTCGAGCCACGACTGCAGAGAGAGGGTCCGTGAAGCTGAACTTACGGGTCAACGGCAGGAAAAGAACTGGGGTGGCGTCCCTGCCTCAGACTGCTAGCTACAAGTTTTCAGTGGGGTCCTGACACCTGTCGGCTTCAGTCCTAATGGTATTACCTGCTGCAAGAGCTCCACCCTCAAGACAGATCTAGGATTAGTAATGCAGTAATCAACCTGTCTTTATGGAAAGCTAAATAAGGCTGTTCACACAAGAGCTTGCAGCTCTGAAATTCTTTGAGCAGATATAGTAGCACTAAAACAACGCTTTCCAAGAGAAAGCACAGCTCGCAAGACGCAGCCAGTTCAAAAGGAGGCAGAGTCAGCTTCTCCAACACAAAATTCAGGTCCCAGTTTTGGGGAGAAAGAGAGAAGAGGGTTGTGAATAGGGGTTTCAAATGAAGGACGCCTCAGAAACATATGGGCCACATCTAGCCAGGCTATCGTGACAACCGTCCACCAGCACACGGAAGGCAGAAATAGTGGACAGGTGCACCTCGATGGAGGAATAATTCAGACCAGAGTCTGAAATGAACAGAAGAGACTCAAAACCGGTTCACTGAGCATGTGAAAGGGTCCAAATGACAAGTGGTTGCCCAAATGTCAAAACGCTTCCATTTCATCAAGTAGGTGGCCCTGAAAGATGGTTTCATAGTGACCAAGACATCAGCCACTCTTTGAAACACCCCAAAAGCGGGCTATGGCTACATCCTCAGAAGCCAAGCAAGCAGCTGAAGGACCGAGATCCGGATAGACAAGGGTCTCTCAGGCCTCGATCAACAAGTTCCTGCAAAAAAGCAAAGGAACCAGAGGCTCCACAGCCAGTTGATGTAGTAAAGGAAACCAAATGTGTTTGGCAGAGCTTGCAGGCGTGGGCGTATGGAAGGCCCTCCAAGACAGCAAGACACAGAGTTCAAGCTGATCCTAACGGCAGGTCTTCTTTCTGTAGCGGCAGCGACGTAAGAAAGAACGATGATGCAATAGTTCTAGACATAAAATAATGGAAAGAAAACCTTGAAAAAGTTTTGGCAGCCGACTGAACAACGAAGCTTCCTATGGAGTCCATGCGAGAATGTTCGATGGCGGAAAAGAACGGAGGAGGAGTGGAGCCACTACCACCCTGATAACTGTTTGTCTTTATTCTGTACTTGTTATTGCAACTTACTGTAAACACTTTACTAATGTAGTTGCACCTTTTGTAACTACTGTGTCTTATTTATTGCCACTGTACCTGTTGTCTCTGTTATTTAATGACATGGAACCTTTGTAAAGGAGTCTTTGACTTGAGGTTTTGTTTTCCGATGCCTTCAATAAATAAACAAACATCTTTATATAGGTGGAGAAACAGAGTGTGACATCGGGTGGTGGTCTCCTGATAGACTGCTACAGGAAAAACTTCCGTGGAATCCTAGTGCCTGACGGATAAGCTCTGTAGGTGTGACTGGATGAAAGATATCCCCAAAGAAGATTTGCAGGTTACTCACCTGTAACTGTAGTTCTACTAGTGGTGTACAGTTCAAGTTTACATCTATACTCAGGCAGTTCTGTTGGAGACAGCCAAGTCACCGAAGTCTTCAAGCTAAGCTCTTCCCACCACTCGGGTGGTATATTCTCTAGCACGTCCCCATGGCGTCAGATATTTCAGATGCTAGAAACAGCAATATAGGTGTCACTTGCCAGGGAGGATGGGTGGGTTCTGTGGATGTGAACTGTATACCACTAGCAGAACTACGATTGGGGCCCTATTAGTTGAGCAGTAGCTTCATTTTAATCAACCGTAGTTTAAACATGCATACTAATGTTTTGAAAACTGACCCACAGGCTTCAGTGAGGTACACCCCTACACTTTCCTGGTAAAATGTCACAAAACATCAAGAGTGGAGATGTGGTCAATGGACCAAGAGGTAGAAAGGATCGGCTGGCCAGTTCAGCCACAGTTATGATCCATTCCTCCTTGCAGGACAGTAGGAAAAATTAAGGGACTATGGAGACATCAGGGTACCAGGCCATGAAGCATGGTATACAACCTTAGAAATTTCCTTTAAATACACAAATCGCAGCTCCTCTAGTGATGTCTGGCAGAAAAACTATTTTACTTTCAAAGACAATTTTTTTTCTTGTTTTTATTAACAAAAGAAAAATGTCCTATTACCCTTTTATTTTTTTTTAAGTGCAATAAGACACTCCAGGAGGGCATCTTGCTGAGATAACCCCTTTCCAGGGACAGTACGGCACTCTACACCTTTGGAGTCAGTCCCCAAATACTCCCTGGGGGTGGTTATCTCAGCAAAATATCCACCCTGTTGCATCTTACTGCTTGATGTTGAGGTATGTTAACTGTACTAACAGAGCTTATTCTTATGCTGATCCTGTAGCAATGTACTTAAACTTTTCAAAGTCACAGGCATGAATGGAAGTGGCCAAGGGTGGAAGAGATACAGGAGAGATGTAATTACGGAAAGCGTAACTGAGTCATGGTGAGCCTATCGACTGAAGAAGTGGAAGCAAAACCAGAAATAGGCTCAAGTACAGCAAAGACAGAATAAACGTCAGACTACTTGAGAAATGACAGTTGGGGAGCAGGGCACAAATCTCTGACTAGACAACGGTCATAGGGTAAGGTAAGCAAGGCAGACTGGATGGACCAGTGATGCACAGGTCAGTGATTTTCTATTATCAAAATGGTTTGACAAAATCTTAAAATCAGTTTTTTTTTCTTTTCCCCGACCTCAAAATTAGGTGCAAACTGGTGTTTTGTACAAAAATTTGACTCAAAATGGGTGGAGGGTTTGCACAAACAGCTGGTGCAAAGTGAGGTTGTTTCCATGATAAAGTAGTTCAAACAGAATTTTTCCATTAAAAAAAATTATTTTTGGGGCGTTTCTGTTGAACACGAGGTCATTGGCCCTAGGTCTAGCCATTATACCACAGGACTGGGAATCAGGATTTGGCAGGTTCAAATACCAGCAAAGCCTCTTGCTCACTTTGTGACCTTGTGCAACTTAACTTGGTCCTCCCTGTGCTTTGGTTTCAAACTGGGTTTATTTATTTATTTATTTATTTATTTAGCTTTTGTTTACGGGTAAGTACACTAGACAAGTATTATGCCTATTTTCAGGAGCGACCGGGAGAGTACAACATGGGGAATACAGATAAGGTACAACAAGGATGGATAGCATATTACATTAAATAAGCAAGCGTGTGAGAAAAGAAAATACAAGAATCGACAATAGTACAACATATGGGAAAGAAATACATAATTGACAATAGGAGGAACTATATAGGAGTGGAGTACTATCCACAGAGTAGATTAGTAACAATATAACAAACTTTATAGTTAAGCAATCCCTGGGAACTAGCAGGTTCAACTGGCAGATTATTTATAAAGGAAGGATCGCTATGTTCACAGGATGCTGCATCTCAACTAGGGGCTCATGGGGTAAAATACTAACAATAACCTGATTTCTGGGTTTGACCTACTGAATATGTATTCTGATCTGTACCAGCAGGTGTAACATACATCACTGGAGCCCTACATACAGCCACTGATGTCAGACATGGCCTGGATACTCACTTCTGCTTGAGATTAGATGCTGGCTGCTCAGAGCTGTAGTTAGCCAATATGTTGTAATATGTGGCCACCTACTCGCGACAAATCAGAATGCAGCTGCATGGCTATTTGAAGCTCTGTTTAGACTACGTTACTCCTCAAGCACATAAATCTACATTTAACACATAACGGAATACACTAGAGAAAACACGGTCAGAAAATTACATAGTGTAAACTAGGAGCAGTTGCACAAAGGCGGAGGAGCCAGGGGTTTGCAAACCCCATACTTTTATACCGGGCACCTAAACATTTTGCACCCCAACATTTCAAATCAGTGAAGCTACATTAAAGATAAATGAAGCTGCTGAAATTTCTCAAGGACAGTAAACAGGCTGCTTATCTTCAACATCAAGGCAACAAGAAAGTACAGTTTTTTTTTTTGTTTTTTTTTTAACGTTGTGCATTACTTTTGTTTTACTACTGCATGGGTTACACAGTACATTTCTCTTAGTCGCCTTTCTCCTCTCAGGATACTTCATAGCAGACATTACGGAGGGGATGAGAGTAAACAGAGTCTGTTTGCAGACGACTCAAACTCTGAGCGGTGGAAAGGTTGGACCAGTGTTCAAATATTGGCAGCTACGTTTCAATGCCAAGAAGTGTAGGGTACTGCATTTGGGGGCTAGGAATCAAAGGTACAGCTACCAGCTTGGGGGATACAGATGTCAGCCTCAGAGGAGAGGGATCTTGGGGGGTGATTACAGGAAAATGAACCACTCAGAACAATGTAGGAGGCCAGCGGCAAGACAAACAGAATGCTGGGCTGCATTGCCAGGGGATAACTTGAGAAGGAGGTGGCTATCCTGCCCTGTACAAAATCTTGTTGATTTCTCATTTGGAGTACTGTGTGCAGTTCTGGCATCTGTACCTAAATAGGGATGTCACTATTGGAGAGGGTACAGAGGAGGGCAACAAGATGATCCGAGGATAGAGGGCAGGACTTATGAAGAGAGACTAACTGAGCTCAACATGTACTCCCTGGAGGACAGAAGAGACAGAGAGGATATGATTGAGATCTTTAAATGGGAGGGCTATCAACGGGTAGACTTAGAGGGTTTGTTTAGACTGAAAGAGGAAGGGGCCATGACAGGACACAGCAGAAAGTTGGTGGGTGGAAAATACTTGAGGGAATTAAGGATGCACTACTTTACGGCAAGGGTGGTGGCACCGTGGAACCCGCTACCTGAGGAGGTGATCTCACTGAAATCAGTGGGAAGTTTTAAGAAGGGTGGGACAGGTTCATGGAAAAGGTGCAGGTAGTGAGGGCAGTGACAGGAGGAGATTCGCAGGGGGCACATGGCAGGAAGAAGAAGAGTTGGAGGTGTGGGGAAGAAGGAGGGTCCTGGCTGTGAGCAGAGTTTGAGCAGACACGATAGACCTTACAGCCTAAATCTGCTGGCATGATTGTATGTTCGTTTGCAGAGATCGTCTGCCTGGCCTATGCAATTCTGATCCCATGGTCTCCAGCAGAGATGTTGCTAAGCTTTAAATTCTCATGTAAAGTTGGTCAAGTAGAGTACTTTGTGAAGACTGCAAGAGGTTCCCAACAGCTGTACCAACTTAGACTGTGGTGGTTCATTTTGTTTAAAAAAAAAAAAAAATCTAGCCAACCCCCACTCAACCATGCCACATGTTTTAAAATAGAAACAACCATTCCTCACACCTCTCCCATACTCAGCAAAGTTTTTATAGTAAATAGTGCCATAATTCCTTTCCACACCCACAAAAATCAAGTTCTCCACCTCTCCTACCAATCCCACTTTTTCATCAGAACCCTCTCCCTACCCACCCCTCTTTCGAAACACCCCTCTCCAAAGCCCTCAAATCCATTTTAAGTGCAACACCTATAAAAGAAAACTGTTGCCCTGCGAGCAAGCGCACCTCACTCTTCAAAGTCTATGAGCATGATGAGTGACACTATCATGACTGGCTAACTATCTGCCAAGCAGGTATTACTACTCAGGGTATACGCCATTCACCATTCATTAGGCTCACAGACTTTTAAGAGTGACAATACAATTATTCAGACACAGGACAGTTTTCCTTTTTACAGGTGGTACACTTAAAAGCAGTTTTAGTCGGCGAGGAGTTGTTTGCATAAACAGTGTTAAATTGTTGAAGTTTTATTTTTTCAGATGAAAAAGTGCAAATGGTAGGGAGGTGGGAGTAACTTTTGCTTATGGGGAGACTAAATGCATTTACTATAAATTAATAAAAATCTTTGCTGGTATGGGGATGAGGAATGCTGTCTAATGGGTGGATAGGTGGAAGATTCTATTTTAGAAACTGTGGTGTGGTGTCTCGTGGAGGGGGTTGGCTACATGGTACAAAGGTGCGGGTAGTTTTATTGTTTTTATGACATGTTTACACTAACCTTGTTGTTCCGCTGCAACATGTGCAGCTCATCTGCCACTTCTCTTGCATCACTGCTAACTGCCATTTACACGCATGTCACTGTGCACTGTTGCAAAGTTGGTACCAAACTTCAAGTTGCCACTGTATTTTCGCTACGAGGTCCTATCAGAAAGTTTTATTCTGACTTGTGTCTGCCAATTTGCAGTCAAATGTAGGTTTTGGGGATGGAGATTTCATGTGGGCATCTGGGCACCTTACTAGTAGAAGCTTGTATGTGTGTTTCAGGAGTGGGCAGCAAGTTAAAGTCCGTCCTGACCTGCTGTATTCCTGTGCCAGTTAATGCCTGTATATCTGTCTGAGGGCAGACTGGTAGATAAGAAAAATTACTTACCATAGTAATCTTGTTTCTTCTAATGGAGTCTTGCTGTATTCTGACAACATGCAGTTAGCCCTTCAGTTCACCTGCTCTGGAGAGGAAAGAGTTAACTCTATGCAGAAGCATAGAACGTTGAGCTCGACTTTTAAACCCTGTCCCTGGTACATTCTCTAATGGTAAGATTCTTACAGTACTAAATGAAAAACTACGAGGCAAAAGCCAACACCAACCACCTGGGTAGAAAGACTCCAGTCAAAACCCATCAATAAAAATAACAACCATAAGAAACAACATGAACCCATTCCCCACCCCCCAAGGAGCGGTAACAGGGCAACCTGGGTCACAACACTGGCACATGCCATCCCTAAATAAAGCTTTGGGGTTCTGTGAGGGAGGCAGAGAGGAGGTCAGAATACACTAAGACTGTAATCTTGTTTTCTTCTAATGGAGTTTTGCTGTATTCTGACCTCCCTCCTCCTGCCTCCCCTCACAGAACCCCAAAGCTGATTTAGGGGATGGTACAAAGAGCCAGAGGATCTGCTAAAACATTGTCCTTGCCTGGCAGATGCACTTCCACTAGAGAGACCTGAAGGGAATAGGCCAGACTCCAACCTTCATGGTTTCCATGCACAGAGCTGTGGACCTTGTCCCTCCTGCTTGTTTCATGTAGTACATGGTGGTGCTGTCATCTGTCCTGATCAGCACCACTTTACCTGAATTTCTTTGAGAAGGCCTGAAGGGCCAGAAGTACAACTCTGAGTTGAAGAGGTTGATGTGTAGAAGGGACTCCTGCTCTGACCATGTGTCCTGAGCAGTGAGGCTCCCTAGTGGGCTCCCCACCCCAAACAGCGAAGCATCTGTAGTGAAATCACTGTGGGGACTGCTGAAGAAAGGGGACCCCTTGTCTGGGGTTGTCCACCTCCAACCACCACTGAAGATTCTGTATAATGTCTGAGTGACTGGAATCAGCTTGGACAGGAGATCCTCCTTTAGGCCAGTAGGACCAGACATGAAACTATGTCTCGTGATCTGAAACCTGCCACCACCACCACCACCACACCACCACCACCACCACCACCACCACATCACCGAGACCACTGAAGTGGATGCTGCCATGTAGCCCAGGAGTTGGAGGAAATGCCTGGCTGGCCTGGATACCAGAAGTCTGAACAAGCCTGCCAGAGTGGTTAGGGTCGCTACCCTCTGCACTGGTACGAATGCCTTTGCATGAACAGTGTCCAATTATGCCCCAATGAAGGTGAGTACCTGGACTGACTCCAGTACCGACTTGGGCAAGTTGAGCAGGAAGCCTAGAGAGTCCAAGAGTTGGTGGGTGACTGTCAGCTGTCCTGACCTGCTCTGGAGACTGCCCTATTAGCCAGTCGTCCAGATAAGGGAATACTGCTATTCCGTGCTTCCCGAGAAATGCCACCACCACTGCTAGACACCTGGTGAACGCTCTGGGGCAGAGAGGCCGAAGAGCATAGCCTAAACTGGTAATGGCCTGAGGGCAACTCTGAACCTTAGGTACTTTCTGGGAGCATCTGATTGGTATATGGAAATAGGCATCCTTGAGGTCTATGGAGGTTAACCAATCTCCTGGCCTTAGAGAAGGAAAGATAGTGCCCAAAGTCACCATCTTGAACTTGGGTTTGTAAGATGTCTGTTTAGACATCTGAGGTCTAGGATGGGTCGCTATTCCCCGTCTTCTTTGGGGTGAGGAAATACCTTGAGTACAAGCCTTTTCCTCTGAAGAAGATGGGAACCGGTTCCACTGCTTTCAAAAGCAACAAGAAAGAAACCTTTGCCTCTAAGGCAGCTGTTTTTCAACCAGTGGCAGGTTTGAAAGACTTTGTTCTGCACTTGGGAGTTGTCTGAAATTCAGAGCAAGCCCTTGGCTCACTACTTCCAGGACCCACTTGTCTGTAGTGACAGACTTCCAAGCCTGGAGAAAGTGAGCCAGCCTGCCCCTACTGGAATAGGAGAAGCAACCCAACAGACACATCAAGGTGTTTGTTTGGCAGGGGTTCTAGGCTGGGAGGTGGATGCAGCCCTGCTCATCCCCTCTTGCCTCTCCTCTGAAGAAACCTCTGCTGACAAGTAGAGGAGGCTTGTGCTCGTAGAAAGGCCTCTGAAAAGACCTACCCCTGCCAGCCCTAGACTGCTGCCTCTGTGAAGTAGCAGCCCTTTCCTTTGCCACTGCACTCCTGTAGGTGGTCCTGCATTCATCATGTACATCTCTGCCTGCTCCCCAAACAGAGTTTTTTGAGTGACAGGAAAATCCATGGCCTTAGCCTGGTTATCCTGGGAGAGACTGGTACATCTGAGCCAAGCAAACCTCCGCATGAAGACAGATGTAGCCATGACTCTAGATGAGATATCAGAGTCCACAACAGCCTGAAATTGCATCTTGGATGTCTCAATTCCATCAGCAGACACCTGCTCCAGCTCTGTAGCAAGCTGGGAGGGCACCTTTGGCTAGATCTAAGAGACTCATCTGGACTTCTGGTACCTAGCCACATGCCATGTAAGAAGCCTGTCTGAGCCCCAAGGAGGATGCCAGGTACTGTTTCTTTGCCATAGCATCCACCTTCCTGGAGTCCTTATCCGGGTTGGCAAGCCAGTATTAGCCTTATCACAGGCTGCAGCCTGCACAACTCCCAACATGGCTGCAGTGGTTATAAAGGAACTCCTGTACCTGGACCAGACAGCGTGCACCTCCTATCCATCTTCCTATCCACAGGGGTATGGAAGTAGGTAGCTGCAAGATTTTTTATGTCGGTTTCCCAAGGGACTTGTGTAAGGGAATAGACAACCTTTTGGATTCTGGAACATCCATTATCTCCACAAAGTCAGGTTCTCTTCTTCCTCTGATGCCTCAACAGTAGGCAGCTGGAGGGTCTCAGTCACTTTCCTATAGAAAGGAAAAAAAAAAAAAAAGGGGACTCACCAAGCCTGGCAGGTGGGATAGAGTCAGGCCTATCAGGGAAGACAACAGGCTCCACTGGTTCACCAAGGCCTTCCTCCTCCTTTTCTTCTTCACCTTCCCATTCAGCTCATAACAAGCCTCCAGATGCATAATCCATCACGGTTTGAACCGATTAGACCAACCGAGGGTAGGATGAGTCAGTGCAGTCGAAACGGTTAGGGAGTGATTGAACTATTTTAATCACTTCGCATTTGGCCCATGGTTGGGGTCGGAGGCTTTGGATCCGAACCAGCAGACTTCTTTTCTTTTCTGCCAGAACTGGAGACTTGGTTCCAGCCTTCCTTTTGCCCAAGGAGGTATCGCCTGGTCAGAAAGCACTCCCTCTGGTTCGGTTGAACCCAAACCAGGCCGGCTATCCAGGTCAGCAGATTGTTTAGCCTTTCTTTCCTTCATCCTAGCCAGACGCTTCTCCAGCGTGGCTCTTGGAAAGTTTTCACATATTTGGCAGTCTGCTTCTAGGTGGTCAAACCCCAGAAAATAAACACAGATGAGGTGGGGATCCGCTTTTAGCAAAAGCATCTCCACACTCTGTGCAGTGCTAAACCAGTGGGTCCAGTCTTTTCTTGGGTTTCTAGACATAGCACCTTTTTTAATGCCAGTTACCCAAAGTGGCGGTCAGGCGAGTAACATGACCTGGTGTTACCAACCGTGTCATGGGTATCCACCAACATAGATAGCAAGTTTGGACTGCAGCTGCCCTTTGCAGTGGAACAAACTACCCGGCTGAACTCCGTTCCATTGACACACTCAGTTTCAAGTCCAGCTTTAAAGTCTGGTTCCTGGCAAACTCATCCTGCCGCTGCTCCCAGGGGTCTGACACCAACCCACACTAGTCAACTCCCCAGCCCAGGGGTTACCCACCTACCCACACTAGTCAACTCCCGTCTACAACTGTGTATTTTTCACAGTACTTTTGATTTCCTTGCCTGTACACATTGTGTATATATTGTTTATTGAGTATTCTGTGTATTACTTGCTCACTGGACGATGCAGTCACACATTGTACACTGTGCCTATGATTTGTTTGTTTTGTACTAAATCTCATGTCCGATATTGAAACCTTGTATTCACTGTTCTCAAATGGACCTATGCATCAAACCTGTATATTGTGCTTACTATTGTTGCTTATATCAAATCTGTTTCATGTGTATTACTGTTACCTTGCACTCCACCGTCACTCTGTGCCATGTGTTATGGCCCGGTTCGTGCCTAAAATCGGTCCCTGGGGTCAGTGCACTCACCCAGTTATCAAAGTCATAAATAAAATAAATAAATTGGGGGAACAAATTATTTTTTTCTTTTAAGTAACCAGAGGTCGCTGGATCCCAAACAGAGAAAAGGAATTTAAATCACAAAGGAACAGTCGGTTCTTTCACCAGACTGACCGATGAGGAACAGAGTCTACACAAACTTTTCTATCTACCTCACTTGTACCACAGACAGAGGCTTGAAGTATTGAAATTATGTTTGCAGTTGAAAACCGACCAAAACAAACACCAAAATCGGAGCAAGAACTCTCCGAGCGTCTTCACAGTTAGGCAGAGTAAAGAATCTGACGGTTACAGAAAATGCACCAGGACAGGGTTTGAAACCAAGCTTGAGCTCAATGTTCTATGCTTCTACACACAGAGTTAACTCTTTCCTCTCTGGAGCAGTAAAACTGGAAGGGCTAACTGCACATTGTCAGAATACAGTAATACTTCATGTTGTTTGAACAACGGAGTCTGTTTTGGATGTTGGACAGTCAGTTATGAGAGGGCACCAGAGGAGTGAATGGAACTGCCTCCGTTTTTCAATAACAGAAGAGCTAGGTTAGGCAGTGTAGAGTGGGAGAGTATGGCATGCCGTGGTGTGTCGCAGGGTGCACCACTGCAGGCAGGCGGTGTCGTTTACGCCCAGCAAAAGAACTTCGCAACAGTACCTGAACCCACGAAAACAGGGGATCGCCCTGCCGCAACGGAGCCATCTGCAACGCACTCATAGCCATTTACTCTGCCTGACCTGCACCACTGAAACTCCTCTACACCTCTTGCTATGGTGCGGATCGGTAGTGTAAACGGGCCTTTAATGTTTAATAAAACAGTGACTTTTGTGCCACATCGTATAGTACTTCACAAACAAAGTCTTACTTCAATCTGTAAAGCAGGCACTTTGCTACCCTAAGAAAGATGTGAAGCGGAAACTTTGTGAAGTAGTTTCCTGACTTCGCAAATCTCTAGTCTCCACTGGTAGGCTATTCCATAGGTTTAAGGACCTACCTCTAGGAGAAGCAAACACCCTAAACTTACCTTTTAATTTGGCAGTTCTGAGCATCAGGGTATATTCCACATTCTACTGGAGGACAATAAATCAAACATATCTAGGCCCACCTTTTTCTGGAAAACTGAACACTGGGATTAAAATGGAATTTATAATTTTATAACACCAGTGAGAGTCAATTTCATATTTAAAAAACCTGTTTGCACCACATTTACAGCAACATTTGGCAACCGATTTGGATAAAACCACAATTTGTGCCACATTTGTAGGATAAAATATGCTGATTTGGGGAAAATTACAATTTTCTGAAGTGGAACTTCCAATTTATTTATTTATTTTTGCTGACCGGATAAGTACACTAGACCAATTCTGCCTATTTTCAGGCACGACTCGGGAGGAGATGCAGATGAATGCCAACTGACCTTGAACCAGATTAAACTGTTGGTGGTGGTATTTTAGTGAATGGAGGGAATTTGGCCAGGACACTGGGAAATTCCCTACTGTGCTGTAGGGGAACCCTGTCTGCCATTCCAAGATGGCGGATGGTCGAGAGGTTGGTGGAGGTGCTTTGGGAAGACTGCTTCTGAACACCCTGTCACATGGATATTGATGTTGCTGTTGAAACAAATCTTGTTCAGCACACTGATTCTACAAATACTGCAGCTTTGTTACCTGCCACGCATGGCCTTGATTCTGCAAAGGACAAATGTTTTGGATCCTCTTGAAGGAAAGGTGTTACATATTCTCAGATCCCAGGCAAACATCTGCAGAGATACCAAAATGTACCTACTACCCTATCGCAGGAGGAAATATTCCAAAATGTGGTAAAACAAAATAAACCTTTACTTATAGAACTATTACAAGAGGACACTGAAGTTAACACATTGACTGGTTTATTTTCAGTACCTGAAACCAGCGCTTCTGCTTTAGCATTCTCCTCACAGTTTACTTTGGCGCCTGTTTCCACCCGACAGCTGCAGCTCTTGTCAATCCAAACAGCAGTGCCACGTCATTTCTCGGAAAGGGAGAGTGGCTTCAAGCGATTTTCAAGATCCAGTTGGACACCTGAAGCTGCCTTGTTAGCGGCGGGCTGGCAAAAGCATTCACCCTCTAATTCCTGGTCTTCACCAGGTCCCGTATGAGCGAAGGACATAATTCAGTTGGCAGAACACCCTGATACCTCTTCGGTGCCTAAACAGCTGCCTTTAGATGGTTAACAGACATCACAGCCTTCAGTAACGCCAGCCACCGATATTCCCTCCATGGTACCATGCAATACAGGAACAACTTCCTACAGGAGATCTTTCACGAAACCCACCTCGGGGCAAGCAGTGAGCGTTACACCACAGCAACTAGCTCTGGGGCAAGGCGAACCTAAAGTGTTTCTATATGGCAGATCTCTTCAAAAGATGGGAGATCCTGCACAGCTAAAAATGCGTTGAGACTTAAGTTGACAGGGGACCTGAGTTAAGGCCCCTGATCAAAAGACAGTATTGCACAAAATGTTGAGAGATACTATGGAGATTTCCCAGGAAACTGTTTGCATGCATTCATGTTAAAGGGAAATAATTTATGATATTAGTTTCAAAATTGCACTACATTAGAAAAATGTTGGTCTAAATATCCTGTTAAACATTCCTCTTTATAGGCACAGTTTTTCCTATCCCTCTGACTAAACCTACGATAAAAATGGTTACTTTATTGTTCAGGAATGAAGGGTTAAGATCTCAGATGTTCAATATTGGTTGTAACAGAGATGCACCTATACTGGATGAGGATTTGGTATGGACAGAGAAATGGAGGATTAAGGTGCAATTTAAGCAAACTGATTCAGGTATTTTACACCTACCAAGTAGTTTTTACATAGGCAGGAGACGAGGCTATGCTTTTACGCTGGTCAACAAAGACATGTCATAAATGTGGAACTAGAACACATTTAGTTAAGTTTGTGATAAACCACGTTGCAATTTATGTCTGGAATACGGCCACATCAGTCTGGGCTGTCCCAATTCTTTTCGCTGTAATCTGTGCAATGAGAAAGGGCACGCCTATAAATCTTGCCCATGGACGTCCCACAATAGACTGGATCGTGCCCTCAAGATCCAGTTAGCCTTATCCAGGCTTGTCAAGTATAAGCACAGACCTCCCATCCTTCCCTCTTAGAGGACAATACACCTCAAACTGAAATTTCCCATTTTGTTCCTTTGCAATCTTTTAAATGAAGAGCCTGCTGGACCCTCTGAAGAGGCCCTGTCCACCCTCAGGACACTTCTGATTTGATGACATCCCCGATGATTCTGTGCAAATCCAGATGCATCTTTCCAAGATGTTAAAGGCAAAAGGATGGCTGAAATGTCCCCAGTAACTACACATCAAATAGTTACTAGAAATAGATATCAGGCCTTGGCGAAAGAAGCAATGGGCAACGAGGGAGGAGGACGAAGAGGAATCAGACTCTTCTTGAATCTACTCAAAAGTTGACCCCATACCTAATCCCCAGACAGACACTGGGGAAAAAAGATAGGGGACATAGGAAAGTACCTTAATATTACATGGATATCATGATCCTTTAAGCTATGGAGGGTTCCCAATGCATTACTCCCTTAATGTTAAACATCTGCAGTATAAAATCTTATAAAAATGTCTGACTACCCTCCAAATCTTAAAAGATCTTCCAAATAATATTTTCTTTCTGCAAGATACTAGACTTAAAATGTCCCATGAGGTCTTATAAGCAAAAGGTTATGGACCTCTGGCTCTTCATACTGGTCACAAGGCCCTGATACATGTGACGGGGTAGGGATACTGTTTAAAGGTTTCAGGTTTCTGTACATAGGTTTGTAGATATTTGCCCTGGAAGAGCTTTGCTCCTAGCTGTCCAGTTAGGCAACATTTTTATTAGGTTGCTAAATGTTTATGCTCCACAAACTATTGCCTTAAGGTCTGACCTATTTAAAACCATACAACCGTACCTGCATACTAACTAATATATCACATTTGGTGGCTATTTCAATTGCCCCTTTCATTGGCTGATAAAGAAGGCTCTACCAAGGAATTATATGGTGACACTAACATTTTAAAATCAATGGTTTCTACTGCTGGTTTAGTTGATGGTTACCTAGCAAAACACAATATTGGGGCAAAACATTTACTAAAGGTTCATTGGCTACCCATATTGATTATTTTTTCTGTCAACGAACTGGCAACTAGTACAAGCTCACTAGTCCCTGTGAAACCTCTGACCACATAGCAGTTTCTTTAACGTGCCTGTTTGCCAACCTACCCTTCCCCCATGTACTGGAAGGTGGAAACTGAATAATTCATTATTAGAGCATCCTGCATTAGAAAGACAACTCTTCTCCCTTCTATCTGCCAGATACTCTGTTTTAGAAGAGTGGCCTCCTTTGCCAGACACGAAACACAGAAAATTACAATTACAGCGACAGTCATTGTAATGGTCCGTTCCGTGTTTTGCTTCCCCAAGTGTCCTGCCCTCCCCGGACCGACTCCGACCTGGATGGATACAAAATCGAAATCAAAAATCTTTTTTAGCTATTGCAAAGAAGAAATCAAATTCTAAGTATCTGCATTACCTAGCTCTTGGGGAGAAACTTTTTCCACCATTTCTAGAGCCCATGAGCTTAACCTGGACTTGGAGAAAGAGATACAGGCTATCAAGTTAGAAATATTTTTTACCAATACAATACGGCAGAATCATTAAAGTTAGAAGCTCAGTTCGAACACAAGGTTCCAAGCCCTCAATTGATATATTTAAAAGTTGCCAAACTCGGTTTCACATTCCACTCTGAAACACGTATTAAGTTCAGAGAATAATACTGTCTATTCAGACCCAGTTCACATTCAGAGGGAGACCACACATACCTTTATGACTTGTTTGGCTCTCCATCAACTGCAAAATGGGATCCATCTTATTTGCAGGGTTAAATATACCTCAAGTAGCACCAGACACTCTAACAAAACTACTTTCTCCTATTACTCCTGATGATATTTTGCTAGCCCTTGAAAATTAAGGAAGAACACTGCACCGGCCTGATGGCCTCTCAGTGGAATTCTTCCAGAAATGCAGTCGCTATTTGCTCCATACTGTCTGATGCATTTAATTATTGTTTGAATTCTAATACATTTCCCGATCTTATGTCACAGGCCTTAGTAATTCTATTATACAAAATGAGACAGAACGGTCCTAAAGAATTGGAGACCTATTGGTCTTTTAAATATTGATTATAAAATTTTAGCCATAATACTTCTTGCCGGTTCGGCAATTGCTGAACAGGTGATAACCCCAGTTCAATCCTGTGCAGTAGCAATCGATCAATTTTCCATAACTTAATTTTTCTAAAGGATATGTTTGCTAGGCATGCCCTCCGGTTCTCAAGAGAAACATCACTAGACTAGAAGAAGGCCTTTGATCAAGTTGACCATACGTATCTCAAGTCCTATCTCACTACCGTGTTCTTCAAGAATTCACATTGGTTAAGACAATTACATTCTTCTGCCCTGATAATATCATACATTAATGGAATTCTGGGGATGGCCTTCCATGGCACTAAAGAGTCGTCAGGGTTGCCCCTCAGCCCACTACTGTATGTTTTCCAAACTGACCCTCTCCTGTGGAAACTTTTACTCCATCCAGGCATACCACACCTCACTTATTTCTTGGATAGTACTCCAGCACCAACTGTCTGTGCATATGCAGATCTCTGCCTTTGTACAACACTGGATTTGGATGCTTCTGCCTTGACAAATTCCACAGCTGAATTTGAACAAATTTCTGGTTCACTTTTAAATTATAATAAAAGTACAGGTTTATTTCTACCTTCCCCCTCCTCTGCACACATCTGTGCGGGACAATAAGCTAACATAACAATTTCAGCTACACCAATAAAATCTTAGGGGTCCAGTTTGGTAGCCCTGATGATGCTCACCTGAACTGGTCCACAGCACTCCAATTGGCTGAACAGTCCATTAACCTTTGAAAGGGAAATTGATTTCCAAACGGAAAGAATGACCTTATTGTATACCTTACTCATACCTATATTTTTGCACATAGCGATATATTCCCCTGCCACCATTTTTAGAATATGAACATATTTTTTCCCAAGGATTCTGGGGTAGCAGACTAAACCCATCAAAAAGATGCATACATACCACGAATACAGTTTAGGCGGTGTTCGTATGTGTCATCCAACCTTATTTTTTATAGTCTTTCTTTTTTAAAACTTTATTTCCTGCTCAAAACTTGTCCTTTTGGTGTGGTTACAGGCTTTCTTCACTTAATGGCAATCTCCTTCTCAGTTTCCAAAAATTTGAAGAGACTACAGCTCCTTCCTATTTATATCAGGCTTGTCTAAAATTGAAGCAATGGCAGATTACTCCACAATCCTTACTAATATCTCCAGGCGGATTTTTATCAAGAAGTTCTTAAATCCGAATTCTACGAAATCCTCTTAAACTTGCACATTAGAGTCTCAACTTTCCTCATATTTTCTCAATTAACGGATAAAAGCTTCCGGAAGGTATGGTAAGTCACATGGTTTTCTTGCCATGGCCGATTAGGAGTTTGAAACACCCACAAGCATAAAGCGATACAAGAAAGAATGTGCCCACGGCCCTCTTGCTTCGATGAGTTGGAAACTATGGAACATTTTATTTTATAACTCTGTCCATTTGTTCAGCATTTCTGAACAATAGCCTTACAAGCTTGGGGAGACACATTATGTGTCTAGCCCACCCATGACATAGTGGTCCTAAGAATTTATCCCTTCTTTTGAAAAATACCTTGCTAGTACACTACAGTTAATTTTTTCCTTATGTAGATTTTATTTATGGCAAACTAGGTGTGCCTTTTTGTTACAACATAAATAATACTCTGCTAATTAAATACTTGTTCATGTGGTAACTCAGTTGAAAGAATTATACAAGAAAGAAAAGAAGCACATTCTGTTTCCATATTTAAAACATTTTGGAAGAACTGTGAATGATTTTGTAACTTCTCTTAAGTTTAGCACTTTGGTTCTGCAGTTACCTTTTTCTTTCCACAAGGAATTACCCTATTGTTCTTAGATAGAGCTGGCCAACCATCAGAATGTAGAACAGTAGTAAACAGGGGAAGCGGGACACATCGACTATTTCTACTATTTTATTTGATGAACACTAGGGTGAGGGACAGGGCATTGGGACACTGTTATTTTTGTATTTCACTTTATTTTTATTGTAATTGTTCTTGCTGTTTTCTTTCTGTTGTGTTTATTTATAAATAAAAATTTCCTACTAGTCGGTGAGGGCTGCTGGACTGGTGTTGGAATGGCCAGTCTTCCTGAGCTTGAGCAGGCGTTTGGGTGGCTGAGAGGTCCTCCTCGAGCCTCCTTTCAGAAACCGCAATGGACTAGAAAAACTCCAGATGAAGCTTTCATTCTAGCGGTAGAAAGTACTGAAATTGACGCGATGAAAAGCGGTCAAAAAGAAATTGATTTGGGTCTTCCAGATGCAGCTGAAATGAGTATCCAGTTGGCAGATTCCATCCGTAGACAAACTGAGGAAGAATAACATTGGTTTCCAATAATTGTGGAACCGCTTGAGAAAGAGTTGCAGCAGCGGGAAGAACAAACAATCTATGATACAGGAGCAGGCTAACTCGGGGATGGCAGATAGAGCAGTGAGACCAGAGGAGGAAATGGACACATACAACAAGGCTAAGCTTTGGTGCATCGAGAAGATGGTATGCTCTCGAGGATGCAGGTAACTACTGTTATGGTGGCAGGAGAATCAGATGGGAGCTTAGACCAACCTGTAATTACATATAACATTATGGCAAAGAAAACGTTAATGGATGGGGCAACTGAGCGCCAGTCTGCCAGTGCTGTTATAGATCTGGGAACGATGGAGGGGATCATATATATTGCAGGCAAAGCAGATTACTTTCCATATAGGGGTTTCTACAGGAGGAGTTGGGAAGAAATTGTCTATGGAAGGATACCACTGGGAAAGGGAAAAAGGATGCAATTTGGATATCGAAAGGGGTCTGACTTCTAATATGGAGCTATATGGGTAAAATGAGCAAGTTGCTGGCCTTCTACAGCTCCAGCTGGCTGGATGACTTCTGCCCTGGAGGCAGCTGGGTGGGTGAAAATATTTAGCAGGCCCTGGATGGGATGTAAACCTCCCCAACCCCTGGAGAGTACCAATGTCTTGGCTATGACAGGTAATGATGATTTCTTCAGAATAATGACACCATTGTGACCCTGGGCCCCTCCTTACACCTGGGCACAAAAACTTGGTGCAGTGACAGCAGGAGAGTATAGAGTTAAACCTGACTCAAGCGTTAAATACTATCAGGAACCTGAGGGAGAGGCACCCTGATAAAGTTTTGAGGAGACTCCACCCCTCCTGACAGAGAAGGGTGAAGTCTCGATTATGCAAGATGACATTAATGTTCCTACAGACAAGATTGAACTGTCAGACTATAGTACCAAGGCAAGTACCCTTGAAAGTGTGGAATACTAATGTTAGAAATCAATTGTTCGCTGAGAATGTGAAACACGCCTCTGAACCAGTGGCAAGAAGGAATGCAGTACGCCTAAATATCGAGGGATATGTCAGATGTCCTAGCTAGGCTTTTTGTTGAAGGGCCTTATTAAAAAATAGTATGAAATATTATGCGTATGAGGTTTAGGCATTAATCCATATACTAGGAGATTCAATATTTTATATTAGTTTTAAGCACCGATGGGCTTGACAGATTTTGGAAGCAGTATCAGATGCTGAAAAACACTCCTTGTGGAAGACTTTCTTGGCTATCCAATTGACAAAGCCCATGTTCAAAAAAATGACGGTTCTTTCAGGAATGAGGGTGAACGCTGCAGATAGAATGGTATTGGCTGCAACATCACTGTACTGTTACTGGATACCCAGAACCTATCCTCAATGATGAACATCTGTAAACTGGGGGCTGGAAATACAAAGTCACGTTAAAGCTGGAGCAGGGCATCACTAAACATCTTCTGAACTGTTTTTTTTGGGGGAGAGACAGAGGGTGATCTTTTACCCTGGGCAACCCAGGGCCTGCTACAAATGTGGGATATTGGACATTTAAGTAATGTTCTGAAACACAAAAATGTGGATTATGTGGAGAAGTGGGGCATACTGGTGCTCAGTGTCAGCAGCCATTAGGCTGCAATCTATACTAGGAGCATGGTCATATGTTCCAAAATTGTTCCTGGGCTTTGCATAACAGTTTAGTTCAAGGCTATGGGCAGAACAAGATGTTTACGTAAACTGCCCAAAAAAGAAAAATGAGGATGCATGAACTGATGATGAATGTGAGACCCTGCAGACCACAAGCCACAGAGAGCACAGGGCTTTGGCTTCATTGGGGACTGGGGTCCACCTGGAGAGATAAAGGTCTATACTGGTATGACGGTCTGCATTTGTCCACAAAGGGGACCAAGCTCTAGGGTGACAGGTTTAAATGCTTCCTTGGCAAGCTTTTAAACTAGATAAGGGGAGGTACTGATAAAAGGCAGGAAAAGTCAAGCCTCCCCCACAAACATGGCAGGTAGGGTAAACACTGAGGTACAGAGCTCAACACAGGGCAGGACGGGGTAAATGGTAAAACAGATAAGAGCAGTAAGAGCAGGGATGGGGGGAAAAGGATCAAGCCAACATTAAATGGGAGGCAATGACTACTAATGCCCGTAGTCTGGGAAACAAGCTTTCTGAGCTAGTAGCTTTGATGGAAGATGAACAATTGGATATTGTGGCAGTCACAGAAACATGGTACACGAGAACCATGAATGGGATGTCAACATACAAGGTACACAATCTACAGAAGGGACAGGGAAGGTAAAAGAGGAGGTGGAGTAGCTCTATACATAAGGAAGGGATCAAAGCTACAGAACTAAAAGAAATAAAGGGGAGGACAAGAGGTACTCTGGGTTACCTTGGAGATGGGAATGGCATGTAATCCGCATGGGGGTTGTATACAGACCCCGTCTCAAGGGGAGGAAACGGACAAGAAAATGATAGAAGACATTCTCAAAATGGCTGGAAAAGGGGAGATACTGTTGATGGGGACCTGAATATGCCAGATGTTAACTGGAGGACATGTACTGCAGCCACATCCAAGAGCAGGGTCATTCTCGATGCCCTGCAGAGGCAGACCTTAGACAGCTAGTGCTGGAACCCACTCGGGAGGGAGCAATACTAGACCTGGTACTCTCAAATGGAGAGAGGATCACAAATTTAGAAGTCAGTAGACATCTGGGAACAAGCGACCACTGCACAGTGTGCTTCACAATGAGCACAACCATGGAGATAAGCAATACAAAAACAAGGATACTGGACTTTAGAAGGGCTGACTTTGGCAAAATGGGTAAACACCTGAAGAATGCACTAGCAAATGGCCAAATAGGAGGGTGGAAGAACAATGGAGAAAAATCAAAACTGCCATCACAGAGGCAACAAGTCTTTCTGTAAAACAAATAAAGAAAACAAAGCGAGTAAAAACCACTATGGTTCTCAAAAGAGGTGGCAGAGAAGGTTAAGGAGAAAAAGGCTGCATTCAAAAGTATAAGGAATCACAGAGGGAGCACGGCGGGAACTGTATCAATTAAAGCAGAAAGAAGTAGGAAAGGCAGTCAGAATAGCAAAGGAACAAACCGAGGAAAAATAGCCAACTCGGTCAAAAAGGGGATAAAACCTTTTATAGGTACATTAGGGAGCATAGAAAGGTTAAGGAGGATAGTAAGATTAATAAAGGAGAGGGAAGGTGGGCAGAGGGAGACAGTGAAAGGCAGAGATATTGAATGAATACTTTTGCTCAATATTCACAAAAGATGATGAGGAGCAGTTATCTAAACCAGACAACAGAAGCACTCTGGGGGTTGATACCAGTCCATTACAGAAGAAAGAGTCCTGAAAGAACTCCTAAAACTCAAGGTGGACAAAGCAATGGGGCCTGATGGGATTCACCCCAGAACTTCTAAAAGAACTAAGGGGGACCTAGTGACACCACTGACCACACTTTTAACAAATCATGGCAGGATGGGGTGGTACCAGAGGACCGGAGGAGGGCAGATGTGATTCCCTTACAAAAGTGGGAGCAAGGCAGAAGCAGGAAACTACAGACCTGTAAGTTTGACCTCAGTGGTAGGGAAAATGATGGAATCACTTCTGAAAGAAAGAATTGTTGAGTACCTAGAGGCCAGCGGGCATGGGACCCAAAGCAACATGGATTTACAGCAGGAAGGTCATGTCAGACTAATCTAATTGATTTCTTTGACTGGGTGACCAAAGTAATAGACCAGGGAGGGGCTGTGGATATGGCCTACCTAGACTTTAGCAAGGCATTTGACAGTCCCGCACAAAGATTAATAATCAAGTTAGCCAGCCTGGGAGTGGGTCCCAGGGTGGTAGCCTGGGTAGTGAACTGGCTGCACAACAGGACACAGAAGGTAATAGTGAATGGAACACATTCGAAGAAAGGGGTTGCTAGTGGAGTACCTCAGGGCTCAGTACTGGGTCCAATCCTCTTAACATCTTTAAGTGACATTGCAGAGGGTCTGAGGGAAAGGTATGCCTCTTTGCAGATGACACAAAAATCTATAACAGAGTTGATACACAAGAGGGGGTAGAAAAGATGAAGGGACTTGGCAAGGTTAGAGGAATGGTCAGACATATGGCAACTTAGATTCAATGCAAAGAAGTGCAAAGTAATGCACTGAAACAAAAACCCAGGAGAAGAGTACACAACAGGGGAAGTACTAACAACAAAAAATGGAAAGGGACCTGGGAGTAGTCATATCAGATGACCTAAGGTGGGTAAGCAATGTGAAAAGTCAGTAAGAAGAGCCAGGGGGATACTGGGATGCATAGGAAGGGGCATCACAAGTAGAAAGCGGAAGTGGTTATCCCTCTATACAGACAGTTGGTGAGACCCCATCTGGAGTACTGTGTGCAGTTTTGGAGACCCATCTACGCAAGGACATAGACAGGATGGAAGCAGTCCAGAGGAGGGCAACTAAAATGGTGCAGGGTCTACATCAGAAACCATATGAAGAGAGACAGAGAGCTTAATATGTGCATACCCTTGATGAAAGGAGGGACAGGGGACACGATAGAAACGTTCCAAGTACCTCAAGGGAATCAACAAAGTCCAGGAGGGTAGCATCTTTCAGAAAAGAGATGTGTAAGAACAAGGGGCACAGTTTAAAGATAGAGGGGATGGCTCAGGGGTAATGTGAGGAAATTCTTTTTCATGGAGAGAGTGGTGGATACATGGAACAGCCTTCCTGAGGAGGTCGTTGGGTCTAAAACAGTGGGGAATTCAAACATGCATGGGACAGACATAAAGCAATTATAGTGGGGGTTGCAGGAAGCAGGCTGTTGGTTAACTAGAATCTGCAGCTTAGCCAGTAGGTAGGGAATGGGCAGACTGGGTGGGCCAGTGGTCCTATCTGCACGTCCAAAGTCTATGTTTCTATGAGTAGCTAGGCCCAGAAAAGAAACTCCCTCAACAGATACAACAGCCGTGTCCCCCCCAACACACCACACACACACACACACACACACACAGTCAAAGGAACTTAGCATTAGTGAACAGGATTTGGAGCCTGGGAGGACAGCCCAGGATGTGGATGTGGAACAATCAGCAGTGAATTAGAGATACCCCCCAACCTTGGTTGAGGGGAGGTGAAAGGTCGCCAGGAGGGACAGGATCCTGTTCAGTGGGTCCAGACACTATGAGCAGCATGCCACCTCTGGAAGCTGTACATGACCCCACTTTCAGGAGGATAACAAGGTCCAAATCTGCAAAACAACTTGTGGAAACTCGGAACTTGAACACTGATGCAGACTGTATATTCTAAGGAATTCTCATGAGGTTTTAATGGAGCAAGAGAAAGAAGAGGATGGGATGGAATCGGATGCATCATTAACAGCCTCATCACAACCGGATACTATACTAGAAACTGGCATAGGTGACAAGCCTAAACCAAAAAAGGAAACAGCGAAGGTGAAATGCTTACCTTACAGTTGTAACGTGTCTTGCTAATCTTACTTCATGGATGGGGGAATTATCACTGTTAATGTGAATAGTGTTAAAACCAGAAAAAGGAGTCACCTTTATAAGCTTGGTGGAGGGACAGGGTCACTTTTTTCTTTTTACAAGACACTAGAATACATACATGGCCAGAAATGGTGGCTGCACAAAGGATTGGAGGTGGGGCCCCTTGTGGTCAACAGGGAGAAGCAGTGCACAGTTTAGGTATTTTGTTTTCCAGGATTAAGGTGAAATGCTAAAGGTAACGGACATATGTCCAGGTACAACCTTGGTGATGGATGTCATCCTGCATGAGATTTCTATAGGTTAATATTTATACGCCCCCAAAAAGCTGGAACGGTCTTTATTTAGAGAATTGCTCTTTTAAACATACCTCCAAGCTGGTGCTGTGGGGGCGGGGGATTTCAATGTGTACTTGCTCAGAGGGACTGGGGAGAAAGACAGAAAAATATTTAGTGACACTAACACCTCAACTAAAATTTTGGAACAAAACTGGCTTAACCATGTATATGATATATTACTGACTACCCAGAACATAACGTTTTTAAAGGGAAACTGTCCACTAGGATAGATTTCTGGTTTATGTCAGAGAGAATGACAGGAAATGCTGTCACAGTAGAACCATTAAAACTTCTGATCACATGGCAGTACAAGTTACTATAGGGCAGCAACAGAAAATCCCTATTGGTTGAGGATATTGGAAACTGAATATCATAATATTATAGGAAGAAATGTATAAGGAAAGTATTTGTGAATTTTAGCAAACCGGGAAGACATTAGTTTCCTGTACTGACAGTCCCCTACAGTGGTGGGAAGACACTAAGAAAGATTTAAAACTGCTAGTTACGATCTCTAGTAAAGCCCAACCAAACATATCCACTCTGCCAGTTGTCAATGGTCCTCATTTTTTTTTTTAAGCCAGTCTCAAGAAATGATGTGTTTAGGTTACTGAACAAGATCTCTGACTACACTGCAGCAAGCTCTGATAATCTTGAACCCAAGCTCCTAAAGCTAGCTGCCCCTTACATTGCTGCTCTCATATTCATGCTCTTCTTGTGCCAGAGCTATTTCCGATATATAGAAGGCAGCAAGGGTTACCCCTGTTTTCAAAAAGGAGATCACAAAGACCCTCCAACTACATGCCCATAGCCATTCTTGCAGTCCTCAATAAAATTCTGGAGAAACTGGTTGCCGCCCAAACTATAGATTTCCTCCAGAAACATGAACTACTCTCTGCCCAGCATGGCTTCACAAGAGGCCATAGAACTACTACTGCCCTTCTCAAATTTACATCCGATACCCTAGTGGCTATGGACTCTGGTCTTCTCACAGGGCCATTTTCATTGAAATGACAAAGGCGCTTGACCCTAGTTGATCACTCCATTCTCCTAACCTCCCAGAGATCACTAGGCTTCTCTGCTAACATTGTAAGATAGGTTTGGTAGCTACCTCATTGACAGGACTCAAACTGTGAAATACAACTCTACCCTCTTGGACAAGACCACTATAAACATTGGGTTGCCACAAGGTTCCATTCTTGGGCCTCTGATTTTTTCTCATCTTTATAAATAACATCACCTCTAACCTCCTTAGGACAGCCTCCCTGTTATATGCTGATGACATTGTACTTTACACTAGCACAAAGAGCATCAATAACAAACTGGCAACTCTCTCTTGATTTCCAACAAATCAAACAGTGGCTATCTAGTCACAAGCTGGTCCTAGCAGTCAAAACCCAAGCTATGCTCACTGGATCACAAGCAAAACTCAAACTCACCGCCCAAATTTCAAAGTCTCTCCATGAATGGTTCAACAGTTGAGGTGGTGAACTCTTAAATATCTGGGTGTCACACTTGACTCATCACTAAACTTTGACCTTCACATCCAACAGACCTCAAGCTGGACAACTCTAAACTGGGAATAGCATACCAAACCAGCTATGCACTCATGCACTCAGCTAGGCTTGCATTGCCCATGGCATACTCCTGCCCATACTTACTTACAGTGTTGCTACATTTACCTCTGCATGCAAATCTAGCTTTCAGAAGTGGGATGTTACATATAAAAACATATGTCGCTAAGCATCCTCCTCATCAGCTGAAACACCACTGACTTCTCTATTCAGACCTGGGTTGGCTTCCTCCCCTGAGGCTAGGTGTCATGCTTATGGCTCTGTCATTGACAATATTATCCGACAACAAATTCCCAAACCCTTGGCCGACCTCGAGATCTTGAGGCCTTCCCCTCACCAGGGCCAGAGTGACAGTGATGACTGCTTGTCTGTCTCTGATGAGAGTGACTGTGATAATGCCTGTTATCCCTCAGATGAACGGAGTCTGTTGTTTCAAGGCAATCCTCTGCAGAATCGTGGGGATGAAGCTGGGCCATCAGAACTGCCTAACCCCCAGCTTCTTCCCTGGACCCAATGCCCCCTAAAAGTGAGGTGCAAAGTATCACGCCTGAGGTTGCAGACTCTCTGTCTCTTGTAGAACTGTTTGACTTATCCAAGGGGCTGATGTTCCAAGTCTTCCTGGGACACACCAGAACTAACAGAGCCAAGAGAAAGTGAGGACAGTGCCCTTTCCATGCTACAAAGCTCCAGTGTGTCCAGGTGTCTTGAGGATGACCAGTCAGGACATTCTGCAGCAAACCTTAAATGACTAAAGTACTTTGGAAACAGAAGCTGAGCCTGGAGCCGCCAGTGCTCCCAATCTGAACTTCTCGTCCAGTGCAAAGGCGCCCTCCTGAAAGAAGAAAGGGAAGTGTCCAATGCCCGTGATGTCACCCAGAGCCAGTGTCTGTACCAGAAGGTCTGGGCGACCTGTTAAGTCAGTGCTACATTTTAGTTATGATTCTCCTGGGAGGCCTAATGGACTTGCCTCTCAATGTGGTCCATAAAGGTGTTTACGTTTCCAAGAGCTCACTGCCCAAACTGGAGCTTGACTGCCACCTCCCCGATTAATTGTTCTTCCTTCAGAATATGGTGTCCCTGTCCCATCTAGCTCCAAGTTAGCTAATGGAAGGCCCTTTCTACACGGTTTACTGTACAAGAAGTTATAACGTGAAGTCTTGGGTAACTGTTCATAGTATGTTAATCATAATACAATCAGCATAGAGTGAATGAAACATGCACAAGTTTTGTTAATGAGGATATGATATAGTGAAATATAGTAAATTGTATAATAATGTGATAAGTTTACGTTAGCTGATGCATCAGATATTTCCATAGTATGCTAATGTCACGATATCTCGAATAGTAAACGGTCTTTTCAGTATTGTGGTAGTATAGACTTGATGTGGACGCCAAGTTTACAGGCAGAGAAGGGTGTAACCCCCTACAAATGGGAGTACCTAAATGCCCACTGCCAGGCTGGTGTCCTGTATCTTAACCGTTTAAAACTATTGCATGTGAGTGCCTTTATAGCCTCTGTGTCCTGTCTCTTTTAAGAGCTGTCTATTTCGCAGTATATAATTAAGCTGGGTGGAGCTGAATGTTTCGAGCTCGAGTCCCACCTGGGATGCCAGATAATCGCCTCCGATTCACATCGCTAGTTGCACAGAGGATGCTCTGTTAGAAGCTGTACTTACTTGCTGATTATCTATTATATTAGTAATGATACCGTAGTTCATCTGGCCTGCCTTCTTTGCAGCATGGACAGTTCTGTTTATCACCACCACCTTGGTCCTGGACTGCTTATTTGGACCAATCAGTACCTCTGGGGCCCTAAATGGAGTCTGCTCTCAGGGTCTTGTGGAAGTGAATTTCTGTAGAAACTGTAGTCTTGAGACTTTGGTGCCTAAATGCACCTGAGGGGGACTCTTGCTTTGACAGACAGATGACCTAACGAATCGAACCTTTTGGACCGGTGATTCCCAAGCTGCCTGCTGCAGTGAGTTAGTCTTGTGTGAGGAGTTGAGAGAGTAAACAACTCAAGAGTTTTGAGCACTCTGCTACTGCGTAGTTTGCGTGGGAGATTGCAGGAGAATGGGGGGAGCAGTGAATCAGAGTGAGGGCAGGGGGAGAGGAGGAGAAAGCTAAGAGAAGGACCAGTTGGGAGGAAAGGTAAAGGAGAATGACCAGAAGTACAAGGGAGGATTCCAGTAAAGGGAGCTGAGGGTTTAGCTAGGGAGCACGACTAGCAAGGAGGAACTAAATGGAGACAGGAAGGAAGGGAGGATGAGCCAGGCTAGTTTAGCAGATGGGGGAGAGGGACCAGTTGCAGCAGTGAGGGGGATTAGCAAGGAACAGAAAGATACTCAGGAGGAGGAGAGGCATAGGATTGGAGGGAGGGGTGGCCATGGTAAATAGGAGGGTGGCATGTGGCACCAGAAAGGGGGAGGAACACACGGAGCAGGCTGGGTGGAGGGGCCTGTAGAAAGGATGACGACATGGAAGGGGGAGATGGAGGAAAAGGAGTGGTCAGAGTGCTCCTGCTGGGGATTCTATGATCAGGGGTATCAAATGGGATAGGGAGGAGAAGCCTGGCCAGTTAGAACAAGATGCTTCCTGGACTAACGGTGCACAGGGCTAAGCACTAGGTATATCAGCTGACAAAGGATTGTGGGGGTTCCCCAGACATACTGGTCCACCTGGGTACAAATGACATTGAGGGAAACAGCGAGCTAGAGATACAGGCAAGATTCAGGGAGCTCGCCAGGGTCTGTCATACATAGGATGCACAGCTTTCTCAGAAATCCTGCCAGTGCCAAGGGCTAGTGGGGAACACAAAGGAAAATTAGGGAGATAAACCAGTGGCTCAGGGGTGGTGTGAGGCCAGAGGTATGGGTTGATGGGGGATTGGGGAGACCTGGAGGATACGGAGCTGTATGCTAGAGATAGACTACATCTCAATTTGGAGGAGGGAATCTTAAGTTGAAAATAAAGGGTTCATTGGTGAAAAGTGGGGTTTAAACTTGTGAAGGGGGTGGGATGGGAGAAAAGCTGTCAAGGGGTGCCGATAAAGGAGGGACTTGTCTCCACCTCCCTGGGGACCAGGAGGATTGCAGGAAAAGGCCAACTGGCAAAGTGCAGACCAGGGGAAAACAGAATCCCCATGGGGAACATGAGCAGGGAAATGGAACCATAGGGAAAGGGTGGAAGGTAGTCCTGTTAAATGCCAGGAGCTTGGGCACAAATGCCTGAGCTCCAGGCGATGCTAACTGAGGGAGCAGTGGATGTGGCAGCGGTCACTGAGACTTGGGCCACTGCAAGACATGACTGGGACCTGAACCTGAGGGATACACTATGTTCAGGAAGGACAGGGGAGGGAAGGGAGGAGGGAGCAATGATAGTCAAAAAGTGCATTGGCATAGGGGAGTAGAGGAGGCGGAGGGAACCGTGGAGGCGATTTGGGTCACCTTGATAACAAGGGGGCAAGAGGGTAAAAATAGGAGTGGTGTATAGACCCCTGCCCTGGCGGAGGAGCTGGAGGACAGTCTGGTGGCAGATGTTAGGAGACACTGCAGACTGGGCAGAGGAATGGTGGTGGTGTTGGGGACGTAAACATGCCAGGAACAGACTGGGAGACTATGACATCCTCTGTGACCAGGGAACAGAGGTTGTTGGATGTCTTTCAAGACGCTGCCCTAACTCAGCAGGTGAGGGAACCGACCAGGGAGGCACGGGTACTGGATGTGGTCCTGGCAGACAGTGACCAGATTGGGGGCCTGGAGGTAAGGGACCCATTGGTGGGGAGTGACCATGCCACAGTCTGGTTCTGCCTGGACCTAGGAGGGTAGAAGGCTGCACAAAGACGGAAGTAACCACTTCAGGGGGGCTGATTTTAAGGAAATGGGAAGGATCCTAAGGAGCATTTGGACGGGATTGGGTCAGACATGGACGCTGGAGGTAGGTGGGAAATCATCAGGAGAGGGGTGCAGGATGCTACCAGCACCTGTGCAAGAGTAAGACAAATGCTGTAGGGTCCAAAACTCTGTTGGTGGACCAGGGAGGTCCAGGAGGTGGTGCGGGAAAGAAAGCAGCCTATAAGCAATTCAAGTGCTCAAGGAGTGAAAGGGATCGAGGGGAGTACGAGCCGATGGTTAGAAGGGCCACTAGAGTGGTGAGGACGGCTAAGGCAAGGAAGGAGCAGAACCTGGCCAGGGAAATTAGGGAGGGAACAAGGGTTCTTTAGATACATTGGGGAAAACGAAGGTGAAGGGGCAGATTAGCAGGATTAAATCAGGGAGAGATGGGCACAAGACCCGGGGAGCAGGCTGAGGTACTAATGAGTACTTCACCTCAGTTTTCACCAGGAAAATGGGGGTGCTGCATCATACATGGAGGAGACAGAGATACTGAGGAGGGGGACCCTTACCGATCGGCAGGTCTGGGGAGAGGGAGGCATCACTGGCAGGTGGGGAGGGCTAAGCAGGGAGAAGGGGCACCGGAAGGAAATCACAGCAGAGAGAGTGAGGAAGCCCTCAGCTCCCTTAAGACGGAGAAAGCACGGGCCGGATAAATTACATCCCAGAGTGCTGAAGGAACTTGCAGATGTCCTGGCAAAACCCCTGGGGAGCTTTTCACCATCTCTCTGAGGACAGGGTGGGTGCCCCAAGACTGGAAGGTGGCGCATATAGTGCCCATCCACAAGGGGGATCAAGAGGTGGCAGGGAACTACAGGCCTGTCAGCCTGACCTCGGTGGTGGGCAAGGTGGATGGAGGGCATTGTCAAGGAGAGGCTGGGGGGACCTGGATAAGTCAGGGTGCCTGGACGATAGACAGCATGGATTCATCCCGGGAAATCGTGTCAGACAAACCTGGTGGAGTTCTATGACTGGGTGACAAGTGCCTTGGACCTGGGTAGACCAGTGGATGTCCTCTTTCTAGACTTCAGGAAGGCATTTGACTCTGTTCCTCACATGGGCCTGTTGGATAAGCTGGGAGAAATGGGGTGGGGAACCAGATGATCAGATGGATAGGCAATTGGCTCCAGGACCGGACCCAGAGGGTCGTAGTTGGGGGATTGTCTCATCCCCAGGAGGGTCATTAGTGGGGTCCCACAAGGATCAGTCCTTGGGCCCCTTCTGCTCAACGCCATATCGGACATAAGGACAGGAATCAGGAGTGAGATGAGTCTCTTTGCAGATTACTCAAACTGGGGCGGTGGTGGATGGGGAGGAGAGGGTGGCCTACAGGGGACCTGGAGGCTCTGGAAAGATGGTCTAGAAAGTGGAAGCTGAGGTTCAATGCAGGGAAATGCAAGGTACTCCACCGGGCCAGAAACCCAGGTCAAGTGTACACCCCTGGGGAATGCTACAAGTCTCGATGGCTGAGAGGGACCTGGGGTGGTGGTGGATGTCAAGATGAACAACTCGGAGACTTGTAGGAGGGCAGCAGCCAAGGCCAACAGGATGCTGGGATGCATCGCTAGGGGATCACCTCAGAAGGAGGGAAGTGATACCCCTCTGTATAACTGCTTGGTGAGGCCGCACCTTGAGTACTGCGTGCAGTTTTGGAGGCCACACTTAAAGCGGGACATTAACCTCCTGGAGAGGGTCCAGAGGAGGGCAACCAAAATGATTTGGGGCTTGGGGACAGGACCTATGAGGAGAGGCTCGAAGAGCTAAATATGTACACATTGGAAGAGAGAAGGGACCACGGGGACATGATAGAGGTCTTTAGGTACATGAAGAGGGTAAATAGGGAGGAACAGTCGGGGTGTTGAAGGAAGGAGGAAGAGGCCACTAGAGGGCATGGCTGGAAGCTGGAGGGGGAAGATTCAGGGAGAAAGGAGGAGGTGCTACTTCACTGAGAGGGTGGTGGAGCCATGGAATGAACTGCCTAGGGGGCTGGAGGAGGCAGAGACAGTGGAGGGTTCAAGAGGGGTGGGACAGGTACAGGGAAGGGTTCTGGAAGCAAAATCCAATGCAGCAAGAATATCCGGAACTGGGAAGGGAGAAGCTAGAGAAGGCGAGGGACAGCAAGGTCAGCACCCAGGTTGGGGACTGACCAAACGAGCAGACACGAAAGACCGTTAGGCCTATTCTGCTGGCATTTTAGTATGTTAGTATGTTAGATTGGTGGAAAGGCCGAGTTTGGCCTGTCTGCCTGCTGACCCTGGAGATGGAATCTGTGAATAATCCGACTGTATCCAAACTGAGTGGGAGAAAAGCCACTGAAGTGTGACCAGACTTAAACCTGAAGAAGATCAAGATTTGCTGTATGCGATTGGTCTGTCAGGACATCCATTCACCACAGAACTCCCGGTTTAGCTCAGGGACACTGATATTGCTGCTGGACTGCTGTCCACCTTGTGGTATAGCGATTGCTTTACTATAAATGTGCTGTGTGCTGTTAGTGGGTGCAATTTGGTTCCCACTGTTTAATTGTGCCACGCTGCTGGAAGCTGCATCCAGCCTTCCACACTGGCCCAGCCAGCTACTTCAGGTGCAGAGAACACCATAGATGAGAGACTCACCGGGATCAGCCCCTGCTCAACATCTCGAACAGGAACAACACCTCGGTAATGTGTGGGCCCTACTTCTCCTGGCATACCAGCTGTCAACCTGCAATCTCCATTTCATCCCTCCTGTGTCTTGCATTGGGTAGCATGAGTAACAATCAAGGTAGCTCCCTGCAACAACAGCTAAGATCACAAGTGTTGTCATCTGATTACATTGTTGCCTTCCTTTCACAAACTGAGCCTCCTGGAACAAATTGTGTGTGGTTGTGCATGCCTTTTCTTGTCATTACAGGGCCCCGACCAGCTGCAGCGCCTACCTCGGGCAACATTCCAGGCTAGCCCACCTTACTTCTAACTGGGTACCCAGAGAGGTGATTGTGCAGGGACTAAAAGCATGCATAATTCGTCCGACTAGATCAGTTTTAGAATCAACCAACCTAATTACGGCTCTCCTTGTTCAATTCCTGAATAAAATCAGATCCAACTCTTTTTGCATTTAATCTGACTGTGGTTACAGTTTGTACCAAACCACTGCACTGTTATTTGCTGTGTCTAACCTTGTTTTACAGGGGATCTCAGGGTTGAACTGGTGGAACCAGCAGTGGTGCAAGTGCAAACAGTGTGGGGATTTGTATGCTGAATAGGGGCTACTGTTAAAGTGCTTGTTGCATATGGTCTAGGCCACTAGAGGGAAAGAGAGGGTTACAGTGTGCTGGAGGCTGTAACCAGGTTAGCCTTGCTACTAACAACCCCTGTCCTCCGTGGTGGAGGCACCCGCTTATACCCAGACCCTTTAACCTGCAACTAGCCAAGCAGACGGGGTAGTAGCCCTTGGGATAGCGCCACCTAGGGTTACTACAAATGTTGTAATGTCTTCCAAATATTCCTGGTGCTTTGTATGAGGATGGATACTATATTGTCAATATGATGAAAATAATAAAAAAAAAAAAAAAATGGGAAAGGACCTTCAACTTATTTTAACAAATAAGGACTGGCGAGCATTTAACACCATACATTCCATTACAGGGTCTACAATGTGGAAGGAATAGTCCTAGAAGTGTTTTGTGCAGTATTTTGCATGCCTGCAGTTCATAAATATCTTTCAGGGAGAGGAGCAACCACGTGGAGACCTTGTGGTGGCTCCTGACCTACGTGGACATGTATTTTGGGGTTGCCCAACTTGATGGCCTTTTTCTTGCTGATTTAAATCAAGAGTTGTGCTAACTTTTTGGTCAGTATTTCCAGCTAATAGTTCTTATATTCTTCTTTTCAGCCATACCATGTTTATTATGTTCTCCCCAACCTGCAAACTGTGGAATGTATGCCTCCTCACTGTTAAATGGGTATGACAAAAAAAAAAAAGTCTCATTTCTACTATTCCTCAATCCATCTCTGGCAAGATTTCATAACTGAGATATATAAACTAGAAAAATGCAGCTCATTTGAATCATATCCCAGCGAAATCTGAGATAATATGCAGACGCTGGGTTTTATACATTATGTCTTTCTCAGACGAGGACGTCGTCCCGATACCAATGAGACGGCCACCTTTTATACTTTCTATTTAGTGCAAGGTTTATGGCTAATGACCTGCTGACTGATTCTCCTTTTTAATGACAATCGGTGTGTACTGTTATTGCTTCGCAGAGCACTCTAGGGAACCAATGTCATTTCACCTACACCATTATAAGACTGTATGTAATAATAACTAACTAGCAGCTGTCACCTGTCGTGTGTTGTACTGTTTATTTAATAAATGTTTCTGAATATGAGACAAAGAGTTACAAAAAGAGTAAAGGAACCTGGGAACAGAGAAGGGAGAGGGAAGACGTGGCCCAGAGGGAGTTTCAGGAATGGCACAGGCAGGAAAGGGAGGGGTGCAGGGAATCACTTAGGTAGAAAATAATGTATGGAGAACCACGTGTGTCAATGCACAGAGTCTGGGGAAACAAAACTCAAGACCTGGAAGACATCATGGCAGATGCTTGCCTTGAGTTGGTTGCTATACTGGAGTTATGGTGCACTGAGCACCAGGAATGGGACATGGTCATACCAGGCTACTCACTGTTCAGGAAAGAAAGGGCAAGGAGGAGGTGTTGTACTATATGTGGGGAAGGAATCAAAGAAACAAAGGTCAAGAGGCATCCAGAGGAAAAGTAAGGGCTGGAGGGGCTGTGGGTCACCCTGAGACAGGCTCTGGGCTGCTATCCATACCAGGGTAGTGTACAGACCTGAACAAGGAAAAATGCAGCACTATCCACCATATAGCGATAAAAGGTTCAACTCACATGATGAATCTCCAAATAAACCTCCACATTGCCATGAAAAGGAACAACCCTCCTCACACAAAGGCCTGGTTGGTTTTGCGTGCACTTCCTCAGGGATGGTTCTCTCCCATTCACAGTTTTACTTAAATAGTAAATGACAGTTAAAGAGACAGTGCCCATACTTAAATACAGAATGGAAAATAGAGGGTAAAATATGGAAATAGTACATTAAGCGCATAAATGCAGTTTCAACAAGAAGAATAAATATTCTAAGTACAGAGACCATAAGGAATACGGGCCAATTATCTAATAAATCAATACAGATAGCAGTGATAGAAATAGTGAAGACACATGGAAAGAAAGAATAGGCCAGCTATTTCTGAATGCCTCACAGTAACACCAGTGAATTACATTACAAACTCACAAGGTAACAACTAGTTTCGCAAAGTAAATATATGCAAGATCAAAAAGGCATTGATACTTATTTTTGAGAAATGGAGAAATATCAAATGTATCGTTTAGACTAGGATATTTCAATGCCCCTAACTGGAAAATCCAGAAAGCTTCCTACAAAACAGCAACTAATTCTTACCTTGCAAGTTTGCAAATGTAATGCACTTGGTTTTAAATGCAATTAGGCTGTTTGTTCCTCTGTGATAATCTCTCTCTTTTCCTTTCTCACAGCCTTGAAGCCTTAAGTCATCCCAGAATGTTGCCATGACAACTAGTGGTACCATGAGGCATCCAGAAGCAGCTGGCCTGTTCTTTCTTTCCACACGTCTTCGCTATTTCTAATAGTACTATCTGTATTGATTTATTAGATAATTGGCACTTATTCCTTATAGTCTCCAGTCACTATCATTTCCATCGCAGCAAAATTAAAAACTTTAAACGCTTTCATGCCCAGCTAACACCTGTACTTGTGGACTCAGCTCGGGTCACCCACTTTCACTGCATAGCAAGCTGATTGTTTATCCACGAGATTTTGTCCAGACTGGTCCTCCTGCATATTCTGGCTTTAATAAGACTGGATTTATTGAACTGAGAGCTGCTCTCATAATTGAGACAATCTCACTGAGGGTGGTGAGAGAACCTCAGACTCGGGTCCCTATATTTGCTCAGACAATGTTTAATCCTGGCTGTACTCAGTTGAGAACAACTAAATGGTTTGCATTAACAGAGTTGGCTTTCTCTGGTGGGAACAGAGATTATTATGTTGGACCTGATATTGTGTTAAGTACTACAGGCATTCTTAACAGCTGAGGATTCTCAAATTTTCTATGTTTGCACTCTAATCTAGTTCTTTTTAGGTTTCTAAAATTGTCTGTCTTAATGATTTAGGGGTCGGGTGGATTTAGGTTGGGGTTGTAAAGCGGTTTATGTTATTTTCTTTATTTCAGAGGTTGGGTGGGTTTGGGATTACAATTTGGTTTGGGACAGTGCAGGACTGGGGAGGAAGGTTACAATCCATTTTTATTTTGGGGTTTAGGGATGTTATTTTAGTGGCGTGTTTTCAGCAAATCTTTGATGCGTTGGGATGCTGGACCCCCCACCAAACAAGCATAGCTACTCCTTGGCCCAACTACTAGACATCCACGCTTTTTAGTGTCCCTCCTTCTTGCCAGATGACACATATAGACACAACAAGCCAGCGGGTATTGTTCAAAGGCAGAAGTCTGGGTGGAATGACTCAGGAACAGCTGCCAGGGAGGGTGGTGGTATTCAGGAGGTGCCCTAGGGAGAAATGGGCACTGGAAAGGAGCCTCCTGTCTAGTTCCTACACTCATGCAGGAGCAACTAGGCCAACAGTCTTCACTCATCTACCCAGGCAATATTGTACTGCCATTATGAGGAATATTGCAGTTGATCTTATTTCCTCAGTCGACCTGGCCGGATGATAATGCTGGTCCAGTCTTGGAAACAGCGATCACAAGGGGTTTCCTGTTGTACACTGCCAGAGAAGAATCACAGTGGGCGGAGGAGTGCCATCTACGAGCCAGTCTGAACTTTTCCGTGCTCTTGGTGGACCCAGCAGGTCATTTGAGTGTGTGGCTGTTTGAGGGGTCACAGGTGCAGGTTGCAGGATGCTTTTGTGTACCGACCACCAGGCGGACAGGAGGAGTTCCTGCAGGAAGTCACTAACTTTAAGGCTAACTTGGTGTTGGAGTTGCCCAGATGGCTAATACTGGGTGACTTCAACGCCTGGGTCGACGACAAACTCTTGTCTTTGGGTCAAGACTTCCTCAAGTCTATGGAATCACTGGCCTGGCTACATGTAGCTACCTCTGCAACCCACTTGCACAGTCACTGCTTGAATCTGGTGTTCTCACTTGGTCTCGTGGTCAATCTCGAGGTTGATCTGGTCATTTGGTCGGATCACTGCACTGTGAAGTTCTCATTCGCGCTCTGCAAGAATCCTCCCCTGTGGAGATGGCCCAGTACCACCCTTTGAAGGGATTGACTCCATCAGGATTTCAAGTGGTACTGAACCTATCGGTGTGCCGACTGCTTGTGAAGCAGGACTGGAGGAAGCTGCAGTGATACAATGGGGCCACTGTCTCAGCCCTCGATTCATTCTGTAACACCGGTCCATACAACCGACTTCACACCTGAAATCCCCATAGTTTGATGAGGAGCTCAGGGAGTTGGAAGACTCAAGGGTCGGAGGTTGGAGTGCCGCTATGGAGATTCTGTGCTGAGGAGGACAAATTCCCATTATAAGGATTATCAAAAGACAATCTTCCTTAAGAAGGCAGAGTTCCTGTACAAGGAGACTGCCGCAGCGAAAAACAGACCAGCTCAGCAATCCCAGATGACAGACAGGCTTCTCCATCCTACTTGTCTCCAGTCAGTGAGAGCCTGTCATCCACTAGATGTGAAGAGTTTGTTTCATTTTTAGCTGACAAGGTGTCATCTATCAGATCTGGTATCTCCACCTCTCAGCTTGGTGTGCTGTATTGGGCCTGGGACTCAGAGGCACTCCCAAAGGCTGGAGAGAGTTTGACCCAGTGGAGGTGGAAAAGCTTAGTAGGATTGTCTCAATCTGCAGCCAACGAACTGTAACCTGGACCTGAGCCCAATGCGCCTCCTAGTGGCCGGGTGTGTTGGTCCACTGACAGTATTTGGTTAGATAGGTTATGTTGTTCCTTTGAGTTTTATTTTTTCCTGAACCTCTATAGAATGCTTTCGTGAAACCCTCTTGAAAAGCCTTCTCTGGACCAGGACTGTCTGGCAAATTACAGACTCATCTCTAACCTTCTCTTTACAGGAAGGTTATTGAGAAGGTTTGGCTCTACTGCTCGAGTCACGTCTTGCTACCTGTGATCTCTGAACCACTCCAGTTTGGATTTAGGTCTAGGCACGGAAGAGAGACAGCCCTTGTCAAGGTGCAAAATGATCTCAGGGCGAAAGATAGGGGTTAATGACCTATTCTCATCTCCTCGACCTCTCTGCTGCTCTTGACACAGTCAATCATGAGGTGTTACTGGATCACCTTGGGATCATTGTAGATTGGCCAGTACAAGTACAAGTACAGATTTTATTAAATGATTGACTATAAGTCTTTATAATTATGTAAAATACAATATACATAATACAATTTGAAAGGTTTTACAATTAGTACATACCATTACATTTTTAATATACACAGACAAAATAGCAAGAATCCTTAACATACTAAAGGATTAATAATTCACTTGATATAAAAATCAGAGGTGTAAAGTTTCTAAAAGCCAATTAGCTTGTGCAATATCACCAGATTTTCAGAGCTAAAAACCAAGATCCTCCAAAACTGGGCCCAACCATCCGTTCCGTCTTGCTTCTTAAAGATGGCACAGCAATAATATACGTTTCAATTTGTCAAGTGTATTGTTATTACACTTGCAATAAGAGAAGCTTGAAGAAAGGTCTTGCCAGAACCTGATGAGACGGGAAATCCTCAGAGCGTGAGGCTGAAGGCGATCTGCCCTGTTGAAAGAAGGAACGCTTTCCTTGGATGGTGTACAAGACTGTCCCTATATACTGCAGCCTTTGATTGGGCCTTGGGAAGTTCTTGAGAGATTCAGAGGATCCCCAGGTCTTGTATAATGTAAAGGTGTCTTCAGGGTTTTCAGCAACTGGCCCCTGTGGGAGCCACCAGAGCCAGTCGCCTAGACAAGGGAAAATCGTAATGACCCTGTCTCCTGAGAGCTGCAGCCACCACTGCCAGGCACTTGAAGACTCTGGAGCACAGGACAGGTCAAGGGTAGAGCTCAGAACTGATAATGACTTCCTGGAAGTGAAGCATGAGAACCTTCTGTGGGATGGCAGGACCATGATGTGAATGTACGTGGCCTGCACCAGCATGCAAAGCCAGTCCCTGATGGAGCATGGGGCAGGCACAGAAGAGTCACCATCCTGAATCTTTGTACTCTATGTAGTTGTTCAGGTGGCAGATCCAGTATGGAGTTAAGATCTCCCATCTTCTTGGGAACCAAGAAAAATGGGAGTAAAAGCTCTTCCCCTTAGGTTCAGAGGAACAGGCTGTATGGCCCATTTGGACAGAAGCACCTGAATCTCTGCTCGGATCAGGGAGAGGGACGGGGAGTAATGGGAGGGAACAGCAGGATTGTCTGAGCAGTTCCAAAACTCCAGCATATTCGCTTCTCAGTTGTAGGACCCACAGATCTGATGTAATCTTGGTCCAGACCTCGAGGCAGAGGAGAACCAACCCACACAGTCTCCCCAGAAACTCTGCTAGAGATAGGGGTTGGGCAAGGAATCAGGCGGAGGCACCAGGGGTGGGCAAGCAGACCTGGGAGGCCTTGAGGTTCTAGGGCCAGAGGTCCCTAAAGGACGGGAGGAGGCCTTATGTTTAAAGGCCCTCTGGACTGCTGGTCCACTAGGCGATGAAAGGCCAGTGTCTGGAGGAGTCGGTTCCGATTTGTACATCCTATGGACTGACTGGACAGCCTTTCCAGAATTCTGTAGGCTCGTAATATTCTTTTCAGTGTCTTCCTGAAAAGAACAGGGCCTGGAAAGGAGCAATTATCAGTGTCAGTGGCTCAGTAGGTAGCACACCTCCTCTGAGGCCGAGATCAGAGGGCTGTGGGTTTAGTTCCCACATATGGCACTTGGGTTAATATCCCAGTACTGACACTGTAGTGCATGAGAGGGTGCTGCACTTCTGAGGAGCAGTCTTCGGATGAGACGTAAACCGAGGTCCCATCTGCCTGGATTGGTGGTAGTTCAGGTGGATGTTAAAGATCCCATGGCACTTATCGAAAGTAGGGAATTTCCCGTGTCCTGGGCCAAATTTCCTCATTCACTAAAAATACCACCAACAGCTTAATCTGGTTCAAGGTCAGTTGGCATTCATCTGTATCCCTCCTGGGTAGTGCCTGAAAATAGGCAGAATTTGTCTAGTGCACTTACCCGTCAACAAAAACTAAATAAATAAAAATCTAAGATGGCTCTTGAAGGTCCTGGCCAAAGCCGGAGACTCTGAGCTAGGAGTACTCAAGAAGACAAACACCACAGAGGCAACTGCCCTGGTGGTAGTGTCCGCTGAATCGTATGATGAGCAAAGAATCTGCTTACTTATGTCCACACCTGAAGGGAGGATGTCCAGCAACTCGGATTTCTGAGAGGAGTCTGGTCAAGCCTGTGCTAATTCGAGCCTTTTTCCATTAGGAGTTCTGGTTTGAACCATACATGCCAAAAAGTTGAGAGTGGAAGGTACAGGTGGTTGAAGAATAGACCTTGTGACCAAACTGGTCCAACCTTTTCGACTCCTGTCTGGAGGCTGACAGCTAAGGTGTCTAGGTTGTTTGGTCCTACCATGAGCTGCAGTCAACACCATTGAATTGGCCCTAGGTTCCTCCACCAAGTAAGACTCATTCCTGTGGGTTCGTAGAGACAGTCAGCCTTTTAGGGAACGCTGAAGCAGAGAGGGGTTGTTTCAGGCGAGCTTAGTAATGTGTCCTGGAAAGGGCCGCATGTGGACCCACTGACAAGGGCTTGGGATCATTCAGCTCTAGGGAAGTGAGCAAGGCGGTCTCTCTGGGTCCAGGTCCTCAGTGTCCCACCTACTGAGGATCTGGACGGTCGCATTACATTCATAAATGTGAGATCATCAGGTGACCTCAGAGAATCTTATGGGTATCCAGGTGAGGAGGAGGGAGATATTCCTCCCAATGACCTGAATGAGGAGGAAGGGCTACAGCTGGTATCCTCTGATGAAGGGAAGCGGTATAGAAACTCCACAACTGGCGACGGAAGAGGATCTGGATGAAGAATGGTGTCTTTGTCTGCCACCCTGAGGACCCCTCGCCTGAGTGATCAGAAGGAGGGGTGGCCTTTCTTGGTGGCAGTGAGGGTGTCCTGGGTGGAGGGGGGAAGTGCCACTAGGTGGGGCCAGTAGCTGGACCGGAAGGAGCCGGATCTAGAGTTGGGGGCAGGTGGGCCCCTAGGCAGAAGGTCCCTTTAATAGAGTTCCACCAGGAATTAAATAAGGTCCCACGCCTGCAAGAGAGACAAGAGGGGCGATGGGAGGTCCAGGAGTTTGGGGGAGTGGGGAACGCTAGATGGCCCCGCATCACAGAATTTGATGGCAGATAAAACCGCTGGCCCACCTAGTCTGCCCATTTTCCTACCGAACGGATAAGCTGAAGATCCTAGTTAACCAACAGCCTACTTTCTCCTACTCCCCAAACTAGGACTGCCTTATGTCTGTCCCATGCATTCTTGAATTCCCACACTGCTTTCAACTCACGACCTCCTCAGGAAGACTGTTCAATGCACCCACAACCCTCCGTGAAAAATACTTCCTCACATTACCTCTGAGCCTTCCTCCCTTGTTCGTACATCTCTTTTCTGAAAGATACTACCCTCTTGGACTTTGCTAATTCCCTTGAGGTACTTGAAAGTTTCTATCATGTCCTCCTCTCCCTTCTTTCCTCAAGGGTATACATATTAAACTCCTTTAGTCTCTTAGTAGGTCTTCTGGTGCAGACCTTGCACCATTTTGGTTGCCTCCTCTGACAGCTTCCACTCTGTCTACGCCTTTGCAGAGATGGGGTCTCCAGAACTGCACACAATACTCCAGATGAGGTCTCACCAACTGTCTGTATAGAGGATAACAACTGCTTGTTTTCACTGTTGATGCCCTCCCTAAGCATCCCAGTATCCCCCAGCCCTCCTTACTGCCTTCTCACATTGCTTGTCCACCTTAGATCATCTGATATAATTACTCCTAGGTCTCTTTTGATTTTTGTTGTTAATAACTCACCCCCATTGCGTCACTCTTCCCTGGGTTTTGTTTCTGGTGCATTACCTTGACTTTTGTATTGAATCTAAGCTGCCATACATTTGACCATTCCTCCAACCTTGCTAAGTCCCTTCTCATCCTTTCCACTCCATCTTGTGTTTCAACCCTGTTGCAGATCTTTGTGTCGCCTGCAAAGAGACATACTTTTCCTTCCAGTTCCTCTGCAATGTCACAAAGACATTAAAAGGACAGGTCCCAGTACTGAACCCCGCGCTACCCCGCTAGTAACCCTCCTTTCTTCACCGTGGACTCCATTTACTACTACCCTTTGTATCCTGTTGTCCAGCCAATGTTTTATCCAGGCTACCACCTTGGGACCCACTCTAAGGCTGGCTAACTTGATTATTAATCTTTTGTGTGGGACTGTATCAAATGCCTTGCTAAAATCTAGATAGGCCATGTCCACAGCCCCTCCCTGGTCTACTACTTTGGTCACCCAGTCAAAGAAATCTTTTAGATCTAGCCTGACACGACCTTCCTGCTGTGAATCCATGCTGCCTTGGTCCTGTGCCCACTGGCCTCTAGGTACTCAATTCTTCATTCAGAAGTGATTCCATCATTTTCCTACCACTGAGGTTAAACTAACTGGTCTGTAGTTTCCTGCCTCTGCCCTGCTCCCACTTTTGTGAAGAGGAATCGCATCCGCCTCCTCCAATCCTCAGGTACCACCCCATCCTCCCATGATTTGTTAAGGTGGTCAGCGGTGTCGCTAGTTCTACCCTTAGTTCTTTTAGAATTCTTGGGTAATCCTATCAGGCCCCATTGCTTTGTCCACCTTCAATTTCACTAGTTCTTTCAGAACCCTTTCTTCTGTAATGGACTGGTATCGCCCCGCCTCCAGAGTGTTCTCTTGTTTGGTTTAGGTACCTCTCTCCTTCCTTTGTGAATACTGAGCAGAAATATTGCTCAGTATCCCTGCTTTTCACCATCACCCTCTGCCCACATTCCCCTCCCTTTATTAAGCTTCAGTATCCCTCCTTGGTCTTTCTTCACTCCCTAATGTACCTATAAAAGGTCTTATCCCCATTCTTAACAGAGTTGGCTATCCTTTCCTTGGTTTGGGCCTTTGCTATTCTAACTCCTTCCCTGCCTCTTTCTGCTTTAACTGATAAAGTTCTCTGTCCTGCTCCTTCTGTGTTTCCTTATATTTCCTGAATGCTATCTTTTCTCCTTAACCTTCCCTGCCTAACCTAACCTTCTTTTGAGAACCACAGCATTTCTTTTCTTCATTGTGTTTTGTTGATTTGCTTTCACACAAAGGCTTGTTGCCTCTGTGATGACTGTTCTGATTACTCCCCACTGTTCCTCCACCCTCCTCCTTGCCTGTTTGCTAGTGCTTTTCTGAGCTACTCTCTCATTTTCCCAAAGTCAACTCTCCTAAAGTCCAATACTCTTGCTTTTGTATGGCTTGACTCTATGGCTGTGTTTATCGTGAACCACACTGTTTGGTGGTCACTTGTTCCCAGATGGCTACCCACTTCTAAATCTGAGATTCTTTCTCTGACCCCATTTGAGAGTACCAGGTCTAAGATTGCTCCCTCCCAAGTGGGTTCCAATACTAGCTGTCTGAGGCATGCCCTTGTAGGGCATCAAGAATGACCCTGCTCTTGGATGTGCCTGCAGCAAGGTGCTCCAGTTAATACCTGGCATATTTAGGTTCCCCATCAACAATATCGCCTTTTCTGCCATTCTAAGGATGCCTTCTATCATTTCCTTGTCTAATCCTTCCCTCTGAGATGGGGGTCTGTATACAACCCCATGCGGATTATGATTGTGCATTCGCTTCCAGGGTGACCAGTGCCTCATCTGCTCCCTGTTTACTCTTTATTGCTATTGCTTTCATCCCTTCCTTACATGAGAGCTACTCCTCCTCCTCTTTACCCTCCCTGTCCCTCCTGTAGATTGTGTATCCTGGTATGTTGACATCCCAGTCATGGGTCTCTGTGTACCATATTTCTGTGACTGTCATAATATCCAGGCATCCCTCTTCCATCAAGGCCACTAGTTCAGGAGCTTGTTACAAAGACTACGGGCATTGGTACTCATCACCTCCAATTTTGATAGCCTTACCCCTTTCTGCCCCATCCCTCTCCTTACTGCCTTTGCCTTTTTGCATTTACCTCTGTCCTGCTCCCTAATGACTTCTCTACCTTGGTGTTTACCTCACTAATTACCATGTTTTGTGGGAGGAGGCTGGGATTTCCTGCTCCATTTCAGTGCCTCCACCCTTGGCTAGTTTAAATGCTTGCCAATGAAGCATTTAAACCATCACCCAGGATCCTGGATCCCTCTGGACAGATGCAGACCATTGCGCCAGTATAGGCCTGCATCCCTCCAGGTGCAGCCCCACTCCCAATGAAGCCAAGACTCTGAGCTCACACCAGTTTTTCAACCATTCATTGAATTCCACGGTGAGGATTACCTAGCATCACCCTTGCCATAGACAGGCAGCACCTCCGAGAAGGTTACCATATGCCTACTTGTCTAAGTCCCTCCCCAACTCTACAAACTCCTCTTGCAGTGCTCTGATCCCATTCTTAGCCAGGTCATTTGTCCCTAGGTGGACAATGACATGCAGCTCTCCCACAATCCTGAGGATTCACTTCCTGTCCTCAAGCCGAGGTGCCAGGCAGGCACCTTACCTCCCCCTTCCTCCCCACTCTACCCCCCACGATAGAGTCCCCACCAGGTGTCGCTTCTTCCCTGGGGTCCTGTGCCACTCTCCTGTGGGTCTCCTTTGTGGAAGTTCCCAGCATCCTCCTTGGTCTCCACTGCAGATGCCTCCATAGAAGAACCACCATCAGGTACAGCTGGAGGGATGCACCTCTGTTCCACCACCCTCTCCCTCCCCGAGCCCACCTTGGTCCAATCGCTCCTCTTTCTTGGCAACCAAAGGTAGCAGCAGTGGCCCTGGTGGTCCCTGGGTGGGAGGAGGTTTCAGGATCCTAGCCAGGTCAGCCTGGAGACGGGCAACCTCCTCCCTCAGACCAGAGAGGTGCCTGCAAATGGGCAGCATCCCAGCCTCCAGAATGTCTCCCAGAACATTGCTGCCCCACAGTCATTGCACTGCACCACTCCCATCATGTCTTGTTGTGTGTCCCTTCTCCTGTTTCTCTGTATGTTTACTCTCCTCTCCTTACAACTCTCATCCTTCCTGTTCTGGGACAGCAACTTCCTGTATTCTTCAACAGCCTCCTCCTTCCTTGCTCAGAGTCGGACCACCTGCAGCTAGAGGGGAGAAAGAGCTACTTTGTCCCTTCAGGGTTGACACAACTAATGTTTCTCTATGATCCTTCCTTCCTACTGCCAAACAAGAAGTTTCTGTTGTCAGTCAAATCCAGTGGCTATGAAAATAGAACTAGCTGAGGGTGGAGGGCAATTAGTAAGAAAACAGCAGCTTTTTAGTTAGCTGCTTTCTGCTCTCACGAGCAAGATTTCTGTCTTCAAAGATAGCAGCAGGCAGTTGTAATTGAGTCATCCGCTTTATACTGCCTAAGCCACACCCCATTAACCTCTCCCCACCTACTGATTTAGCAAAGTAGGTTGATACAGTACCATTCCCAACATAGAAACACACTTTCTTTTCTTTTTTTTTTTAACCCTAAATGAGACCCCTCTACTTCTAATAAAGTATCTGTTTGCTTAATCTCAACAGGCACTGACTCCTGCTGAGACAGAAGTTAAATTAGTAAGAAAAATGGCAGCTTTTTAGTTAGCTGCTTTCTCTGCTCTACAAGCAAGATTTCTGTCTTCCAAAGCTAGCAGGTAGTCAGGTCCGAGGCGCAGGATTGGGTGGGCTGCAGCTCTCTGGGCATCGAAGTTATCCCACATCAGATTATCCGTGCTGGGTTAACTGGCATCCAGTTCTCATTCGTCGGCACAGGAGGCGCTGGAGAAGAAGCGGCGTCTGAGGATCGGAATTCACGACAGAGAGGAGTCACTAGTTTGACCCGGAGAAGCCTGGAATGAAGGGACAGGCGCCTGCCGACGGTGGTCTGAGGTACCAGCCGGCGTTGGCTAAAAGTGCACCTGCCGGAGGGAGCGAACTCCTGTTTGGAGCTCCTGCTCCTGGCATCGCTTAGTGTCGCCAGGCCCTGAGGCCCGGTCTGATGACTAGGCGCCTTGGTCCGGGCCGATGATGGGCACTGACCCGCCGCCCGGAGAAAAGTACCGAGCTGATCCACCTGGCTTAGGCCTGAGGCGCTTGAATGGCCAAAGACTCAGGGGAGTGAGGGCCACCGAAGGCCCATGCCTCAAGACCCCCACCGGATGTCAGGACTAGGGTGGAAGGCATCATCAACAGGAGCCCAGAAGGGATGAGGGCTGCTGGGGGCAGAGTCAAACCTCCTGTGGGAGGAGGAACTCTAAGAAGCCGACTTGTGTGCGGGGACCTGGATTGGGAATCCGATTGAGCCTATCTTGTCCCGTGATTTTCCTTGCTGGATTTCTTTCTCCCTATGGGCTGAAAAAGAGGGGAGTTCCCCAGAACCAAAGAAGAGGAGCTTTGTCCAAAAGGGGTTTTCTGCATGGTGGCCAACAGCTTTTCCAGCAGGAAGTTCTTCAGAGTCTTCAGGCGGCGGATCCTCGTCCTATGGTTGAAGCTTAAACAGTGCTGGCAGGCCCTCAGAATTGTGGCTGAGAAGGGTCACGATGGCAGCGTGAAGAGCAGCAGCACTCCATAGCTCCGCACCTCTGCTAACCAATTCAGCCTATTTCTTCAGACACCATCACAAATAGCTATCTGTACCCACGCTTAGCTGACTTCTAAAGATACCTAAAACCTTAAAGGGCGCTTCATTATGGATGTCTACATGACAAAACGCCGCCAAGGCATTCACCTCAGCCAACTCCGGAGAAAGACAAGGCCGCAAAGCAGCCCAAACACCAGCCTGTGGTCTCGAGTAAACCTCCTTCTGCTGTCGCTTCTCTTGAAGAGAATTTTAGAAATCATGCAACCGTTACAGGACAAAATAACAAATAGTGGAGGATCTGCAACAAATCAAGTCCTCAGTTCAGTCACTCACAATCCGAGTAAGAGATTCGGAAACCAAAATAACATCGTTGAAGAAAAAGCAAGACAATAGCGAACTTACAATTACACAGTTTAGTCGGAGACTTAAAAGCTGGAGGAAAAACTGGAGGACCTCGAAGGAGAAGCAGGCGAAAAAATATTTTAATCACTGGTGTGCCTGAAAAGCAGAAACGAACTAATCCTATACTTTTATCCAGAAGTTATGTGAAAAGATTGTAGGACCTTTCACCGAATGGGCCTACTTATGTAATTCAGCTGGCCCATCGGGCCTCTCCGCCCTCCTCCACTGCCCAATTCTCCACCTAGACCCCTGATCTTCAAATTATTGAACTTTCTGATAAACAACATATTTTGACAAAAGTTCGGAATTGCATGAAATCTTATGGAGGAACACAGAATCAGGATCACCCAAAATCTGCCACAGTCAGTTAGGTGAAAAGGCAAGAGATGCACCGACTGTATCGAAGCTTATTGTCGTAGGAAAACTATTTCAATGCGATATCTGCGGTGCTTTTGTTAAATCTGAGGTTCAGTGGCTATCATTTGAAACCCACTTAACAGACAATGCAAGAGCTCAAAGGCCTTTTTCCAGATCTTTTTAAATGAAGATACCATTTGAGTATATGGAGCTGCAGTTACCTTTTGAAAGCTGTGCTGGGGTGGATTTCATAACTGAGAGTTTTGGGAGACATCCATTTCTTTCCACAGCGGATATCATAGCCAAGGAGTAGTCTTATGGAACTTTAATCCAGTGCAACTTGACTGGTGTCCATTATAATGGCTTCAGAATCTGAAGAGGCCATTCTCACAATCATATCTAGTCTTACTGTGGAGATTATATTCTAGGCAGGAACTCAGAGTGTCTCATAAGTATGCTTTGCAACTTAGACTTTATATTTTGGCTCTAAAATTGAAATGGTCTAACGTTTATTATTGTGGTACGCATTCGGCTCTGCTTATACAAGAGGTTCCAGATCAAGATGGGAAACACAGTGTACTCCGAGTTTTCAATGTTGGTTAACTGATGTTAGCCATCTTCCTATCGATTAGAATGAGGATATTGCTTATACTCAGAGGAATCCTCGAATGGGTAGGAACTACCTTTTGTTGATTTATTTGCAAAGCCCCACCATGACAGGTAGGGGTCAGTTGTTAATTAATATAGGGTGACATCATAAGATGGTATTAGGACGTATATATACTGTACCCTAATTTACATACAGTTTCTTAAGATTATACTAGAAGTGTTGCATGGCTCATATAGTGATGAATATATCAATGTTTTGATCGCTATTAGTTCAGCAGGGGAGGCGGTAGATGGGGGTTCTGGTGCAATTCACTCTTGCATGAAGACATTACTCACCAGGGTCAACTAAGTGGCACAGTTCGTTGGAATTGGGGTGTGAGGAAGGGGATTTTTGGTTTGTCTAGTTTAAGGGAAAGTTACTGGATATTAAAGAGGATAAGTTTTCTTTTACAAAATCATTATGATGCATGGGGAAAGGATATCAAATGTGTCAACTCCATTCATCTTTACAGAACCTTTTAGGTTACAGATCAGTAAGCATTCAAGGTTCCTGCAAACTAGATAGACTAGGCCTACCTACTGCAGTTTCTATTAGCAACTACTATGAGTGGCCCCTATAATGAGACAAGTTGAAATGTTAAAGGTGCCCGTGATAAATGTAAGAGACAAGTCATTCTTTGACATCTACAGCATTTGAAAACTGGGATAGCATGTCTCTAAGAGACATCTTAGACGTGAAGATGTGAACCTATTGTCTAAGGCCTGGGTTGGACAAGTATTCGGTGCAGGAAAGTCTACAAATAGTGGGGATGTAGCAATTTTAATAGAAAAAAAATTCCCTTTAAAATGGAATGAGAAATCTGGGACCCTAATGGGAGATATATCCTCCTACACGGACTCTTGAAACTCACCAAATTATACTAGGGGCTATATGTGGTCCAAATTGTGAATCCCTCAAATTTTTTTTTTCTTCTCCCACAATTGCTGGGTTTAGTGGCTGATAACCCACCGGTCTTGACCATCTTAGGGGTGACTGGAATATTGTTCCATATATGCACATCGATAGATCCGACTCCTGGAAGCAAAGACTCTTCCCTCCCAAAGGGCTTTACATGACCTTATAGAGAGGTGCAGATATTTTGAATGTGTGGAGGGTACTACACCCTAACGCACATCAATATACTTTGTTTTACCCCCACATAAATCTCTCTCCTGAATATATTTTTTCTTGTTGAGCTCCTTTTTCTTCCGGTGGTCATAAATACCATCATACATGAAAGGGTCATATCTGACCACTCACCTATTTCTCTTGAATTTTTCTTGGGCCTGGAATTAGAAGGGATGTACTTTGGTGGCTGAATGAGGAAAAATTACTCACCATAGTAATCTTGTTTCTTCAAAGGGATCACTCATTATGATTAAACTTAATACAGTTACCCTCCTGTGTTGAACTGCCCGGAGAAATTGAATTTTATGCAAATTATGGAATTCTCAATTGGCTCATGCCACTTTCAAACTGCTGCCCTAGCAACTGTTGCACCTAGTGCTTCAGATTCTTACAGAGCCTAACTGGGTAAAGGACCCACTAGCTAAAATTAACAACATTAAATACATTTTTGCCCTTTCAGGTCAAAACATCCTTAACCAATAAACCTAAGAAACTTTAAGACCACCTGGACACCAACTGGTTAAACAAAGCGAGTCTCTACCTTAGCCTATATATGAGAAAAGAAAAACAACCTAATGCAGGGATGCAGAGCAACTTCTATAGGTTCTAGTAGGGAGGTAGGGGAGTTTTAATCATAATGAGTGATCCCTTTGAAGAAACAAGATTACTATGGTGAATATTTTTTTCTTCTAACCCCAGGAATCACTCATTATGATTAAACAATGAGACTACCAAGCAGTACCTTTGGAGGTTGGGCAGAGAACCTATTTAGGAAACAGGCTTTGCAGTAGCGCTTGTACCAAACCTAGCATCACCTCTAGCTTGTAAGTCCAGGCTATAATGCTTGTGAAGGTGTGTACGACTTCCATGTAGCTGCTTTGGCAGATTTCAGTAGTGGAATTTCAGCAGCTTATGACCCTTCAAGATAGCATTGTTCCAACATATAGAAAACGCCTGCTAAGGTAGTGCTCATTTCAGAGTGGGACCTGGGACAAATGTCATACTTTCAGCCCACCTTTTCTTCTCTCTTAGTGACAACCTAGCTCACTGTTCCAATGGTTACACTGCTGCTTTAATAATCTGGGTTTGGTTGAACAATATGACCCATTGTTTTTATAATGTTATGTGTCTTCAGTTATAGTTATAATCTCACATCTGTAGCCTTCACGTACTGTCTCTGCTGCTGTAATTGTCCCACAGGATCATTTTAATTATGGTGGGCTGTGCCCAAAAAGCTCTCATGTATGACAGTCACATGCCTTGCTGCAGTCCTGACAGTCTACATCTACAGCCCTGCCCCATTCACCTCCCTGGTTCCCTCAAAGTAGGTGATCAGACAGGCTTAGCACAATCTGCCCATCATGAAGACATGCTGAGAGAAGTGAGAATTTGGCCTCAGTCAAATGCTTGATTGTTCTGTCCTTGACAATAGATTCCCAGGGTCAAAACTGCCACTGTCCCACTAGCCAAATGCTGGTAATTTTGTATCAGGTTAGTAAGATTCTGCTTTAACTAGCCCTGCTGCTTGCACTGGAAGGTAATATTTCAATAGTACACCAAAAGGGCCAGTGGAAAAGTCTGTGGGGCTAATAGATTTTCCTAGCCACTAGCCCTAGGCTAGAGAGGCTGCAGAACTAAATTCTGATCCCTGTATTCCAGACCTTGCCCAGCACTGATGTCATGATAATGGTCTGCAGTTGCTAGTGTCTGATATTCTGCCCAGCTTGTTGAAGATGGGGACAAAATTGGTCACTTGTTAGTCCTCCAACCCCACATCTTTCCAACAGCCTCAGTACTAATGATAATGTACAAGAGGTGTGCAAATGTTTAATTCACCAGTGTAGTTAATGCGGTTAGGGACTTTGCACTACAGTAGCGGGTGATGTTCTATGCTTTGCAACTCCTATGCACTGCAAGTTACTATTTTGTAAAATGTCTTATTAAAGCAGCAGTGCAGCAAAACATTTATTTACTTAATTTTCTGCTATGTTTATAGAAATAGTGGCAGAACTGGTAATTAGTTTTCTGGATGCTTCCTATGCCGCATACCGTCTCATTTACCTTTTTGTCTGGATTCTTACCTACCACAGGTCCTCAATATTATTTCTATGCAAAATGAGACGGACATATTTTATTCTTGAGAAATAATTATTTTAAAACTGTCATAAAATTCTTAAATGACAACGAAAACTGAACATTTACCACCAAATAAAACTGGAAGACATCTTTCATTGATTGGGGAAAAAAAAAGGTGGGGTAAAATTTTAGTCCATTTTATTGCACTGCTGCTTTAATATCCCCACCCTTGTGCTACATGAAACCACCACCCTTCTCACACCACCAGTTCTTAAACAAGCAGGGTGTACATTTCAGAAGTGGGAATTGGGACAACTGCCACACAGCTTTCAGTCTTAACCCATCTTTTCTTCTCCTTGGGATGACCTGCTCACTGTGATAAAAGGTTTAAAGGGGCACTGTCAGCTTTGCCCTCGTTTTATTATTGGTACATGGGTATTGCCTCTATGCATACTGGTTACATATGGTGCATAGAATACCCTATATGCCATAATCAAGAATTCTTACCAGTTTTTGCTGTTTTCACGATCTGCTACTTTCCCTTAGTCCGCCCGTAAATCACGCTGTCACCAAATTATAAGCAAAGCCGCGTGCGATCTGACACCATGCGCCGCACAAACGCCGACTTTGCACATGTTCATATTGAATAGCTAAATGCAGCATGTATTTTCCAACGCTGTACTAGATTTGCCCTTTTAACTGAAACCGAGCTGGGAAAGACATAAATGCTTTTGAAAGCAGGCACTGAAATCTGGTCATGCGTGAAAGCAGGACGCACAAATCCCGCTACATGTGCAGAAGCATCCGCTTTCACAAGATTTTGGCTGTAAACTGTAGTTTTACTTAATCTAGCTTGGTTGATTAGCATGTCCCCTTTGTTCTTTTATTTGACCTATACTTTTTTTTTACCCAGTTGGTCAACGCTCCATACAGATAAATATTGAAATTAACCCAGAACAGGTGTCATCCTCACTTCCCCAGTCTTCTAGAACCCACCTTAACCCCACCAAAAACATTTCTAGGCAAAGTTGCTTTAGTTGCCATGTCTTTTAAAACAACCTTCCACCACTCTTGGTGCCAAATAATCACATAATATTCTGATGTTTAAAACTCCCATCCACCCCAGTCCTCTCAACTGTACATAATCATATTCAAACATCACCAGTCCCCACTGGCAGCCAGCACCCGCACTACCCCTACCATCATACAAGGAAACAACTAAGGGTGTGGTCACTGTAGACAAACCTGAAAAAGACAAAACCATCTCCTGCAGCAGAGACCAGCAGTCATCACAGATTCATTCATAATTAAACTGGTGATGATGTGCTAGTAGTAACAGCTGACTGGTCAGTGTGTTCAGAATGGTGTAATCAGCATTCTGTTTACAACTGACCCTCACTCCACTGCAGTCTCCACCTCCCTGCAACTATTCACAATGTGCCCAGTGCTGAACCTAGCTAAAATGGTCACTGTGCTTTTGGTTCAAGAAATGACTGCAAAGTTGTTGAATGTGGAAATACAGCTGAAGATGGGGGCACCTCAAATGCTGTGTCAGAGTGCAAGTATCTAGGAATCGCACTTGACCAGTCTCTTGATTTCTCCTCACTTACCATGTCTCCTGTCTCAGAGTCATACAAAACACCTGGAGACCTCTACAGCAGGGGTCAAAATTAAGTTTGTGTCCACTAGGCAGCAGGCGAGTAACACGGAAAATCCACTAGCCCTGCAGACTTTTACGTTAGCCCAGCTGATGTACTTACTGAAATATTACCTTCTCAGTACAACCCCATAGGGCTAGTTAAAGGAAGATCTCACTATCCCAACACAAAATCTATTAACATTTGGCTAGTTGGCGGTGCCAGTTCCAACCCCTGCTAAAGAGTTCTGGATTGCCTCTACTAGAGTATGATAAAATGCGGTTGAGTGGATGATCCTACCTGTAACTGACTAAGGCAATACCATCAATGCCACCACCCCTAAATGTTGTCTTAGATACCTCTCACCATCTCCCAGCCAGGGTGTTAGTCATGCTACTACTCCTGTCAGGGAACATTCATCCAAACCCTGGCCCAGTTCCCAGGAGCCCCGACTAGCACCACAGGCCCATGCATGGTCTCCATGAATATCTGTAGCCTCCTAAAAAGTTTGACTCACTACAATGCCTGGTCACCAATTAGCCCTGATGTCATCGCTCTGGTTGAGACTTGGCTGTCGAAATCCTCCCGACTCCCTGGTCTCCTTCCTGGTTTCACCCTCTTCCGGTCCGACCCGTGTTGGGAGGCAGAGTGGCGGCTGCGCTAATGTCAAGAGTCCCTCCCGTACTAGCCCTGCCTGCTCCAATCCCTTGACTCCAGGGCCCAGGCGCTTACGTCTGAAACTAACCCCGAGCTTTAAAGGACCCCTTTATCTGACTACTGCATACGTGTCTCTAGGGACCAAACGCAGGCCATTGCCTCTTACAGAATACCTTTCCTCACTACCTTCTTCCGCTGATCAAATTCTGGTGGGTGACAAAAGTCAACTGGCTCAGCCCCTCCTCCTCCACTACCCGTGACTCCTTTTCTGCAATAGACCTAACACAACTAGTTACCCAACCTACCAGGACTAACCCCAAGAGAGGCTCCAGTACCCTGCTTGATGTGGTACTCACCAACCGCCTCTAATCGGATCCCCAATGTACAAGTCCTCCCAGACTCTCTCAGCGATCACTCCCCATTCTATTCCACTGGTCATCCTCAGTCCCCAAATCCATAGCACAGTCCACATGCCAGCGGCATCTAATATCTGGTGGTCTGACAAAACTTAAGGAACTTCTGTCCCAATTGACTGGTCTCCTATACAGGCAACTCCTGACATTGACACAGCTCTCTCCTTCTTTACCCGAACTTTTAATAATGCCTGTGATATCTTTGTCCCAATGTCACCCACCGTTCTAAAAGGCAGAATGCCCCTGGTAACCCAGCTTTGATCCACCAACTCAAACACAGGGACAACTTATGGCACCTGCCACTGAGACTGGCCAGCCCAGTGACAGGCAGTTATATGCTGCCACCGAAACAAGTGCACTTGGGCCATCAGAAAGGCCAAGTCTGAGCACTATCGGTCCTCACCACAGCCTCATGGGGAACCCCAGAACCTTCTGGGATAACATTAAACAGTAAAATGGGAGTGCACACTCCCCCACCAGATCAACATTAAGCGTGATCTCTTCAGACCCAGCCCTCATAGCCAACCACCTCAACACCTCATTCACTGACCTTAGCCCTATCCTCCCTACAAATTTTTTGACCCTCCTCCCCAGCGCCTGCCGTAAATCTTTCTAGCCTTTTTTCTCTCCTCCGTGTTTCTGCCCAAGAACTTAGGCTGCACCTTGTCACTGCCCTCAAGAGTAATAGCACGGCAGTGACACCCTGATCTGTGTATCTCACGGCTGGTCTTAGACACAGTCCTTACCCTGATCACGTGCCTCATCAACCATCTCTTTGCCTGGGAAGGTTCCAACTGCCTGGAATGTCGCCACTGTCACCCCTATCTTTAAAGGTGTGATAGGACTGTGGCTAAAACTATCGGCCAATCTCCATTCTCTCTCCTCTCTCCAAGGCCTTGGAAAAAGTGGTAGCCTCTCAAATCTCAGACTACCTCTCCACCTACAATGTCCTATGTCCTGAGCAGCATGACTTCCGAGCGGGCCACAGTACCAACACAGCCCTCTTAGAGTTCTCCAACTTTCTCCATCCTCCTTGACACTGGTTCTCTGGCTGGTGCAGTCTTCATTTACCTCTCTAAAGCTTTCTACACTGTCTCCCACCCCTCCTTCTTGATGCCCTTAGTCTCTCTGGTTTTGCTGCTGGGCCTATCTCCTGGTGCACCAGTTATCTGTCTGACTGCTCACAGCGTGTAAAAATTAATGGGACCTACTCAGACATCTGTCCCATCTTTTCTGGGGTTCCCCAGGGCTCATTCTGGGCCCCTTACTATTCTTCCTTTACCTTAACACCCTTTCACACTCTTGCTCGGGAACATTCTATTGTACGCTGATGATGCAGTCATCTTTGCCTCAAGTCGTAACCCTATTGCCCTCCAGGACTCGCTGCAGAAGTCCTTCGCTGAAGCTGAGGGCTGGTTCAAGGAACATAGATTGGTGATAAATCTTAAAAACAAAACCATGTTCTTCACTCATCCTCAAAACAAGTCCTGCAACTTCAAACTCCTCATTCACTCTGGGTCCTCTTTCCCACTCTAACAAGTTTGCTCCTATAAATACCTAGGAATCCATTTTGACCCCTCCTCTCCTTCCATGGACACATCGCTGCCTAGCCACTGCCACTAATATCCGATTGGGCATCTTACATCGGTATAAACACTGCCTCCCCGGAGGCTCTTGACTAGCAGTCACCCTATCCTGTCCCTAGTGGACTATGGACTGCGGTGTATGGTGCTGCTGATCAGACTGCACTCCATAAAATTAGCACTACTCTGAATAAGGCCTGCAGGTTAATTACACAGGTACCTAAGCTAACACACACCTGTCTACTGTACACTAAAGCGCTGGTACTTGATCTTGACGAGTGCCTCAAATATCTGACCTGTACCCTTACAAAAAAGACCCTCCTTGGGCTATCCCCGCCAGACTTGACCACCACCATCCGCACGCTCTGTCCCACTAGTTCATACTGGACCTCTGGGAAAACTCTCTTGTTATCCCTAGAGCTAGGACCTCTCACGGCCAAAGAGCCTTCAGCTTTAGGGCCCCTCCTGGTTCAACACACTGCCCCTCCATCTCCAGCTCCAACTATATCTGCTTCAAAACATCCTTACGGAACCACCTTGTTAACACTGCAGGTAACTGCCACTAGTCAAAGCCGTATCAATACTGAATGACAAAGCTTACTACTAAGCTGCTAAGGACAACATAACTCTGGTATTGTTTGTATCAATCCTACCTGTACCAGCTTGTTTTTATCTATGTCTTAAGTTACTGTTATACTGTGTATTTTCGTTTGTCTTACTGTGACAAGGTACCTTTGTAAATGAGCCTATGGCTCAAAGGTTTTCAAACTGCTGTCTAAATAAATATAACTCCCTCTGCCACTTTACTCTATGCTGCCCTCACAAGACTCAGGCTTAGCACTCTATATGACTAGCTTACATAAACACAAAAACATAGAATTGACAGCAGATAAGGACTGCAAGGCCCATCTAGTCTGCCCATTTTTTCCTACCTTATGAATGTGCCATAGGCCTTTACTCTGTCAATGGCCTATCTATTCATACTCATCTGTGTTGCTCCCTTATGCCTATCCCATGCCTGTTTGAAGCCCTGCACTGTATTCATATCCACCACTTCCTGAGGTAGGCCGTTCCATGCATCTACAACCTTTTCTGTGAAAAAAGAATTTCCTCACATTACTCCTTAATCAGCCTCCCTCTAATCTCATGCTGTGTCCTCTTGTCCTGATTTTTCTTACATTGAAACATGTTATGCTCTTTCACCTTGTTAACGCTCTTAAGATGTTTGAATGTTTCGATCAGATCGCTTCTCCTCCTTGCTCTTGGATATACATACTGAGCTCCATTAATCTGTCCTCATATGTTTTCTGATGCAGTCCCTGCACCATTTTGGTTGCCCTTCTCTGGACTGCCTCCATTTCATTAATGTCCTTGTGCAGGTGCAGCCTCCAGTACTGCACACACTACTCCAGATGGGGCCTAACCAGTGTCTTGTAAGAGGATTATTACCTCACTCTTATAACTTGTGATAACCCTACTAATACACCCCAACATCCCTCTAGCCTTACCTACTGCTTTAGTGATCTGCTTTGATGATTTCAGGTCATCTGTGATGACGATGCCCAAGTTTCTTTCTTCCCTGTGATTGCCAGCAACTCCAGCCCCAATCTATAGGTAGCTTCTGGGTTTCTCTTCCTATGTGTATGATCTTGCACTTCATTGTGTTCAACCCCAGTTGCCACTCTTCTGACCATTTTGCCAGTTTATCCAGATCTCTTTTCATTCTGCCCACCCCATCTGGATCATCTACTCTGTTGCACATCTTGGTGTCATCTGCAAACAGACAAACCTTACCCTCAAGTCCATCTGCAATGTTACTGATGAAGATATTGAAGAGGACTGGCTCCAGGACTGATCCCTGACGTACTACACTTGTGACCTGCATCTCTTCTGACTGTATACTGTTTACCACCACTCTGTGTTCTGCCCGCAACCACTTTGCCACCCTGTTGACCACTGTCTGACCCACCCAGAGCCTTCCCAGCTTATTAAATCAATCAATCTTCTATGTGGAACAGTATCGAAAGTTTTCTAAAGTCAAGGTAGGCGACATCAACTGCAACCCTTAATCCACCACTCTGGTTACCCAGTCAAAGAAATCTGTGAGATTAGTTTGACAGGACCTTCTATTGTAAACCCACACTGTCTTGGATCCTGTGCTCCTAACGATTCCAGGTGTTGCACTGTCCTTTCCTTAAAGAGTGTCTCCATAATGTTGCCCACTACTGAGGTAAGACTGACTGGTCTGTAGTTCCCTGCCTCCTCCCTGTTACCACTCTTGTGGAATAGGATCACATGAGCCATTCTCCAGTCTTCTAGGACCTTTCCTGTGCTCAGAGACTCACTAAACAGTTCTGATAATGGCTCTGCTAGTTCCACCCTTAGCTCCTTTAGTACCCTGGGATGTATGACATCTGGTCACATTGCTGTGTCCACCCTGAGCTGAGCAAGCTCTTGTAGGACCCTTTCTTTTGTGAAGGGACTTGTGCACACCTCCCTCCCCTGTGTCCATGGTGCTGAGCTGTGGGTCCTGCCCACCTTCTCCTCAGTAAATACTGGGCAGAAGTATCTATTTAGGACAGATGCTTTTCCTTGGTCCTCCACACTCCCCTTATCCCCTTTGATCTTAGCAATACCCACTCTGGACTTTCTCCTTTCACTAATGTATCTATAGAAAGTCTTGTCCACATCTTTTAAGCAGCCTTAGTTAAGCTGTAGGCACTCTCAGCATCTTGGCCTTTATGGGTATAATTATTGGTTCAACAAGCTTCTAGCTACCTATGCAGTCTGCTTACCCATATTGTTAGCTCTGTTCACAATCTTCATTTCCACTCTGGAAACGTTCCTTATTCCCAGGTGCAATTTGAAGTCTGGTCAGTTGGCTCCCCATGCTACTGAATAATATCGAATTTGGGTACCTGTAAATTTTCTTTTCAGACGGCTGGTCTCCAGGCTTCATTATGCCTGGGCTCCACCTCCTGATGACATCTGTAGGCAGGACTAACATGTGCAGCGCGGGGGAATAAGGAGCCTCACATCCAGTCATTGCCAGTCATTCTTCACGCAGTCCCCTGAGGGCAGTACTACAAGAATTTGGAAACAAAAACACAACATTTACGGCATAATCGGCCCAGAGGCCAAAAAACACAACAGTTATGGTCTATGTGGTCCTGAGGCCAGCCAACTATATGCATTCTGGGAGGAATCTGAAGCCGGAGACCAGCCGTCGAGAAAGAAAATTTACAGTACCCAAGTTTAGATTTCTGGCTCTAAGCTGGTCTCCGTCTTCACTCCACCTGGGATATCCAAAAGCAGTGCATCCCTAGAGTGCTGGGTGGGAAGAATGTCAAGTGTTCTTAGGGATCCACCACCGCCTGGAGCACTCTGCGCACAAGGAAGCTTCGCTGAGGACATCACATCCAGTTTGTAGAACTCTGTAAATGTGTGAATGGATGACCAGGTGGCCGCTCTGCATAAGTCTGCTGGGGATGCTTCTCTGAAGTTCACCCATGAAGTGGCCATAGCCCTGGTGGAATGAGCTCTCACTGGACCAGGCAGGACTACTCCCACCTGATCATACGCCATAATGATTACTGATTTAATCCATCTGGCTAGAAAGTCTTTTGAAGCTTTTTACCCACATTTTGGCCTGCAGTTAAAATGAACAAGCTTGATGTTTTGCGAATAGCATCCGTTCTCTTAATATATAATTTGATTGCTCTCCTGGGATCTAGAATATGAAATTCTCTTCCTTTTCGCTTTTCGGTGAGGACAGAAGGAAGGAAGGATTAGCTCCTGTTACAGTGGAAGAGAGACATAACCTTCTGTAAAAACCCTGGATCTATCTGAGTACCACAGAGTCCTGATGAAAAACAAAGAGTGGAGGGCTCTTTGGTTGAGCCGTGCCCCCAGTTCGCTGATTCTCCTGGCTGACGAATAGCTACCAGAAAGACCACCTTCATTGTGAGATGATGAGAGAAGCCTCTTTCAGAGGCTCAAAGGGTGTTTTCTTAGGGCCTTGAGAACCAGATTAAGTCTCCAAGGCGGTATGGTTGGCTTAGCTGGGGGCGCTAGCATTGCTATTCTTAGAAACCTCCTGACATGAGGTGAGATCCCAGAGCGCCTCCTGAATCTGCCAACAAGAGTGTCTCTAATGCAGAAAAGTACAGTTATGCAAAGACTTACCGTAACAGTAGATATTCGAGACAGGCTCTTGCAGTAGGTAATTATATATAACTGGCGCGGCAGGACCCCAGGGAAAAATTTCTAGCTAGCGGTCCCTGGCGAGGGATCCCCACGCCAGAGAGCGTCGGTATAAAGGCTAGTCCCGGATGCCCACCTTCCAGTTCTTTTCCCACCAAGGCCAAAAGAGGCCGGACGCAGAGAGAAGTTGATATTTCCTCAATGGAAAAGGAGCTGAAAAAGCCTAGGGGATGGAGGGCGGAAGGTATTACCTACAGCAAGAGCCTCTCTTGAAGATCTAATTGTTACGTGTAAGTCCTTACGAACTGTACTATCTTACTCGAGGATCTTGCAGTAGGTAATTACATATAGGACTGAATCCCAAGCAGTCTGGAACAAAGAGGCACCGGAGGAGGAAAACTACTCCAAAAGGTAGTTCTGGTTGTGCAAGTCTCAAGATAGAGGCCTTGCAAAACAGCCAGCCGAAGCCTGCTCTGTGAGAGGCAACATCCAAACTGTAGTGTTTCAGAAAGGTATGGACGGAACCAGGTGCGGCAGCGCAGATGTCTGCCGCAGACACATTCTTGAAACAAGCCGTTGAGGTAGCTACTCCTCTTGTGGAGTGGCTCTGACTTGACCCGGAGGGTCTTGTTGTATTTGTCATGACAGAAAGTGATGCAATGAGCCAACCACTTAGACAGGCATTGCTTGGAAACAGCATTGCCTTCCCTTTTGTGAGCAAAAGAGACAACAATTGATCAGTCTTTCTAAGATCCTTCGTCCTATTGGGTAGTATCTCAGAATCCGTGAACATCCATAGTATGGAGTAATATTCCTTGATTAGAGTACTGCTAAAAAGGCAGGTAACTCTATGGACTGATTTAGAGTAGACTCAGCTACTACTCAGGAGAAACTTAAGATTCATGCTAAGAGTAACTCGCTCCTTGTGAAAATCAAGTATGGCATTTTACACATCGGCTGGAGCTCAGAGATTCTCCAAGCAGAAGTAATGGCCACCAAGAAGAGAGTCTTCCATGAAAGGAACTTCAAATCCGCAGAAGCTGCAGGTTCAAAGGGAGGGAGAGTAAGTTTCTAGAAAAAAGTTCAAGTCCCAAGGGGAGCAGGAGTGCGGATGGGGGCCTCAGGTGGAGGACCCCCTGAGAAAAGGTCTTAGAGACCTCCAGTTGAGCTAGCCTTGTCATGAAGGGAACATGACAGGCGAAATGGCCATGTGTACCTTCAGAGAGGAATGACTGAGACCCAGGTCAAGCAGATGACGAGATACTCCAGCAGAAGCCCCGCTGAACAGGAGAAAGGTTCCACGTTCTTGGAAGCGGCCCAGATAGTGAATCTTTTCCACTTCATGGCATAAGTGGATCTGGTGGAGGGTTTTCTGGCCTCCACTAGAATCTCCGCCACTTTGGGAGACACTCCAAAACGGGATTGAGCCAAGTCTGCAGGAGCCATGCATGCAGTTGAAGGGATTTGAGCGGATGGACCAGGGTCCCTGATCCTGGGTCAACAAACCTCGAGATAGAGGAAGAGGAGGAGGATCCTCCAAATATTGTTGTAGAAGAGAGAACCAGACTTGCCTGGGCCAGAAAGGAGCATCAGAATCATTCGCACTCCTTCTGAAGCTAGTTTCTGCAAGACTCGTGGGATAAGTGGAATTGGGGAAAGGCATAGACGAATCTGTCCTTCCAGTCTAGAGACAAGAGTGTCGCCAAAAGCGCCTCGCCTGGACAGCCCAGCAGTGAAGCAGGAAGTTTTGCGTTTGGGGGATGCGAACAGGTCGACCTGTGGTGTTCCCCAAAGTTGGAAGATATTGTCTAGGACCCGTTGGTCCAGTTCCCACTCGTGAGGTCAGAGCAGAAGAACGACTTAGCTTGTCTGCCAGGGTGTTGTCGACTCCGAACGTGAATTGCCGCGAGGTGAAGGTCGTGTTGTGTTGCCCAATCCCAAACTCTCATTGCTCCCTGCATAGAGGGTAGGACCGAGTCCCTCCTGTTGATGTACCACACAACACACATGTTGTCCATCTGGACGCTAGGTGGCCAGGAAGGATGTATTGGTGAAGGGCTTGGAGGGCTGCATAACACTGCCCTGCTTTCCGAGCACACTGATGTGGAGAGCTTGTTCTAGCTTGGACCAGGAGCCCTGGGTCCGATGAGGCCTAGATGGCTGCCCAACCTTCGCCTGAGGCGCTGTGGTTAGAGTCTGGGAGAGGGAGGATGAAAGAAAGGAACTCCTGAAACAGGTTCTCTCGAACCATCCACCACTGCAAGTCTTGAATCATCGAGAGGAGATCAGAACTGGGTGATCTAGGTCGTCCACTAGCTGATCCCATTGAAAGCAGAGTCCACTGAGAAATACTCATGTGGAGTCAAGCGCGAGGCACCGTTGGGATAGCAGCCGCCATGAGCCTGAGAAGGCGAAGGACCGACCTCGCAGAGACCATCCTGTGGTCGGACAACAGACTTATTTGGGTCTGAAGGGTGGACACCCTGTCCGGAGGCAGGAAGGCCTTGCCCGTGGTCGTATCGAGAATCACCCCAATAAACTGTAGCCTCTGGGATGGGTCCAGATGAGACTTGGAATGGTTGATGGTAATACCCAGGCAGGCAAAAACCTGCTGGGTAAGGGAGAGGCAACGCAGGAGTTCCTCCTGACGAGGCCGCCAGAGCCAACGGCCCAAGCACGGGAAAACCTGCACTCCCCTGGTACGGAGGTGGCGCCACCACTGCCAGGCATTTGTAAACACTGGGGCCAAGGATAGACCAAACGGGAGCGCCTGAACTGGTAGTGGTCCCCTGGAACGCAAAATGAAGATATTTATGGCGAAATGGGTGAATGGGAATGTGCAGATAAGCATCCTGCATATCCAGAGCACAAAGCCATTGACCCGCCGGAGGAGGCAGAAGGCTCTGCAAAGAGAGTATCCTGAACCTTTGTATTCTATGAAGATTCAAAGAACTGAGATCCAAAATTGGTTTGAGATCTCCTGTCTTTGGGACCAGGAAGAAATGGAATAGTAACCCGTCCTCGCAGATGAAGGGGACGGGTTCTGCGTGTTTCGGCAGAACAGCCAAATTTCCTCCTGGACCAAGAGAAGATGTTCCTGTGAATACGACGACTTCAGAGAGGGGTGTGGGGTGGTTTCTGAAGAAACTCTATGGAGTGTCCTCTGCTATGAGCTGGAGCACCCAAGAATCGGTTATCCTCTCCCATCCCGGAAGGTGGAGGAAAATCTCCTAATGTTCCTCCGGGAATCCGGAGGCAATGGGAGAGGAAAGGAGTCAGGTGGTGTGGGGCAGCGCCGCAGCTGAAGCACCCGCTGCTTTTTGAGTGGGGGTGGCAGCTGTGGGGCCCGGCGCTTTGTGGCTCGCGCTTCCCTGGGGTTTCACCTTGTCGATTCCGCCTAGAAAGGGATGGCGCTGCTGCTGATGGGGACGGTACATAGGAATCAACTGACTTTAGTGCGTCCCCTTCTCCTGTCAATCGGTGATGATGTCCTGACATCACCCTGAAAGCACAGACCCCGGAAAGGTGCTTCCTGGATAGCAGATTGCACCTCCAGGACCAACCCTGACACACGAGGCCAAGCATGACACGTAGGCTCTACAGCTAAAGCTGAGCTCCGCCCAGCAGTGTCCACCGCGCTATGTCGCACGTAGCATGTGTCGACTGGTCGAACGAGCAGAGTGGACGAGATCAGCCAACTCCTGCTTGACTTGGGAGTCAGGAAAGAGTCCAGTTTGGCTTCCGCCCGAGTCAGGATGGTCTTCTGGTAGTCCCCATATGGCTGACATAGTTCAGGGCCCTGATCCCAGCGTGGAGGAAGCGGTAATCTTTCTCCCATACTGGTCCAGAAGGCATGTTTCCTTATCAGGTGGTGACGAGCCAAGATGTTTGGGGTTCGTCGACCGCCGTGGCGGCGCTAATCACATCCAGTCGGCACGAGGGCTGAATCCAGAAAATCAACACTCTCTGCAGCCTGATCTATAGCCGGTTCGACTTCCTAGGAAGTGGGCTAAGGCCGACGCTGTTTCAATATTGTGGTAACGAGGTTCGCGTGAGGCTCATCCAGGGTAGCACCAAGGTAGGAGCTGTCACGGGCAGATGCAGATGTTCAGCGAGTTTCAGATGCTGATGATCTGGTTCCATGGAGTGCCACTGATGAACCTCCTGGATTTTCCTAACAACTCAGAAAGAAGGATCCTCCAGAGAAGACTTCGAGGAGTCCTTGGCCTGGGGTTTGACGGAGAGCGTGGTTCTATCTCTCGGAGCAACCATCGGAAGAGTCCGAGGAGTTCGAGTGTGAAGAGGAGGATGAAGAGGAGAAAGACTCCCTTTCCCGACCGGGAGGAATGGACCCCTTGGGAAGTCCCCGGGGAAGCGTGTCCTGCCCTTCTCTGGATCCAGATGGAAGAACCCTGGAGTCCGGAGGTGGGAGGGAGTGCCGCTCGACGACGGGAACTTGGGATCGCACTGTCGCCGAAGGCGACTCTCACCCTTTGATGAGCCGAGCCTTGGCCTCAGCCTCAGCTCACCAGGAGGCCAGAGTCTCCTGCAGGTCCACTGGCGCCACAAAGGCGGTGGAGGAGGAGAGGCGGGGATAAGGATAAGGGTTGTAACGGTATGGAGCGTGATCCAAACCCAGCTGCGGGTAGCCCGCATCGGGTACTGTGGCGCTGGGAAGCCCGCCTGGTACTGTGGCACGGATACTGTGGTCCCGGGTACACCGGCATCGAATAGGATGGAGGGTGCCCGGGGCTGCCAGAGCAGATGGCCCGCCGGTGGCCTCACGGGCGGTCCATAGTGGAGAGCCTGGAGGACGGAGGGCCCGATGGGAGCGGAATGTCTCCCGGAGTCGGAAGGCCAACGCCAGGGCCGAGGCGGAGGCCCTGACATCAGAGGGTCCGCGCCGAGCCGGGGCCCAGGAGCCGACGCCGGTCCGCGCACCAGGTGGAGAAAGGACTGACTGAGGCAAAGATCCCCAGCTTTGCCCGGGACGGAGGAAAAGTCCCAGGTTGAGTTGGGGAGAGACTAGTTCCCCAGATGGCAGCGAAGGCTGCGGGAAGCAGGCGCGATGGGCGTGGGGGTCCGTCTGCCGGTTCCTTCGCCAGCCAGGCGTCAGGCGAGCCAACATGAGGCTTAGGGGCGAGCTCCGAGAGCCAGCACCAGAGGCAGGCTGAGTAGAGTGATCGGCCTGGTCCGGTGGAGTGGAGACCGCCGCTCCCCAGAGGGTTGGACGCCTTAACCGGCCCTTTTGGGTGGACGCAAAGAGCCAACGCCTGCTTACCGGAGTCGCCCACAGTGGTAGGCTCAGAGTCTGCGTGTGTCGCATTTCAGGGGCGAGCTCCAACTGCCCGGAGGCACCTGCAAGGCCCGAAAGCGCATGCCAGACGGTGGCCAACGCACCTCGGAAATCTCCGAGGTGGCCGGCGAGGAGCCATCCTCGGAGGGATGTTACCTGCATCCCAGCGACTCCTGAGGGAGATGCGGTGGAGGAGCCCTTGTCCCGTGCCTCTCCTTCTCCTCCTCCTTCTTCCGATGGCCTTCAGGGAACTGGGCCTGCCTCAGTTTTTGAGCTCCTTCTCCATAGATCTCATTTTGTTCTTTAGAATATGGGCTTCCAGGGATTGCTGCTGCCTTTTCTGGGTAGCCGCATTGAAACTGAGGCGTGCTGGCACTTCTCGAGCGGGTGATCGGGGCCTAGGCAGAACAGGCACAGAGAGTGGCCTTCCTTGTGCGGGCCGCATCGCACTTATTCTTGTGCTTGGAGGGGTGTAGGGACGACATACACCGGCGACAGTACTGACATCAGTCGAAAAAATTATTTTTCCGTAAAACGACGAAGGTATGGCTGACGAGGCCCGAACTTTTCTGAGGCGCTGCACAAGCTAACGGTGGGAAAAGAACTGGAAGGCGGGTTTCGGACCGCCCCTTTATACCGACGTCTCCTGACGCCGGTCACCTGACGCATGGCGGTCCCTCCCAGGGACTGCTAGCTAGAAATTTTTCCGTGGTCCTACAGCCTGCCGCGCCAGTCCTATATGTAATTACCCTACTGCAAGAGCCCTCTCGAAGTAAGATCTTGAACTTGTAAGGTGGCTGGCTGCAGACCTTTGTCAAACCCTCCTGAAGAAACTGTAAAAGGACCAGGAGGGATATTGGATGATCCTGTATAGCCTTAGATTGGAGCCAGAACAAGAATTTTCTCCAGATTCTATTATATACTTTAGAGGAGGATGAGCGCCTGGAGTTTACCATCATTTCAATGACTGGAGCGGTGTGGCCTAAATCTTTGAAAGTTTCCGCTCAATCTCCAAGCCGAGGGAACAGATTGCTCAGACCGTGGTGTAGCACTGGACCCTGATGGAGGTCTGAGCTGAGCTGAAAAATAAAGGGCATTCCTCTGGCAGCTGAATGAGTAGTGGGAACCAAGGGTGGTGAGGCCATCTAGGGCAGACTAGAATCGGCTCCGCCCTGTCCCTGGCCACCTTGTGTGAGGACCCTGGATAACAGCAGAATTGGGGAAAGCATACAGGACGACGAGGCAACCCCAGTTTATGGAGAAGGCGTCCTGAGCTAGTGCTAGATTGTCTCTGCCAGGGAGCAAAACTGCTGCGTATTGGTGTTTTGTCGACGTGCAAACAGATCTACTTTGTGTTTGCCCCATCTCTATCAGAAGCTGGAATGCAGTGTCTTTCAGCTCCCATTTTCCGCATGATGTCTTGGCGTTTATCCAGTCTGTTGTGACATTTTCCTGTCCCGTATGTACACGGCCCTTATACTCGCCAGGTGTTTTTCTGCCCAATGGAAGAGGAGAAGAGACTCCGGAGCATTTTTGAACTTTTGTGCCCTCCTGATGGTTGATGTAGGCCACAGCTGTTCGACTGTCAGAATCAACACATCCCAGTTGCGTACATGTTGGCGGAGTGTATCAGGGCTAGCCGAACTGCCCTCATCTCTAGGATATTTATGCTGTGCCTTGATTCCGCTAGGGACCACATGCCCTGGGCCGACATTCGGTCCAGGTGAGCCCACCACCCTGAGGCTTGCATCTATTGTGATTCTTGTTTGGAGCGGATGGCCTAGCTTTGCCTCATCACATTTTCCCTCCAAGACCACCATGCGAGAGAGGTTTTATCTGCTGAGGAATTAAAATGAGCTGGTGCTGACTGTGCCTGGACTGGGACCATAGCTTGAGCAGATGAGCTTGAATTGGATGCATGTGCACTAGAGCCCATGGGACTGAGTCTGCCAGTGACACCAACGTCCCAATCAGCTGCATAAAGGACTGTGCCGGCAGATGAGCGGAGCTTTGGAATTTGTTGATGAGCTCCATCAGGTCCCTGAATTTCGACTCTGGGGGAAACACCTTGTTGTCCTGTGTGCTGAATACTGCTCCCAAGTGGTTCAAGCTCTGGCTCGGGATTAGGGAACTCTTCATCCAGTTGATGACAAAACCATGTGCCATGAGACACTGTACCACGTCCTTCACTGCCTGCACCGCTTGGTTTAGCTATGGAGCTTTGATGAGGATATCAAACAGATAAGGGAACAGCTTGATCCCTCAGTTCAAGGTGGGCTACCATTGCTACTAGCACCTTCCAGAAGGTTCTTGGGGCTGAGGAAAGGCCCAAAGGAAGAGTCTTGAATTGAGGTGATTGTTCCCTACCTTGAATCTCAGATATTGCCTGTGCAGGTTGTGAATAAGAATATGGAGTAGGCATCCTGCAAGTCGATGGATGCCAGAAAATCTCCTTGCAGCACTTCCTTGACAATTGATGACAGAGTTTACATTTTGAATCGCTCTGCTGCATACAAAATGATTTAGGAATTTGAGGTCTAAGACAGGTCTGTGACCTCCTGTATCTTTGAGTACAAGAAAAATAGGAGTATACCCCACCTCAGATTGGCCTATGGGGACCCATTCGACAGCCCTTCTAGCAGAAAGTCCGTGATACGCCATGTCGCTTGTCTTTTGAACAAGTTGTTTGAGATGGGAGAGGGCACCACATGAGGTAATGGGGTTTGGACTTGAACTTATCAGGTAGAATTTGCTGATAATGTCTAACACCCATCTGTCCGACGTGGTCCGCCCATTCCTGAAAAATTCTGAAAGCCTGCCCCTACTCGAGGATGGGCCCGAATGGCATCACTGCGATTTTTGGTGTTATTACCGTGTCTCTGGAGCCTCCACCCCTCGGAACTGCCTTTGAAATTCCGCTGGTTCCGAGAGAACCATGTTCTTTTCCCTGAAAAGCTGGAGCTCTGCCCTTCTTGTAACCTCTGTCATGAAAACTGCATCTTGGACCTGAAGACCACGCTTTGGCCCGACCCCTGGTCTGGGGCATATGCATCTTGCTGTTTCCGGATTCCTTCACAGCCTCCTTCAGTGCCGACCATACAGGAGGTTGCCTTCGTAGGGTGCATTCACCAAATGGCTCTTTGAGGATGCATCTGCTTGCCATGCCGAAGCTACAGTTGCAGAGCGAGGTTTGATAAACATAGTCCGCGCAGCATAAGCTGACCGACCTCTGACACATCCGCTGCATAAGCTAAGGCCAACCCCATTAATTGCAGCTGATGGATAATGGGGAGTTCTTTCTGGGTCTTCCGTGAACTGAAAGAGTAAATCCGATGCCCAGGATAGGACGGCTCTGGCGGAGAATAGGTTTCGGTGGCTGCCTTAAGGGAAGCTGCCGAGGCTTGAAAGGCTTTTTGTGGGAGGAGTACACCTTTCTGTCTACTGGGTCCCTTGAGAAGCCCGTCCTTCAGCTGGTATGACAGTTTTCTAGGTGAGGTTAGAAATTAAGGGGTCGATTCCGGGCAGTCCAACCACTTTTGGACTGTTTCTGTCAAACTTCAGAAGTTTGGAGATCCGTCGGGGAACCAGATAAGCACGCTTCTGGACCATGCCATTCTTCTTTCAGCAGATCCTCAATGGCGGGAGGTATAGGGAAGGCTGTCGTTGGTCTGGAGACAGATGCAAAGCGAGCCTGTTTCGTTGAGAGGTGACAGGAGGAGGAGGAGGAGGAGGAGAAGGAGAAGGAGAAGAGTCGAGGTGAAGCTAGGAAATGACTTTTGATGGGGAGAAAAAATAATTAAAAAAAAAATTCGGGGTTCTCCAGGTCAAAATTTCTGGCTGGGGAGTCATCGAGTCTGATGATGAATCTACTATCTCCCCCCTCAGGTGGAGGAACTGGTGACCGAGGATTCTGGGAATAACCCCTGTGGCATTTACCCTTGTGCATGCCCGTAGGTCCACTTCGTGAATGAGACCTTTCTTCCTCCTGCAAGAGTAATGGTGACTGTCCTCAGATGATCTGCCCTTCTCTGGATTTCTTTTTCTTGTGGAAGCGATGAGAGGATAGACCTCCTTCATCAGAAGAGGATGGGGAGGGGTCCTTTTCTTTAGCCTTCTGTGGGGTCTCCTGTCCGGTGAGCCTGGAGGCTGCCATTCAAAGGAAGAAGGGTCAATAGCAAAGGCCCTATTCAGCCTATCAGTTCGGGTATCTCTGGACATTGCTGTTCCCTAGAGGCAGCCAGTCATTCAGATCTTTCTGGAACATATGATTGCTCACGCCGACCTGGAAGTAGCAGTCCGGTCAGACCTCTCTTGGTATTTGCCTGTGACGAGAGAGAGGTTACGCCCACTGAGCCCTCCCTACTAGCAACCGCTGCCTTTTCACATGTAAGGCAGAGAAAGCCAGCAAAAGTGATTAATAGTGGGGACTTACAGCACTGACATTTATTTCCCTACTGGATTTTTCTGAGGCCATTGCCTTGCTTCTCTAGACAATATGATACCCCCCACCAGTTAGAGAGTGTTAACCCTTAGCACTGGTTATCCTGATCCTCGTGAAGCACTGCTTCCTGACCACCAACAGAAACCTGGCAGAGAGAACTGCCCTTGACTCTGAGCCCCTTGGCTACGATGGGAGGCCAAGCCAGCTCAGTGCTGCCGCTGTGAGGAAAAGCCTCTCTAGCCTTTTCAACAAGGTACAATGAGGCGAGGAGCTTACTGGCGTGATGAGGTGTACGCCTATGCCTTCCCAGATGGAGAATCCGCTGCTCAGGGAAGCTGTGGACGAGCGGTCTAAAGCTCTCGAATGACCGCCATCAGCACAGAAAGAAAAGCACTTAACCGAACCGGAAAGCCCAATTCCCTCCACAGTCACTATATGTAGCACTGAAGCTCCACCTCTGGCCATATATGTAGCTGCTGGGATGTAGCCCTGAAAGCGGCCCTCATGCCAGGGAAAAAGGCCTCGAGGTAGTTTCATGTAGGTGGGGCCAGTCTGTAGCTTGCAAGGCTGAGACTGGATCCCACCACTGAAGATTACGATCGGAACCACCGATCCCCAAGGATAATGTCTCAAGAAAAACTTACGGCCTCTTCAGCCCCTGCCACAGTGACAGGGCTTCTGCTAACGTTGCCTGCTTCAGTGAAGGCAGAAGTAAACTGGCAACCCACCGATGTGCAGGGCTCTATCCCCCCGCTGCACAACGTTAGTCCTGCCTACAGATGTCATCAGGAGGTGGAGCCAGGCGTACAAAGTCTGGAGACCAGCTTAGGAGAGAACTAGCTTTTGCTGCCCACCGACCAGGCCTTCCTTGCTAAACAGTCTCTTAGAATTATGCTTATATCAGCCGGTGGCGCAGAGGGTTGAGGCACTGGAGCGCCACACCTCGCGCACGCCGGTGACTAGAGTTCAGAAATGAGCCTCGGGTTGCTGTGGGTTGGCTGGGGGCATGGTGCAGGACTGAGCTGCCGACAGGCAGCTCTCCTCCCTGGGAGGAAACTGCAGTCTCCCATGCTCTTGGCTAGTGGTAGTGCCAAGCCCAGTGAGAGAGACTGCGCTAGACCAGGTGGAGGGAAGAGACAGTCACAATAGCCACGGGGTGTGTACTTGCCCCATGGGGAATGTCTGAGCCGTGTTCTGGGGGGCAAGAATAGAGGAAAAAACAGAAAAACTGCTATGTCTCCCCAGTGTCGAGCAGGTGGGGCGGCAACAGGAGCTAAAAGCTCTATAGGAAAAAAAAAAAAAAAGAAGAAAAATTATATGATATTCCACAGCGATTGCATCGATTTATTCCTGTGTTCATACTTCTATGCTTTGTGCATCCTGTATTCCTCACACCCTGTTGTATTTTGTACCCATTATTGTACATATTGCAAAACTTATTGCATCACTTTGTATTACTGGTATCTTATTGTATAAAAGTCTGTACTGTTACTTGATCTGACCTTGTATCCCCACCCCAGCTGAATCTGTTGACAAGATTCTTGCTGCAGTATGTTTACCTAGTGAAACAAAATTTCATTAAATAACTCGGTATATAAAATAGAAGATCTATCATTGGCTTTAGTTGATCCCTTGCATTTCCCACAATGTAGGGACAGATACAAGCATGAAATGCAGCAGTTTGTCATTGTCATGTTTTGGAGCGGAGGGGTTATTTAGGCCATTTAATGCATTGTCCACAACAGAGTAATGAAAAACTGCCAATTACTTGTTATGGATGTATTTCAATGAGAGGTGAAATAATCTTTTAATTGTAATAAATGTGGTTGTCTGTCTGCTTGAAATTCAGACCAAGTGTGCAAACTTTCAGACATGGCCCCACCAGTCCCACCATAAGTATGAATCACACAGAGTTATCTGAGAGACTGTCAATTACTAGTCATACTCACCAAGTAATTTACACATACACCTTCTCTCTCACTGTGACTGTCTCTGTGGCAGGCTGCTGCTTATAAAGAATCCAGCAAGTTCAATTCAGCACAGCACGAGAGATCGAAATGGACCAATGAACTTGTAACACAACTTGAAATGAAAAAACCGACACTACTTCTTGAATAGAATCAGTTAATTAAGCAATACACCACGGGTTAGGATGCAAGGATTTGCTCGACGCCTGGGGTGTTGTCTGCCGCCGAGGCGGAGCTGAAGACCAACACCCAGGGGTAGGTAAATCCTGGCATCACCAATATCCTCAGTGGGAAGATACTGCTATTACACAATGTTAATATTTTGTGTTTAATAAATTTTTTATTTAGTAATTTTTTTTTTTTATTTTAAATGGGAGAAATAGTGAAAGTGTTACTATGCCAGAGAAAATAGTCCATTTGGTGGAGATTCGGACCTTGTTTTTCTAAGGTGGTGAGCAGTTCTTTAGCTCCAACCTCCAACATACAGTGTAGGCTCTCAAAATTCCGATCACTAAGTCAGTTTTCAAAAATCATTATCTATAAGAAAAATATAGGAAAGCTGCTACTTTCTGTTTCGTCATTCAGTAGCGTGAACTCACTTCCCTACAACACTTATTCGGAATCGGCAACAGTAGCCCATTCTGACACTGTATACATAAAAAAAAAAAAAAACCATACTTGCAGTGCTATTGGCTCTCTTGAGGTTAAGGGCGAATCTGACTCGATAACACAGGCACGATCACTGTCCGTTTCCCGCATTCCACTCGCTGCTTTCCTTCTGGCATTACCCCATATCCATTTGTACCCGGAATCTGTGATTTTAAATGTGGGAAAATAAAAATTCAGCACACGCCTAGACTTCACTGAACAGCGCTAACACGTAGGTGCAGTTGATGAGGAAGAGATAACTGGTGGCGGAGTTAGAGAGGAGCGTAGCTGGGAGGTGAATGTAAATGAGAAAACGATGGAGACGAGGAAACTAAGTAAATGGAGGAACGAGGATGGAGGGAGCAACTTTGTTATTTCGTAGTCAAGTTTATGTAACGTAAGGAATGTAAGTTGTGTGCACGCTTGAAATGAGTTGAGGTAGTGGAGTTTGGGACGGTGTTTAGCGGGTATTCTTGTGTTTCAGAGTTAGGGCTACGATGGTCAGAGCGATATTTAAATTAGTTATTGATGTGGCTGAAGGATGGCTGGTACCTCTTCACGGGTAATTGTAGATTTTACAACAGGAGAGGGGTAGCCAATCAGGATAGAGTATTTAATGCTCTGTTTTCATGCCCATTGTATAATTAGCAATAATACCTTACTGGGCTAATGGACAGCTTAAATTTACAAGCTTTCAAGACAGTTGCAAGTCTTCAGCAGATATTAAGGTACTGGATACACTATTGGGAGATGGCAGCAATTTTTAAACTTGTTACCCAATAAAAGAATCATCTCTACCAAACAGTCTCGCAAACCAGGATATTTAAGGTGTTATTGATCACTAACAGTGCTACACTGAAAGTGACAGTTAGTGAGGCACTAACTCGTTAATGAGCAATACTAACATATGCCAGGGAGCCTATGTAAATCACCTGACTGCACTCTGCATACAAGCCCTGGATACTCACAGATTTGTGGAGATGTTAACCAGCTGTTCATGCCACACTACTTAAACACCTCCCCAAAACTTGGCACCAACTAAGTCCATGGTGGCACGCCACCCTCAATCACTGTACAGATGTTTTCAAATTAATGACCTGCACAAAGATGGAGTAACTGACTTCAGGGGCGGATTTTAAGGAAATGGGAAGGATCCTTAAGGAGTATTTGGATGTGATTGGGTCAGACATGGACGCGACAGTAAATGAGAAATCATCAGGAGAAGGGTGCAGGATGCTACCAGCACCTGTGCAAGAGTAAGACGAAAATCACGGTAGGGCCGAAAACCCTGCTGGTGGACCAGGGAGGTCCAGGAGGTGGTGCAGGAAAGAAGGCAGCCTATAAGCAATTCAAGTGCTCAAGGAGTGAAAGGGATCGAGGGAGTATGAGCTGATGGCTAGAAGGGCCACTAGGGTGGTGAGGGCGGCTAAGGCAAGGAAGGAGCAGAACCTGGCCAGGGAAATTAGGAGAGGGAACAAGGGTTCTTTAGATACACTGGGGAAAAATGAAGGGTGAAGGGGCAGATTAGCAGGATTAAAAAACAGGGAGAGATGGGCACAAGACCGGGGAGCAGGCTGAGATACTAAATGAGTACTTCACCTCAGTTTTCACAAGGAAAATGGAGGTGCTACATCATATATGGGAGGAGACAGTGATACTGGGGGAGAGACCTTACCGATCAGGCGGGTCTGGGAGGCATCACTGGCAGGAGGGGAAGGCTAAGCAGGGGAAGAGGTAGGAAGTGGAAATCACAGCAGAGACAGTGAGGGAAGCCCTGAGGTCCCTTAAGATGAAGAAAGCACCAGGGCCAGATAAATTACATCCCAGAGTGCTGAAGGAACTTGCAGATGTCCTGGCGAACCCCTGGCGGCTTTTCACCATCTCTGAGGACAGGTGGGTGCCCCAGGACTGGAAGGTGGCACAAATAGTGCCTATCCACAAGGGGTGGGATCAAGGAGGTGGCAGGGAACTACAGGTCTGTTAGCCTGACATCGGTGATGGGCAAGGTGATGGAGGGCACTGTCAAGGGAGGAGGCTGGACCTGGGAAAAGTCAGAGTGCCTGGATAATAGACAGCATGGATTTGTCCCGGAAATCGTGTCAGACAAACCTTGTGGAGTTCTATGACTGGGTGACGAGTGCCTTGGACCTGGGTAGACCAGTGGATATCCTCTTTCTAGACTTCAGCAAGGCATTTGACTCTGTTCCTCATGGGGCCTGTTGGATAAGCTGGGAGAAATGGGGGTGGGAAACCAGAAGATCAGATGGATAGGCAATTAGCTCCAGGACCAGACCCAGAGGGTCGTGAGTTGGCGGATAGTCTCATTCCCAAGGAGGGTCATTAGGGGAGCCAGAGGGATCAGTCCTGGGCCCTCCTGTTCAACGCCTATGTCTCTGACGTAAGGACAGGTATAAGGAGGAAATGAATCTTTGTGGATGACTCAAAACTGTGGACGGTGGTGGATGGAGAAGAGGGAGGATGGCCTACAGGGAGACCTGGAGGCTCTGGAAAGATGGTCTAGAAGTGGAAGCTGAAGTTCAATGCAGTGAAATGCAAGGTACTGCACCTGGGGCCAGAAACCCGGGCCAAGTGTACACCCTGGGTGGGAGAATGCTACAAGTCTCGATGGCTTAGAGGGACCTGTGGGTGGTGGTGGATGTCAAGATGAACAACTCGAGACTTGTAGGAGGCAGCAGTCAAGGCCAACAGGATGCTAGGATACATCACTAGGGGATCACCTCCAGAAGGAGGGAAGTGATACTCCCTCTGTAAACTTCTTGGTGAGGCCACACCTCGAGTACTCGTGCAGTTTGAGGCCACACTTAGAGAGGGACATTAAACTCCTGGAGAGGGACCAGAGGAGGGCAACCAAAATTATTTGGGGTTTGGGGACAGGACCTATGGGGAGAGGCTCAAGAGCTAAATATGTACAATTGGAAGAGATTGGGGACATGATCGAGGTCTTCAGGTACATGAAGGGGGTAAATGAGGAGGAGCAGTCAGGGGTGCTTGAAGGAAGGAGGAGGGGCAACTAGGAGGGCATGGGTAGAAGCTGGAGGGGAAGATTCAGGGAGAAAGGAGGAGGTGCTACTTCACTGAGAGGGTGGTGGAGCCATGGAATGCACTGCCCAGGGGCTGGTGGAGGCAGAGACGGTGGAGGGTTCAAGAGGGGTGGGACAGGTACAAGGGAAGGGTTCTGGAAGCAAAATCCAGTGCAGCGAGTTATCCGGAACTGGGAAGGGAGAAGCCAGAGAAGGCGAGGGGGCAGCAAGGTCAGTTCCCAGGGTGGGGCTGACCAAACGAGAGACACGAAAGACCGTTAGGCCTATTCTACTGGCATTTTAGTATGTTAGTATTCTAGTGCCTCTGCCATCGCTGTTGCCATGTATAACAAACCATTCCCTGGTAGTCTAATGACCCCAACCCCATGGCCCCCATCACTGAGCCCATTTCCAAGCAGATGCTACCCCACCCTGCTGGAAAACTACAGAACTCGCTCCCCAGCAGTGGTTTATTAGCCTAGTCTAAGTAAGTAAGCAAGCAAGCAATAATACCCGACAGGGTGGGCAGTGTGTCAATACAGGACTGCCCAGGGACATAATGAGGCCTGACGCCGCAGGCAGAGGGCCTTATAGCCCTGAAGTGTCCGGTATTGCCCATATTGCACACCTATTGGGCTTAGAACATGGGCTACCTGTAGCATTTTTATACAGGATTTAGAAATAAATTAACTTATTTCTTACTTTTTTTATTAAAGTATTTCTAGTAAAGTACTCCTGAACTGTTCCCTCTCCTGTTGCACTCCTCCACACAGAGCCATTCTCTTGTATCCCCAAAACAAATAAAAAGCCCATTTTCTAAAAGGTACATAGGTGTATTTGGCTAAAAGTGCATTTTAAAACAGCCTGCCAATGGAGACATTTGGCAGCATTCAATAGATAAAATAAAGAAATGTTAGTTTCTCTGTCAAAACACTCGGCTGGCTCTTGAAGAAATTACGATTACATTGCAGGTAGGCTCACCCTTCCTTACCATCCCCTTCCCACATACAGATGTGGTACAATTTGGTAGTTTTTCCTTTTTTTTTTTTATATATGCAGTTTACTTGCCGACAGCCTGGACATTCGGCTGCTAAACGCTCTCTCTCTCTCTAGCGTGCGGACACATCCCAGTCCATACTGCTGTTCAGGTCTGTAATTAAGACAGATTTAAAAAAAAAAAAAAAAAAAAAGATGAGCTGACCAGACTGCTTAGTGCCAGAAATATTTTAAGTAGCTTAATTTTCAGGAGCCACTGGGCAGCCGGTTGAGGAGCAAGAGCGCATTCTGCTCTTGGAGAGCGGGCTGTCAGTTATCACAGTAGCACCAAGTATGGGGTACTAAGTAAAATAAAACAAAACAAAGTATAATGAGAAATGAGCCCATTACAAGATGATGTACATTTCATCAGGCTGGCACTGAACTACTGAGAGTTGGGTGGCCAGTGCCTTAATTTTCGGGAGCAACTGGGCAATCAGAGAGGCGAGGCGAGGTCTGCTGTTGAGAGTCTGGCTATCAGGACAGCACCAAAATGGGACATTAGTGTACTGAAAATAAAAAATGTGTGGCAGAAATAAACCCATCAGGGGTGATGTGCATTTCCTCAGCAGCTGGCACTGAACTTCTGAGCACTAGATGGCCAGTTCTCTTGCCAAGCAGCAGAAAAAAGAAAATAATTACTTACCATAGTAATCTTGTTTTTCTGAGTGATACTCAGGTATTCATAACTTTCTGCAATAAGCCATCTAAGCAGAACTGCCCGGAGAAATGGAACATATGCAAATGATGGAATCTTTGCATGAGCCACTTTTCAATGCTGCATTCTACTAACTGCCTTAGTTCTAAAACCCTCAGATTTCCTGTAAGCCTGGAAAGACAGGCCCACGAGGACCAAGTGTAATAATAATATTAATCATAATATTAATAACAGTAATAATAATAGTAGGCACTCCTTAACATCCAGAAAGGCCTCCAACTAGAGGCATAACATATGAAAGAATACCCCTGAATATCAGAACCACCCAAAAAAACAAAAGAAGGCAACAATAGTGAACACAATCACAACATATGTGCCAGAAGTGGCATTTATACCTAAGTAGTGTTCCCATTTACCCCCATCTGTACTTGATTCAAGTACAAATTATTAAATTCAGTACATTTTTACGTGAAGGGGTACACTGTACCCCCATAATTCTATTTAAGTATATGTACCCTACAAAATGTTGTACAAATGGTAGAACGAACCGTGATAATTTATTTTGTACCCTGAAAATTTTTGGAGGGGTGCAGCACCCCAGATCTGCAGCCTTAATGGGAACACTGCCCCTGAGAACACAGTATGTAGGAGTGCAGAGGCTAAAAGTTATCAAGAGGAGGTTGGTGGAATTTATAAATACCTGAGTATCACTGGGAAGAAACAAGATTACTATGGTAAGTAATTTTTCTTCTAACCCCAGTAATACTCAGGTATTCATAACTTGCTGCAGACTACAAAGTAGTACCACTGGAGGTGGGCACAGAACTTTTTGAAACAGACCTTACAGGACTGCTATGCCAAACCTAGCATCATCCCTGAACTGAGTATCCAGTTTATAGTGCTTCATAAAGCTGTGCACTGTTCTCCAGGTAGCTTCTTACAGATGTCCACCATGGGAACATCCCCAACAGCTGCCATGGTAGCAGCTGTGCCCCTGTGGAATGGGCCCTCAACCCTGTTGGAGGCTCCTTTCCAGCCTTTAGAGTAACAAAAAGATGGATAATATCCAGTTAAAAAGGACCTTTTGATGCTGGGTTACCCATTCCAACATTTCATAGGTCGGAACAGCCGCTTTTCTGTCCTGCCTATGGACTTTAGTGACCATCGGATAGTAGCCAAGAGCCCTTTTGACATACAGACTATAAGACTCCTTTCACCTGAACTATAGTGTTCAGTTAAAAAATAATGGTTTGGTTCAAAGGGAAATCGAAACCATTTTAGGAAGAAACTTCCTGTTTGTTCTCAGGACCACCTTGTTTCTGTGGAATGAAATGTAGCCCTGTTCAATGCAGAGACTGGGCGCACTGATTCTGCTGGCAGAAGTCATTACCACAAGGAAAACTATTTTTCTTGCGACATATCTAAAATAAACTGAAGACATAGGCTCAAGGGGACCCATGAGCCTAACTATACACACATTTAGGTACCATGCTGGCACTGGTTCCTATGAAGGGGGTGTGCAAATGGGCTAGGCCCTTTAAAGAACCTTTTGAAGATAGGGTCTGAGGCCAGAGAAACGTTCTGTCTAACTGAAAAGTAAGCAGATGCTTTTAAAGGTACTGGATTACAAGCCCAGTGAATGCAAATAGGTGGGATAGTTCAGCACAGTTGGGACACCAGCCTGTGTGCTGATATGGGCCGAGCCTTAAACAGCCTTTTAAAGATAGTATCTGAAGCCACTGAAACATTTTATCCAGCTGATATGCAAGCAGATGCTGCAGCTAGGTGGACCTTGAGGCTGGACTGCAAGTCCAATGAATGTAAATAGGTATGATAGTTAGCACAGCTGGAACCCCAGCATGTGCTGGTACCAGTTTCTAGCTGAATATCAAATAGAAAACCTTTTCCATTTTGAAGCATATATTTTCTTAGTGGAGGACTCCTGTAACCACCTAAAATGTGCAAGACACTTTCAGAAAGATGCATGCCTGCACATTGTAGGCCTTCAAGAGTCATGCCTTGAGCCTGAGTGACCTGAGGTTTGGGTACAGGAGCCTCCCTTGGTTGGAGGTTAGCTGATTGTGCCTCAGAGGAAGGTGTATTGGTTCGGACCCAGACATGAAGAGTAGCAGAGAGTACCATGGCTGCCTGGCCCAGTCTGGTGCCATCACTGATGCTGACTCGGACCTGTGCTTGAGAAATGCTCCATACACCAGAGGGAAGGAAGGAAGAAAATATGAAGGTGCTTTCCTGACCAACTCAGAGAAAGAGCATCCAGAAGGACTGTTCCCAGATCTGGTGGTCTGCCATAGTACTGTGGCAGGTGGTGGTTCTGGTGGGACATGAACAAGCACCTCTGGGGTGCCCCACCTCCTGAAGATCACTTGCACCACCAGACTGTTCAAAGCCATTAGTGATGGGACTAGCTGATTTGAGACAGGGTATCTGCCAAGGTATTGTCCTTGTCTGGCAGATGTATAGTCTGCAGGGACCCCTGAGCATGCTAGAACCCATATTTTCATGAGTCCTGTGCAGGAAGGACTTGATATTGTCCATCCCTTCTTGTTTATGTAGTACATTGTGGTGGTATTGTCTGTTCTGACCTACACCACATTCCCTGTACTAATTGTGTGAAAGCCTTTAGTGCAAATAACACTACCCTTAGCTCCAGCAGGTTTCTGTGCAGGAGTGGCTCTGCACTTGACCATGTGTCTGGGAGGTGTGAACCCCAGATGGGCACCCCACTCTAGTAAAGATGCATCTGTTGTCAGAACAACTGATGGGGACTCTTGCTGAAAAGGAACCCTTTCCCTTAGGTTGGTTCCCTCTTTCCACCATTGGAGGACCTGTAACAATGTTTTTGTTACTAGAATTAGTTTTGAAAGAGGGTTGTTTCTCCGACACCAGTGAGTCCTGAGGTGAAATTAAATGTCCCTCATCTGTAACCTGATTCCAGGACTGTGCCAGTGGCAGGTGCCATATGGCCAGTAGCTGAAGAAACTGTCTTGCAGTTTTTGATTTATTCAGTCTGAATGAGACTGCTAATCAGTGGGATACGTCTTGACCTGCCTTCGCAGGGTATCTAGCTCTGTTCCTGTAGGAACGTACAGTCTGAGCAGGCTGAGGACAGACTTTCCAGATGTATCAGGAAAGTACAGTTACATAAGAATTTACTGTAACAGTATATCTTCGAGAGGCTCTTGCAGTAGGTAAGTACATATAGGACTGACCGGTAGGTGTCAGGACCCCATGGAAAATTTCTGGCTAAGCGGTCTCTGGCGGGGATCGCCTTACGTCAGGTGACCGGCGTCATGCAACGTCAGCATAAAGGGGTGGTTCCCCACGCCCGCCTTCCAGTTCTTTTCCGCCAAGGGCCAAAAGGCAAGAGACGAGAGAGAAGCAGATATTTCCTTTCTGGAAAAGGAGCTGAAAAGCTAAGGGGATGGAGGGTGGGATTTAGATATCTACTGCAAGAGCCTTTCTCAAAGATCTACTGTTACAGTAAGTTCTTATGTAACTGTACTATCTTACTCGAGAGGGCTCTTGCAGTAGGTAATTACATATTAGGACTGAATCCCAAGCAGTCCAGAAAAGGAAAGGCACTCGGAGGAGGAAAACAATCCAACTAATGGAACCTCAGGCTGAACAGGTCTTATGAAAGAAGACCTTGGAGTACAGCTAACCCAAAGCCTGCTTCACGGCAGGAGGCGATATCGAAACTGTAGTGTTTCGTAAGGTATGGACAGGACAAGGTGTGCTGCATGCATAGATGTCTTCTGCTGACACTTTCTGAAATACGCAGAAGCGGCTACTCATCTCGTGGAGTGCCCTCCAACTTGACCCGCATTGCCTTGTTGTACCTCGTCATATTGTCGTAACAGAAAGTGATACAATGAGCCTACCATTTAGACAGGCATTGCTTGAAACGGCATTGCCTCTCTTCTGTGACCAAAAGAGACAAAAAGCTGATCAGATTTCCAAAGATCCTTAGTCCTGGTGGTATAGTATTTCAATATTCTATGAACATCCAAAGTAAGTTTGATTGGAGGTTGCATAAAGAAAGCAGGTAGCTCAATGGATTAATTCAGCGAGATTCCGCTACCACCTTAGGGAGAAACTTAGGTTGGTGGCAGAGCCACACATTCCTTGTGAAAATCAAATACGGGATTTTGAACATCAAAGTCTGAAGCTCGGAAACCATTGAGCTGAAGTAATGGCCACTAGGAAGTGTGTTTTCCAAGAGAGAACTTCAAATCTGCTGAGGCTGCTGTCTCGAAGGGAGGCAGAGTAAGCTTCTAGAACAAAATTCAGATCCCAGGGAGGAGCAGGAATGCAGATGGGGGTCTCAAATGGAGAATCTCTGAGGAATGTCTTAAGAAACTTCCAACTGAGCAAAAGTCCCATCTCCAAAGGGGACATGATAGGCTGAAACTGCTGCCATGTGTACGTTCTCAAAGAGGAATGGCTGAGACCCAGGTCAAAGAGATGATGCACGTAGTCAGGACTCTTTCAACTGGGCAAGAGAAAGGTTCAAAGTCCTTTGATGAGGCCCAAATCGAAAATAGTTTCCACTTCATGGTGTAGGTGGACCCAGGGAAGGCTTTCTGGCCTCCACCAGAATATATGTTACGAGTTAAGAAACCTAAACTGCGCTTTAGTTACATCCTGCAGGAGCCATGCATGTAACTGAAAGGATTTGAGTCCTGATGAACAAGGGTCCCTGATCCTGGGTCAACAAGTGCTGTGACAGAGGAAGAGGAAGTGGAGATTCCTCTGAAAATTGTTGCAGAAGAGAGAACCAACTTGCTCTGGGCCAGAATGGAGCAACGACGATCATCTGGGCTCCTCTGTTCTGAGCTTATGCAAGACCCTGAATTAAGGGAATTAGAGGGAAGGCATAGATAATCTCTCTCCCTCCAGTCGGAAGACAGAGAGTCCCGCCAGAAAATGTCTCCACCCTGAGCACCGAGCAGAAGGCGGAAGTTCATGCTTTGAGGAGACACAAACAGGTCTACCTGAGGGATTTCCAGAGCAGGAAGATGTCATCTACTACCTCTTGATCCAGTTCCCATTCGTGGGCTCTGGCTGAAGACTGACTGAGGTGGTCTGCCAGCGTGTTTCTACTCCCAGAACATGAACTGCTGTCAGCTGAAGGTTGTGCTGGACAGCCCAACTCCAATTCTCATTGTTTCCCTGCCGCGGGAGGGTAGGAGCAGTTCCTTCCTGCTTGTTGATGTACCAGAACACACACACATGTCAGTCTGGATGGTTAGATGACAATGAAGAATGGAGGAGTGCAGGCCTGGAGGGCATACACAGGACTGTTTCAGTTCGAGTACATTTATGTGCAAAGTCTGCTCGAAGCTCTGGACCAGCTGCCCAGAGTCCTGTGAGACCCTAGATGGGCTCCCCAGCCCTCTCCTGAGGCATCGTTGTCAATGTCTGGGAGGGGTTCGATATTGAAGTGAACGCCCAGCAAAGGTTCTCTTGCACAATCCACCACTGCAAGTCCCTGACCATGGGATCAAAGACTAGAACCTCCTGGTCTAGGTCATCCAGTGTTTGGTCCCATTGAGACCAAGCATCCACTGAGAGATCCTCATATGAGCAGGCGCGAGGGACTGTCGGGATAGTAGCTGCCATGAGCCCGAGGAGGCGAAGACTAACCTGGCACCGACCCTTCTGCAACTGGACAGCAGACTTGTTTGAGTCTGAAGGGTGTCCACCTGTCTGGAGGCAAAAAGGCCTTGCTGATGGTTGTGTCCAGGATCGCCCGATAAACTGGAGTCTTTGGCATGGGACCAAATGGGACTTGGCCTGGTTTATGGCGATACCCAAGCTGGTGAAAACCTGCAAAGGAAAGAGCGTAGAAGTTCCTCCTGGATGGGGCCACCAGGAGCCAGTTGTCCAGGTATGGGAGGGAATACCTGCACTTCCTGGGAATGCAGGTGGGCGCTACCACAGACAGGCATTTGGTAAACACCGAGGAGCCAAGAAAGACCAAATGGGAGGGCCTTGAATTTGTAGTGCCTCCTGAAACAAAACCGAAGGAATCTGGGCGTGGAAGGGCATATGGGGATGTGCAGGTAAGCATCCTGCATATCCAAAGCACACAGCCACTGTCCCTGCCAAATAAGCGCAGAAGGCTTTGCAAGGAGAGCATTCTGAAGCATTTGTACTCCACGAACATGTTCCAGGAACTGAGGTCTAGAATAGGCCTCACATCTCCAGTCTTCTTTGGAACTAGGAAGAAATGAGAATAGTAACCTGTCCCCCAAAGGTGGTGTGGAACTGGTTCTATCGCTGCTTCAACAGAAGGGAGAAGATTTCTTCTAGGACCAAAGGAAGATATTCGAGGGAGCAAGGCGACTTGGGGTGGCCTTTGGGGCGGTTTCTGAAGAAACTCGATTGAGTGTCCTCTGCGATCAGCTGGAGCACCCAAGCATCTGATGTTATCCTCTCCCAACCCAGTAGATGGAAGGAGAGCCTCCACCTACTGGTTCCTCTGGAGTGTCCAGAGGCAGGTGGGAGAGGAGAATCAGGAGGTGTGGGGGCAGCACAGCAGCCGAGGCTCCTGCAGCTTTTTGGGGCAGGGGTCTTGGTTGCTGGAGGGGCCCCGATGTGTTGGCCCACTTGCCCGTGGTTTCGCCTTTGGCCAAAGTAAGTCGATGAAAAGGGGCGATGCTGTCCCTGAGGGGTCTGTACAGACAGTTCACGGACTTGATGCAGTGCTCTTCTCCTGCAGGTCAGTGATGATGTCCTTGACATTACTGCTGAACAGCACCAAACTCCTGAAGGCCGCATCCTGAATAGCAGATTGCACCTCCGGGACCAAACCTGACACCTGGAGCCAGGCATGGCGCCAAGACCTACGTTGAAAGCTGAACTCGTCCAGCTGCGTCCCACTGCGCCTTAGGTGGCACGGGCATGTGCCGACTGGCTGAACGAGCAGAACGGACAAGGTCACCCACTTCCTGTCTCGCCTGTGACTCAGCAAGGGAGTCCAATTTAGATTCTACCTGACTCAGGATAGTCTTCTGGTAGTCCCCCATATATGCCACATAGTTCAGGGCCCCAATACCCAGGGTAGAAGAAGCATAAGCCTTCTTCCCATACTGAGTCCAGAAGCAGAGACTCCTTGTCAGGCGGAGATGAGCGAGATGTTTGGGGTTGAGCGGAGGCGGCCATGAGAAGCGCTAATCATGACCAAGTATGCCTTTGGGTGTAGATTCAAAGAATCTACACCCTCGGGAGCTTGATATAGCCAGTTGCCTTCCTCAGAAGGAGGGCTAACACGGACAGTTGTTTCCCAATAGTGGAAACAAGGTCTGCGTGAGGCTCTGTCCAGGGTGGAATCAATGTAGGAGTGGTCTCGGCAGATCCAAGTGGGCAACGAGCTTCTTACGCTGTGGATCTGGCTCCAGAGATTGCCACCGATGAACTTCCTGTATCTTTTCAAGCAACTCCAAAGAAGGATCCTCGAAGGGACTTTGGAGGAGTCCTTGTCCTGAGATGTTCTGGAGTTTGGGGCTGCGCATCTGGATGGAGCACCCCCTGAGTCAGAGTCAAAGGTCTCAGACAGAAAGGAAGATTCCTCCTGATGCGGGGAGGAACGGTCCCTTTAGGAAGCCCTCTGGCAAGTGTATCCTCTCACCCCTGGCACCCGAGGGTTCACCTCTGGTGTCGGGTAAGGGAGGAGTCTCCCATCTCTGTCGTGGGGATCCTGTGCAGGGTCCGGTGCCGGTAGGCAGCTCTCCGCCTCCTGGTGAGCTGAGTCTTGGACTCAGCCCACCAGGCAGCCAGAGTCTCCTTCGTCCACGGTGGCTGTGGTGGGGGCAGCGGAGGAGGAGGGGATACGGATATTGGGGGTATCTGTATTATGAGTATCCATAACCAGGCGGCGGGAAGCCTGGTGTCAGGAATTGAGGCGCCGGGTACCACGGCGTCGGATACTTCGGTACAAGTAGAGCGGCACCAGATTTAACAGTGCCAGATACCCAAGCCAGGGCGCTGACGGAGCAGAGGGCTCTGGGACAGGCCCAGTAGGCGGCCAGGTGGCAGGTGGCCCCGCTGGCGCCGGCCCGCGCTGAGCCGCGCGGCCGCGCCTGAGGATCCGCATCAGAGGGTCCAGTCCTGTAGGAGGGAGCCCCGATATCAGCTGCACCCAGCTCCTCCGTGATGACCAGGGATGGGCGGTTGAAATCCCCAGGGTCCAGCAGAGGAGCGCGAGAGAACAGCGGCAGCGTTGGAGAGTCCTGGGCGCGTTGACTGGTCGAAGGGGTCCGGCGTCTGCTCTTTTGCTGTGTGGGCGTCTGAGGGCAGACATCCAACTTATTGGAACCCTGACCCAAAGCAGGCTGTCCTGGGGATGTGGTCTTGTCGGGGGCATATGAGGGACCCACGTTCTTCCCGAAGGAGCCAGCGGCTTGTCGAGGTGGGCGTCGGTGGCACGCGGCATCCGACTTAGCAGACCAGCTTGACCCAGAGGGCGTGGCAGCTGCCTTCCTGGGGCCGGAGGCCTCCTTTACCCTGGAGGTACCCGACAGGCCCGATGGGAGGGCGACACCATCTTGGACAACGCCAAGGCGGTCGTCAAGGAGCAGTCCCCGGAGGGTGTTATTTGAGAACGCAACTCCAGCCGGAGTCGCGGAGGCCATGGAAGTCGTGTCCTGGTCCCGGTGCTTGTCCTTTTTCTTGTGGCCTTCTGGGAAGCAGAAGCCTGCTTCAACGTCTTCAACTTCTCCATGGAAGCCATCTTTTCTTAAGAATATGGGCCTCAGGGACTGCTGCCTCCATTTTGGGTGGCTGAATTGAACTTTGGCAGTGCTGCACTCCTCCATGGGGTGGTTCAGGCCTAAGCAGAAGAGGCACAGAGAGTGTCCGTCACTTATCGGCAGCTGGAGAACTTCTCCGAGTCATACTTATTTTTATGCGATTCGGAGGCATCGGGGAGCGACATACATGGGCGTTTTAAGCAAAAAGCGAAAACAAATCTGTCTAAAAGTTCAGAAACTGACTAAAGACTGACAAGCGACTGAACTCTACTGCGAGGAACTTTCACAAGTTGATGGTGGGAAGAACTGGGGGTGTGGGGACCACCCCTTTATACCGGCGTCGCATGACTGTCACCTGGCGTGGGAACTGCTAGCTAGCAATTTTCCATGGGGTCCTGACGCCTGCCAGGTCAGTCCTATATGTAATCACCTACTGCAAGAGCCCTCTCAAGTAAGATCCCTAGAGACTCCAGGAGCCCCTGGGTGAGTTGCAGATGCTCACACTTGCTGGGGTGATTTTACAACCACCAGCCAGTGATCTGGGTTATGGGAAAAACTGTGATAACCTTGTCTTGAAGGTGCACTACCAAGTACGCTGTGTATACTCTTGAAGTGACCTCATGGGGCGTGCATCGGAGAGTACTTTCTGTGAGACTCCTTATTAAAATGTGAAATGTGTCCTTTAAGTCCAGTGATGCCAACCATTCCCTTTTTGGATTTTTGGCAGAATTAGTGACCAAATTATGATTTTGAACTTTGGCTTTGTTAAGTGCCTGTTTATTACCCTGAAGTCTAAAACAGGCCACCATTCCCACTTTCTTTGTGATACCCTTTGCTGTACTAGGACAGGTTCCACTGCCCTTAACAGTAACAGGTACTGAACCTCCTTTTCAGGAGTTCTCTACATTTGTAGATGGTTTGAAAAACTTTGTTTTTAATGTGGTGATTTTCCAAGACTGGAAAGCGGAGTAAGCCTGCCTCCCTCAGGAAGTGGGGAGGCAGCCTGGGAAACGTGTCAGTTCCTGAAGTACCACTGCTAATGGTACTGCTGATACAGAGGTGCAGCCCTGGCCTGGTAAGAGGCCTGCTGTGACATGATGATCTGCCCTGCCTCCAATTCCATATATTTTAGTGGAAGGGAAGCCCTTTCTTTTCAGAATTGCTACTGTCGTGGTTTTGTATTCATGCACCTTTTTCATGTAGGCCTTTATTTTTCTCCAAAGAAGGAATTACCCTCGACTGGAAATCCATAGTCTTGGTCTGGGTATCCAATGAAGTTTGTAACTCGAGTCAGGCAAACCTCCTCTGACCCACTGTATTTGCCATCTCTCTGGCAAGAGTGTCATTAAGAGTTAGCAGCCATTTGAACTGGTATTTGGCTCCCCAAACCCAACTTAAGCGGTTTCATCTAGGTCATCTGACAGGAAGTCTGGACCTTGACTGCCACAGCAGGGATCGACTACCACAGTGTGACGTTTGATACTGACATAGGTTTGAAAGTTTGCCTGCCTGATTGCCAAGCAAGCTGATAACTGTCCCTTTACCATGTTGTCAATTTTTCTGGTTAGGAGGCTAGGATGCCGGGGTATCTTTGCCTTGTCGCATGCTGTCACTTGTACCACTCCTTGGTGGACAGAGTGGGAGAATAACAATTCATCTCCCTCCTATCCAGCTATTTCTTATATAGCCTCTTATCAAGAGGGAAACAGAGCTTGGAGTCTGTAAAATCTTTAAAAGCATCTTTCTTGAAGAATATATTCATAGGAAGGAGAAGCTTTTAGTGGAGCCACCCCAATCATTTCTCACAAATGTGAAGTGTGAGGAATAATCATCAGATGCTCTATGGAGAGAGCGAAACTCCTGTTCAGGGTGAAAACCTCAGGTTCAATAGGTTCCCCTTCCTCCATTTGATCATAATCACACATTCTTCCTCTTTAAATAATAGGAAAACTGAGCAGAGGAGGCAGCCCTTGTAAGCCTGAATGACCTTAAAGCCTGCAATTTCTGGAGTTGGTAGGCACTATAGCAGGCACAGAAGTCCCCAAATGCTGTCCAGCAAGGGGTTCCATGTGCTTAGTTTTCTTTGATTTCTTAGCAGGTTCAGCAAGCCTCTTAGAACTGTTTGTATACCCGTCTCAGGGATAGCAGTTACAATAATTGTTGTGGTTTCAGCTACAGTAATTTAGGGTGTCTCTGGTCAGAGCTAGAGGGACCCTTTGGTGGTGATAATTTTTCTTTAGACTTATCCAGGCATTTTCAGTAGTTTTCTCAGGACATACAATACAGATTTCACTCTGCTTGAAATGCTCATGCCCAGAGAGGCAAAACAAAGACTGTTTGCCTTAGCAAAATATCACCACCTCAATACATGATTAAAAACCAGGATCACCAGTTTTCTTCGGTTTTCTGATATTTTCCATGCAAAACCGATAAAGTTGCAATAGCTAAAAATGTATTCATTTAAAGTTTATATAGTGTTTGTGGTCAGTTCGAACTGATGAGGAACCGATCGGGACTAGGAACTAAAGTAAAATGAACAGAGGCTCTGTTCAGGAACTGGTATTAGTGGTTCTTAAAACAAGTTAATTTAATAAAATTAAACACAACTAACAGAGTTTTTAGTCAGAAAACTCAATAAATATAAAATAAACCTTGGTTTGCTCCCGTTATACCGAACCAAGAGAAACAGAAAACTTACAATTTAACACTAAAACTATGGGTTTATTTAAAATTACAGAAAGTAAAGGCACCAAATGAAATGTAAAGAATACTTACATAAATTTTATAAGTTTTCTCACATCAGAGCAAGATGATGAGGAGAGGCTCTCCGAGCGTCTAGTCTTGACAGGCGAAGAGAAATCGAGGATTTAGAACTAAGGCAGTTAGTAGAATGCAGCATTTGAAAGGGCTCATGCAAAAGATTCCATCATTTGCGTATGTTCCATCTCTCCAGGCAGTTCTGCTTAGAAGGCTTACTGCAGAAAGTTATGAATACCTGAGTATTACTGGGTTAGACATAGCAGCATTTTTAAATTGAAAGTGGTGCTCTCAGCCAATGGGCAAGCAGGGTGGGCACAAAGAAATCTGGATGAGTGAAGGGGACTCCTGTTGGAACTTTTATTTGCTGGGCGTCTACTGAAAGTTAATGTACCCCTGGCAGGGGACCAGCCAATCGGAGCCCAGCAAATAAAAGCCTATTTTTCTAATTGTACTATAGTTGACCCAGAGCTCGTGTCCTGGGACTCTTCTCTTGTACTACTGGCTGTTGCCTAGTTATTGTTGGGTATGCATCTCAGAACTGTGCTCTGCCTAAAGTCAATCATTCCTTAATTAACCTTAGGCTAAGTGAACAAGGAGCGGCAGGGTTTTCCCACTGACCTAGTGGGAGAAAATAATTTAATGGACCAATGGTTTTATTTCTTTCCTTAAGTTATATGTTCATATTTAAGTGTACCAGGACTCATTTCTGTTGTGACAATCATTCTGAAATTAACCTGAGGCTGTGTAACCCAGGATTCTGTTCTCTGGTGTTACTGATTGTTCTTTACTTGAACTGGGGTGTGGCCAAGTATGTCAGGACTGTTCTCTGTGCTACATTAATCCTGTATTAACTTTCAGTTGTGTATCCCAGGACTCCATTCTTCACTGCCATCAACTGCTCTATATTTAACCACGATTAAACATCCCAGGACTCGGTTGCCTCCAGCTCCAGGTTGTGAAGAAAAAAATTACTCACCTTAGTAATTGTGTTTCTTCTAATGGAGTCTTGCTGTATTCTGACAATTTGAAGTTAGCTCCAGCTCTTGAACTGCCCGGAGAGGGAAGGGTTAAATTTTATGCCAGGCATAGAATGTTGGGCTCGAGCTCGGTTGAAAACTCTGTCCTTTTAAAACCAAACCGTCAAATTCTTATGAGCTAAAACTCACTGACTAATAATGTGGAAACTGTAAAACTCCTAGTAGCCGACTGGTAACAAAGACTTTGGATTCCCTAAAAGACTCAAGTCAGGAAACCCAAAGAACCAAAACCAGGTAATAAGAACTAAAAACTCAAACAAATACAAAGCATCCAACACAACAGGAGTGGAGTAAAGACACCCTGGGGTGCAACATTGCACCTGCCCACCCACTTCCCAAAACAGGTTCTGAGAGGGGAGGGAGGTCAGAATACAGCAAGACTCCATTAGAAGAAACACAGTTACTAAGGGAGTAATTTTCTTCAAACATCATGAAGTCTTGCTGTATTCTGACAATTGCAGACTACCAAGCAGTACCTCCAAGGGAGGGACAGAACCTACTTTGGGAATAGGCTCTGAAGTACTGTTGTGCCAAACTTAGCATCACTCCTAGCCCGGCTATCCAGAGAGTATTGCTTGGAGAAGGTATGAGCTGTTTTCCAGGTGGCTGCTTGACATATTTCTAACAAGGGATATCCTAGCTGCAGCTAGAGATGCAGCTGTACCTAGTGGAATAAGCCCCGGGCCTGAGGGGTGCAGTTTTCGTAGCAGAATTGAATACAGGACAAACCCACCTGGCAATGGTTCTCCTGGTAGCAGGTTTTCCTTACCTACTTCCCATAAGTGAGGAACAACTGGAGGAAGTCAAACCTGTAACCCTTTGTACGCTCTATGTAGTAACTAAGGGCCCTTTTAACATCTAAATTGTGTAGCCTCCGTTCCATGAAGAGGTGTGATCAGTGAAGAACACAGGAAGAGACACAGATTGTTTTAAGTGAAATCGAAACCACTTTAGGTAGAACCTTCTATTGGTTCTAAGGACCATCTTATCTCTATGGAAGGAAATGAAGTCAGGCTCCACTGACAGGGCTTGCAATTCACTGATCGTCTGTCAGAAGTAACAGCAACCAAACACACAGTTTTCCAAGTAAGTACTTGAGCTCTGCCAAGGACACAGGCTTGAAGGGGGTTGCATCAGCTGAGCAATACAAATATTCAAATCCCAGGCAGGATCAGGATCCCTAAAAGGAGGACTGGTATGAAGCAATCCTTTGAAAAATTTACAGAATACAGGGTGAGATGACAGAGAGGAAGATTTCCCCACTGACAAATGAACTTTGAGAGTAGATGGTTTGAGGCCTAGGCCATTGAGGTAAACCATGTAATCCAGAACTGTAGACAACTCAGCAGTGTCTGAGAAATGTGTCTTGAACACCAAATACTGAACCTTTTCCATTTGGAGTTGTAGGTTTTTCTTGTGGCAGGCTTTGAGAAGCCTTGAGGATGTCTGGAACTCCTTGGGACAGATGTAAATCTGCATACCTTAAGTCTTCAAGAGCCATGCCTTGAGATTGAGTGACTGGAGACTGGGGTAACAAATCCTCCCTGAGAGGAGGTTAGCAGATTGTAATTCCTGGGGAAAGACAGGGAAGATGGGACTGCTGAGGACAGCAACAGAGGTAGGAAGGCTGCCTGGCCCAGTCTGGAGCAATCAGAAATCACTTTGCATGGTTGTGACCTTACCTTGACTAGAACCTTGAACAACAGAGGAAAAGGAGGGAGGCGAAAGAAACATCCTTCCCAATTCAAAAATCAGAGCATCCAGAGGAACTGAACCAAAGACTGGGGGTCTGCAACAAAACAGAGGAAGCTGTTGATTGTCTGGGGCTGCAAAAGATCCATCTCCGGAGTGCCCCACCTGAGAAGGGTCACCTTCAACACCAAAGGATCCAGAGACCATTCGTGATGGCCCTGGGAAATCCTGCTCAATGCATCCGCTATCACATTGTCCTTTCCCGGAGGTGGACCGCACTAGAGAGGTCTGCAGGGAATAAGCTTAGGACTATACTTTCATGGCCTCCGTGCACAAGGCCATGGACTGAGTGCCTCCCTGCTTGTTGATATATCACATGGTGGTAGCGTTATCCGTCTGACCTGAACCACCTTGTTCAGTAATGACTGAGAGAAAGCTTGTAGGGCAAGAAGTACTGCCCTGAGCTCCAGAAGGTTGATGTGAAGAAGGGATTCCTGAGGTGACCACAGTCCCTGGGCGTGAGAGAGCCCCAGATGGCTCCCCACCCAAAAGGGAAGCATCTGTGGTAAGAACACAGAGCGAGTCTGAGAGACAAATGAACACCTTGCCTCAGACTGTCCAGGTCCTGCACCACTGAAGGGCCTGAATTAAGGTCTGAGTAACAGAAACTAGCATGGTAAGAGGATCTTTCCTTTGGGACCAAAGGTTCTCAGATGGAATTGAATGTCCTTCATCTGAAACCTGGCCCCTGGACCACTGCTGTGGAAGCTGCCATGTGGCCCAGAAGCTGCAGAAAATGCATCACTGGTTGAGAAACCAGAGGGAGGGAGAAAGGAAGAGGCCAGCTGAGAGATGGCTTTGCCCTTCCAAAAGAAGGAAGGCTCTTCCCTTGAGGGTGTCCAGCCTGCTCCTATAAAAGTGAGGAGCTGTACTAGTTCAAGAACTCATTTGGGAAGTTTGAGAAGGAACCTAGGAAATGAGAACTTTCTGGGTCACCTGCAGTGTCTGACTTGAATTGGTCTGAAGACTGGCCCACCAGAAGCCAATCGTCCAGATATGGAAAAATAGAAATCCTTTTCCTTCTTAAAAGGCCACCACTACTGCTAGGCACTTTGTAAACACTCTTGGGGCAGAGGTTAGACTGAAGGGCATTGCTCTGAATTGATAATGCCCTGAGGGCAATTCAAACCTGAGGTACTTTCTGTGAGAGCACCTGATGGGAATGTGAAAATAGGCATCCTTGAAGTCCAGGGAGGCTAGCCAGTCTCCTGGCCCCAGAGAGGGAAGAATTGTCCCCAGAGTCACCATCTTGAATTTTGGCTTTATTAGGTGCTTGTTTGGGTATTTTAGATCTAGGATGGGCGTACTCCCTGTCTCTTTCGGGTAAGGAAGTACCTGGAGTACAGACCTTTACCCCTGTATGGAGTAGGAACTCTCTATGGCCTTTAAAGCCAGTACAGACAAAACCTCTGCCTCTAGAGCAAGGGATTCTGAAGTATTTGCAGGTGGAAAGGATCTGGGTATCAGTTTCAGAAAACTTTTGAAACCGAGAACCAGCCCCTGGCTTACAACTTCCAGGATCCACTTGTCTGAGGCACCAGACATCCAGTCCTGGACAAAGTAAGCCAGCCTGCCTCCTACTGAATGGGGAGTCAGACCCGGGCTGACACATCAGGGTGTCTGCTTGGCAGGAGCCTTAGGCTGAGGGGTGGATGCAGCCCTGCTCATTCCCCTTCTGCTTCTCCCTCTGAAGAACCCTTCTGAGAAAGGAAAAGGAGGCCTGCGCCTGGTAGAAGGCCTGTGAAAAGGCCTGCCCCAGCCCTTAACTTGCTGCCTCTGTGGAGTTGCCTGCCTCTCCTTGGCCTGGGCACTCCTATAAGAGGTCCTGTACTCATCCATTTTCTTTCGTAATTCTCTGTCTGCTCCCAAACAGAGATTTATCCACTACAGAGAAATCCATGGCCTTAGCCTGGGTGTCCTGTGAAAGGCTAGTACATCTGAGCCAAGCCATTCTCCAAGAGTCACAGATGTAGCCATGACTCTGAAGAGACATCACTGGAGTCCATAGCAGCATGAAATTGCACCGTTGATGCCTCAATCCCATCAGCAGCCACCCCTCCAGCTCCTTGGCTATCTGGCGGAGGCCTGTTTAGCCAGTGCCAGTACAGTGTCCCACCTGGACTTCTGGTACCTGGCTGCATAGGCCATATAATTAGCCTGCCTGAGTCCCAAAGATGATGCCAAGTACTGTTTCTTCGCCATGGCAACCATCTTCCTGGAATCTGTCTTGGGGTGTGAAGCCAAGGAAGTTTGCCTCGTCATAGGCAGCAGCCTGCACTACCCAACATGGCTGCATTGTTGATAAAGAAATTCTGTATCCGAGCCTGACAAGGTGTACCTCTTGTCCATTCTCTTGTCAACAGGAGGTACAGAGTTGGGAGACTAAGAATTTTTGTGTCCATTTCCAAATGCATATGAAGGGAATAGACAGTCTCAGACTCTGGGATGTCCATCATCTCTATGAAGTCAGGCTCCTCTGATCCTCTACAGCCTACTCAATAAGAGCTGGAGGGTTTGAGCCACTTTTCTGTAGAACAGAAAGTGGAGGGACTCAGAAAGCCTAGGAGGGAAACACCAGAAGGTCTGTCTGGGGAGATGTCCGTTCCACAGGCACATCCAGACTTTCACCGTCAGAATCATCCTCTTCTAAATCCTCCTCATCAAACTCCGGTTCGTAAAAATCTTCAGGGGAATAATCCTGAACCAGGGGAACTGACCGAACCGAACTCCTGCCAGAAGGCACCGGATCGGTCGGAACCGGACGAAGCGATTCCACAATCCGAATCGCTTTGGCTATTTCTTCGGTGGTCAGAACATGCAGCTCTGGATCCGAACTGGTGAATTTATCCATTCATTTTCTTTTGTAGGAACCGATCCCTCAGGATCGGCTCTCCTTCTGCCAAAGAAGTATCGCCTGGTGAGAGGGCACTCCTTCTGGTTTGGTAGGAACCGAACTGGGCCGGCCTTCCGGTCAGCAGATTTCTCGTCCCTCCTTATCCCCAAGTCTACCTAACCTTTTCTCCAGGGTAGACTTAGGAAATTCTTACAAATTTGGCAGTCTGAATCGAGGTGGTCAAACCCCACACAGTAAACACAGGCGTGTGGAGATCGGCCTTAGCAAAGACCTCCCCAAGCACACACTGCAGTGTTGAAACCCAGTGGGCCCGTTTTTTCTTGGGTTTCTCAGACAAGGCCAGCCTAACCAACTTACCCCTTTATGTGGCAACGCCAGGCAAGACTCCCCCTATCGGTTTCTCATTGTGTCACGGTGATGGGGCGCGAGGAGGATGCTAAAATTACGTGTTTTTTAAACCGTTACGGACCGTAACCACACACTAACTTTTTCTTTTCAAGATCTTACTACAAGATCAGTTCAGCCGAACCGATCGGAAAAATTTCACAATTTCCACACAACAGCTACTAATCTAAATGCGTGCGGTACCTGAACAGTCTCGAACGAAAGCATAGCGAAAATGGGACTAAAACCGAGCTAACCACGATAGAACAGAGCAGAAGGAGAAATCTCTAGAGCGTAATTGTTCAGTGAGGCGGAATAAAGAATCTGATGGTTTGATTTCAAAAGGACACAGACAGTTTTCAACCGAGCTCGAGCCCAACGCTCTATGCATGTCATAGAATTTAACCTTTCACTCTCCGGGCAGTTCAAGAGCTGGATGCTAACTGCAACTTGTCAGAATACAGCATGACTTCATGTTATTTGAAAGTACATGTACATAAGAACTTACCATAACAGTAGATCTTAGAGAGTAGCTCTTGCAGCAGGTTAGGCCCCATCGGCCGCCCGATGTCTGCCTATGTTATAAAGGTATGCCATCTCTGGGTGGAACAATTTTACTACGACCAACATTACAGCGATAAGTCGCTGTAATTTCATTGTGGTTCACACTGCTTGGGGACTTGCACCTCCCAAATCAACTCAGACTCGGAGTTTATTATAGTCATGGGGTGCAGGGCAAAGCCACTAAGAAAACAAAGTCTCCAGTGCACTCTTTTTGCCGACCAACTGTGGTTGACAAAGGCTTCACTGTAACATTGGTCAACGAAATGTCAACCGATCATCATGGATCCAGGTATAAAAAGGGCAGTCCCCCTGCACCTCCTCAGTTCTCCTGCCGGAGACCCCGGCAAGCACAGTGAATGGAGAAACCGAAGTGTTCCTCTGAAAACAAGGAAAACTGTAGCAGTAATGGAGAAGCAGTCACCAGGAGGATGGAGGGAGGGAAGACTGCTGCAAGAGCCTCAAGATCCATTGCTACGGTAAGTTCCATAACTGTACTATCTCACTCGAGGGGCTCTCTGCAGCAGGTTACACTATAAGGACTAAGTCCCAAGAAGTGAAAGGACTGACCACAGTAGGGCAGCTAGTCTGAAACCTGGCCTGCGCCTAGATGCAATGTCCAAACTGTAATGCCAGATGAAAGTGTGGAGAGAACTCCAAGTGGCCGCTGCACAAATATCAGTAATGAACACATTTCTGAAGGAGGCAAATAAAGCTGCTACACCCCTGGTAGTCGTGTTGCGGTAACAATAAATGCAATTAACTAATCATTTGGACAAACATTGTTTGAAACAGAAGCCCTTCTTTCCTTGGGGCGAAATGAGCAAACAAGGATCAGTTTTATTGATGGTTCGGTGCAGCCTACATAATAACTAAGCACCCGTGGACATCCAGAGTATGTAGTAAGGCCTCCCTCGGATTCAAATACTCTGAGTAATACAAGGCAGGTGGATATCTTGATTCAGGGTGAACTCGGACACCACCTTAGGAAGAAACTCTGGATTGGTCCGTCAAGGATACCCTTTCCTTGTGGAAAACTAAATAAGACTCTTTACACATCAGAGCCTGAAGTGGGGAAATACTTCAAACAGAAGTAATAGCAACCAAAATAACACTTTCCACAACAGAAGGCATATCTTGCAGCAGGCTCCAAGGAAGGCAAAGTAAGCTTTTCTAGAATGAACAAAAGATCCCAGAGAAGGACAGGGTTCTGGATGGGAGGTTTCAGATGCAATATACCCTGCAAAAGGTGGGGAAAAGATCTAAGTTGGGCAAGAGTCTCGCTTTCATAGGTGCATGATATGCAGAAATGGCGGATAAGTGCACCTTAATCGACTAGAAGCTCAGGCCTTTACCTATTAGGAAAGGAGGTACTCTAGAATGAGATTCTCCAGACAAGAAAAAGGATCCAGGTGATGAGCGGTGGCCCATATGCAGAACCGCAGCCACTTTGAGCATAAGTGGCTCTAGTGGAAGGTTTCTTGGCTGCCATTAGGATATACCACCCGGGAGAAACCCTCAGGCAACTGCTAAGTCTGCACCTGGTGAAGGCGCAGTGACTTTAGGTCCGATGGACTAAAGTGTCCTGCTCCTATAACAGCAGGTTGGAGAACAGGGGTAGGGGAATCGAGTGGGAAGGGGAATCAGAGGCTCCACTGCTAACTGCTGGAGAAGTGGAAACCAAATCTGGCGAGGCCTGTAATGGGCTATCAGGATCATATCTGCTCATTCTGACTGCAGCTTGAGCAGAACCCTCTGCAGCAATGGAAAGGGAGGAAAGCATACAGAAATCTCCTATCCAAGAGAGGGACAATGTTTCCCACCAGAAAACACCAGACCCTAGATCTAGTAGTAGAAACTGGGTAGTTTTGAGTTGGATGGGGATGGGAATAAGTCCAGCTCTGGGAGGCCCCACCTGTCAAAGAGATCTTCACCACTGAGATGAGAAGTTCCCACCGTGTGCCTTGAAACAGAAATGACTTAGGCTGTCAGCCATGGTGTTTTGAACACCTGGAACATGCCAACAGTCAGATCCAGGTGATTCTCTATGGCCCAATACCAAACTCTCATGGCCTCTCTGCAGAGGGGCTAAGAGTGGGTCCCCCTGTTTATGTAAAAAATCATGGATATATTGTCTGACTGTACTAAAATAGGGCCCAGGAGTTGGCTAGTCTGGAAGGCTTGTACAGCATACAGAATCACCTGCATCTCCAAAACACTGATGTGGGAGATGCTGCTCAGTGGGACCAGGACCCCAAGTCTGGTGGTCTGTCAGATGGGCGCACCAGCCATAGCCTGACGCTGCCTGTGTTCAGGATCTGTCACACTGTGTTAGAGACAGACACCGGTTGTTCCAAACTGTTCGTGCTGACCCCACTGAACCCGAAGGTTCACTGGGATACTAGCATGCGAGGTGAGCCAGAAGGACTGTTGCAAAGGCCACAGTTATGTGTCCCAGTAGTCTGAGAAAGGTTCTGGCTGGTACCTGGCAAGACAATGCACCAGCTGAGCCCGTATCTGAAGAAGGTCTACCCCTCTGGTGGAAGAAAGGCTGTGCTCGGCAGTGTCCAAGAGTACCTCTATGTACTGGAGTCTTTGACTTGGCCAAGGAGAGGATTTGGGAGGTTGAGAGTTACCCACAGATCCTGAAACAGTGTGAAATGGCCTCCTTGGTTCTGAGCAACTGCTTCTTGGTGGGAGACATCAGAAGCCAGTTGTCTAGGTAAGGGAAGACACAATGGCCTTCCCTCCTTAAGGCTGCTGCACTACTGCGAAGCACTCTGTAAAGAGCGTGTGGGGCCGAGGACAGGCCAACGGTAGGGGCCCGAACTAGCAGTGGTTTCCTTGGAAGTGGAAGCAAAAGAACCTCCTGTGGGTAGGAACAACAGAATGTGAAGGTAAATGTCCCACATGTCCAAAAACAAAGCCAATCTCCCACTGATGGAGCAAGGGAGAAGGTCGGAAGAGTGACCATCCTGAACCATTTGTATTCTATGCAGTGATTCAGGTGGCGAGGTCCTGGATGGGACGATGGTCTCCTGTTTCCTTGGAACCAGGAGGAAATGTGAGTAGAATCCCATCGCTCGCTGGTGGGACGGGATCTACGGCCTGCCACAGCAGCATTTGGATCTCATCTTGAATAAGAGGGATGTGTGCCAGAGGATAATGGAAGGGAACTGGAGGACTGAATGGAGGAATCTCCAAGAATTCCAGGGTATGCCCCTGTTCCACTAACTGCAGAACCCACTGATCTGAGTTTATTCTGCACCAACCTCTCAGTAGAGAAACGACTTCACTGCCTCCCCAAAGATGCTGCTTGGGGAGACTCCGTAAGGAGTCAGGCAGAGGAGTCGGGACAGGCAACGGGACTGGGAGGTTCTATGAACTTTGGGACGGAACATCCTGTGACTTGGGAAGTAGCCCTTCTCTTAAAGGCACTTCTGGTCTGCTGGCCTCTGGGCTGTTGCTGTGAGGAGCTACTAAAGGACCGCCACTGGGTAGATTTAGGGCAGAGATCAGTAAAGGTTATGAACTGAATGAATAGCCTTTCCCAACTCTTGAAGACGAAAGTGATTATATTTTGAGAATCCTCGCCAGACAAGACAGGGCCCTCTGAAGGGGCATCCAAAATCTTGAACTGGACTCGAGCAAAACCAGATACCTTCAGCCAGGAGTAGCGCAAGGCAAACTCCTGTAGCTGCAGCCCTATCTGCAGAGTCCGTGAGAGTCATTTGAGGCTCAGAGGACATGGGTCCCCACATCCAAGCCCGATTTTAGGAGGTGCAACAGTTCAGCCTTTCTTGGCAAATTCAGTTGAGCTTGTACTACCTCAAAAGCCTTCTCACAGGGTGTTCTAATATTGGACCATGTGGCTAAGAAGTTTAGGGAAACTGATAGCACAGGTGGCTGAGGAATAGACTTTCTTTCTGAAATAGTATATCTACCTAGAGTCCTTATTGGAAGGCTGGGTGCTAAGATGCCAGGGTGGTTTGGTTGCGGTCATGGGTCGTATTAATAACAGAGTCAGCCTCTGGGTGCTCCCATAAAAAGGAAGTTAGTTCCTTGGGGCATTGTACAGGCGATCCACTTTCCTGGATGTTGCCGATGTAGTGGAGGGATGCTTCAAGCAGTCATATTTATGTCCTTGAAGGAGTCAATCAGTGGAGGGACAACTAAAGATAGACTAATCCTTGCGGAGGAAGATGGCTAAATGACGCTATTCGGGATTCACTTCCTCAGTATCCCAACCTATGAGGGCCTGGATGTGCCTCATCACATCCAAGGAAGTTGGGTCATCTGGAGGAGACCACTGGGTGTCCTTGGGCTCCTCTGGCTCAGAGTGTTGGTCCCAGTCCCCGGAATCAGGGCAGGAAGAAGAGAATATCCCCGATTCGTCAGAATCTGGGAGGGAAAGTGCAGAGGCTCATGGTGGTGGGTCCCCCAACAACCAGTGCCAGCTCTCTCAGGTTGAGGAGTAGTTCCCTAGGAGGTGGCATCAGGGCCTTCTTAGGGGAAGATGCTCCTTAGATGGACTGGAAGGCAGATCCCACAGAGTCAGAGTTGAGGGCTCCTTCGGTGCCTCCTTATCTCAAAGTATGCCCACCAGGCCGCATAAAGGGCATTAGGTCTGTGGGCGTGTTTTTAGGCATGGCCGGGGAACCGGCATCTGTGGCATAGGCTTGGAGGGCCCCAGCGTCCGCTTCTTTAGGCTGTGGTAACCCTGGCATCGGATCTACTAAGCGTCTGGTTAACTGGCGTCTGTCTCACTGGTAAGGAACTTATCGGTGCCGGTCTGTCGCCGGACGGGCATCAGTCCCCTGGACATTGGCTGTGATGACGACAGGTTCAGCCGGTGACAGCAGGGGATTAGGGGCGACGGCTGAGGTGTTGCCAGGGAGGCCGGCATCCATGGGACAGGTGTGGGTCGACGCTGTCTGGTGAAGCAGCTGGCGCCAGCCTAGAAGGAGAGGCCTGACCTGGGGAGCTGACTCCAGAGCGGGCAGAGGAGTCACATATGTAGGGAGATGACTAAATGCCCCTGATGTCACATGGAGGCGGAGGTCCCAACTTTGCAGATGACTTGACCAGGAGGGCAACAGTCAAAGCCCTGTCACCCAAGGAAGACCCAGTTGAGCCACCTGGCTGAGGACTTGCCTGCTGAATAGGGCTGGGTTCAGGGGCTGAGGGCGGTTTGAGCCCTAAAGAACCACTGCTAGAGACAGTCAGGAGAGTGGGTGGTTTTACCACTGGGAGCCCAGAGGATAAGGGCTGCCGTGAGTGGAAGGACTGACCTGCGCGGGAGGAAGACCTGTGAGTGGTGCCAGATTTGTGCGGGGATCTGGAGCAGAAAGCTGACCAAAGTTTCTCCTATGTTTCTTCCAGTGCTTGGGCTTTCCCAGAGGCGGGAAGAAACGGGAGGTGCTCTGATGAAGCTCCTCCATCGCAGTGGAGCTTTTGTTGCAGCAGGAAGACTTCCACGGTCTTCTGGTGGCAAAGTCAGGTCGCGTGGTTAAAATTCTGGCAGTGCTGGTAGGCCTCAGTGTCGTGGTCCAGGCCTAGGCAAAGCAGGCACAATGAATATGGGAAGTTGCTTTCCACAAGCACACTTCGTTCTGCAGCTCACAGACAATGAAGGAGAAGAAAACATGTACAGATCGCTGAAAACAGAAGAAAAAATTTGAAAATAAAGTGCAGGTAAGGAATAAAATGGTGGTCAACTACAGCAGGAAGCATCCGTGAAGTGCCACGTGGAAAAGAACGGAGGTGGTGCTGGGGACCTTTTATACCACAGGCGGATGTCCTCTACCATGTACTGCTAGCTATAAGCAGTGCTAGTGTGCTGGTGCCTGCCTCCTTCTAGTCCTTATGGTGTAACCTGCTGCAAGAGCCCTCAAGTGAGATTCATTTCTTATTATACAATGGCAAGAAAGAATGTTGGGCTCAGATTGGTCAATCTGGGTCTGGACCTATGATGTTATCCCAGCAAAACATCACAGATCCAGTTCCAGCGCACACATGATCGAATATCACCAGTTTAAAAATAAAAATAAAAACACACTCCACATGCAAATTAGGAGATAAAAATTAGCTATTTACTGTACTCAAAATTCCTAGAGACTATATCGCCAGTAAAGAAACTGTCACCTATCAATGTATATGCACAATGCTTCATTTTGAAACTAAAACATCTGCGATCTTATACTGTTGTAACCACCACAGCTAATATTCTTCAGGTGAAGCTACCTCTGGCTGGAAGCTGCAATACCGAACATAGGATTTGCAAGAAAGCGAGTTGTGCTCACAACAGAGGAGGTGAACCTTACAATTGTCTTTGGTTTGTAGCAGATATTCTGCAGGTGGAGGCTACTTAACCGAAAGCTGAAATAAGGAACTTAGAATGATCAGGACAAGACAGTCTTTCAAGCAACAGAGGGAGGTGGATCTAGCTTTACATTTGTTCCAATTCTTAAGATTTTCAGTGCAGGAAGAGTTTAAAGTACAGCTGACTTATTTTGGGCTGACTGCTTTCAGAGCACAAACCACCAGGCTGTTTTGGGGCTGGGAGGTTTACCTGTGTCTGACTTGGATGTCCAGATTTTTCTCTGTTTGATTAGCAGGGTATTTTCTCTGTCAAATTGTTGTGTAGGGCATCTTGCTGACAGGAAGGCATCATCGCAGCGGTGGGTCAGAGCTTTTAGCGGATTGTTTAGTGAGGGCACAGTTTAGGCCCAACCCCTGACCACCCTCACCCCACCCACCCTGGAAATAGTTCCTTTATACCTGGGGTTCTGATATTTCCTCAAGAGTGCAAGGTGCATATCACTATCATATCCTCTCTAGCACACTGCACTGACAATATAAGCATACACATTGTATAATATATATGTTTCTATATAACAAACCAATCACACACACACAAAAAAGTAGATAAACATGTGGGGAGTAGTGCAATGTAATGGCTGTGGGGCAGCAGTCTTCCGGGAGTCTTTCTGGAGGCTGAGATGCTGCCCTATTTGCAGACAACTCTCTGCCCTGAGGGAGAAAGCTGCCTGCCTTCAGGCCACACTGGACAGTGCTAAGGGAACCTTCCCAGGCCACACTGGACAGTAGAAGGGAACTTTCCCCATCTAGGGAGCACCAGAGCCACCACCACTACCTCAGAGGTGCAAGAAAGCACAGCAGTTGGACCACAGTGGGCTCAGGGAGGTGAGGATGGTGGAACAGAGGACACCCAGTCAGTTGTTCCACTCACAATCCATACACCATTCTGGGAGCATAGCTCCCCATGGATGCACCCACAGAGGAGACTAAGGAGGCTGAGGACAACTGTCACAAGGAAGACCCACAGGAAGGAGGCAGAGGACACCACAGGGAAAGGAAGCAGCTCCTGGTGGGGGACTCAATTATTAGGAGGATAGATCTGGGGAGCAGGGAAAACTGAAGTAAGGTGCCTGCCTGGTGCCATGGCTTGGAGGGACAGGAAGCGCATCCTCAGGATCACGAGAACAGCTGCACGGGTTCTGAGCTGGGCGTCATTTGTCCACCAAGGGACAAATGACTTGGCTCATCATGAGATTAGAGCAGTGCAGAAGGACTTTGTAGAGTTGGGAGGGCCTAAGACAAAGCAGCACACAGTATCCTTCTCAGAGGTGCTGCCTGTCAATGGCATGGGTGAGGTGAGGGTACTTTGCACCATGCAGTTTAATGAATGGTTGAAAAAATGGTGTGAGCACAGGGGTTTGCTTCACTGGGGACTGGGGTTCCACCTGGAGGGACACCAGCCTATACTGGCAGGATGGTCTACATCTGTCCAGGAAGGAACAAGTCTTTTGAGCAATCGCTTAAATGCTTCATTGGCAAGCTTTCAAACTAGTCAAGGGGAGCATTGATAAGCAGCAGGAAAATCCCAGCCCTCCTACAAAAACAGGGTACTAAATGAGAAAAAGACCAAGGTAGAAAGGTCAGTGGTGGATGCTGCAACAGAAGGTAAAGCCATCAAAAATGGAGAGCAATGAGTACCAATGCCCACCATCTGAGTACAAGCTTCTTGAATTAGTGGCCTTGATGGAGGAGGAACATCTGAATATCGTGGCAGTCACAGAAACATGGTACACAAAAACCATGACTGGGACGTAAACATACCAGGATACACTATCTACAGGAGGGAGAGTGAGGTAAAAGAGGAGGAGGAGGAGGAGGAGGGAGGAGGAGGAGGAGGAGGAGGAGGAGGAGTAGCTCTTTACATAAGAGAAGGAATCAAAGCAACAGAACAAAATGGTAAACAGGAGGAGGAGAAGCACTGTGGTAAATTTGGAGACAGGCAATGGCACCACAATCCGCACAGGGGCTGATATAGACCTTTCTCAGGGGAGGAAATGGACAAGGAAATGATAGAAAGTATACTTAGAATGGCAGTAAAGGGAGATATTGCTGATGGGTGATCTGAATATGCCAGATGTTAACTGGAGTGCAGTTCCAGCAGCCACTTAAGAGTGGGGTTATTCTAGATGCCCTACAGGGGCATGCCTTAGACAACTAGTATTGGAGCCCACTCGAGAGAGGGCAATCTTGGACCTGGTTCTCTCAAATGCAGATGAGAGAGGATCACAGATGTAGAAGTGGGTAGCCATCTGAGAACTAGCGACCATCGAACAGTCAGTTCCAATAAACACAACAATAGAGTCAAGCCATACAAAGGCAAAAGTACTGGACTTTAGGAGGGCTGACTTTGCAAATGGGTGAGTGCCTAAGGAATGCAATAGCAAACAGGCAGGAAGGAGGGGTGGAAGAACAATGGGAATAATAAAAACTGCCATCATAGAGGTAACCAGCCTTTGTGTGAAGCAAATAAAACAAAACGATGTAAGAAACCACTATGGTTCTCAAAGGAAGTGGCAGTGAAGGTTCAAGAGAAAAAGAAAGCATCCAGGAAGTACAAAGAATCACAGAAGGAGCAGGACAGAGAACTGTATCAGTTAAAGCAAAAGGAAGCTGGGAAGGCAGTCAGAACAGCAAAGGCCCACACGAGGAAAAGATAGCCAAGTCAGTTAAGAAGGGGATAAAACCTTTTAGGTACATCAGGAGCGAAGGAAGACCAAGGGAGGGATAGTGAGGCTTAATAAAGGGAAGGAGGGTGGGCAGAGGGTGACTGTGAAAGGGAGGGATACTAAACAAATATTTTTGCTCAGTATTTACAAATGAAGAGGGGAGGTACCTAAAACAAACAGTAGAAACACTCTGGATACAGAAGTTGATACCAGCCCATTTACAGAAGAAAGGGTTCTGAAAGAACTCTTAAAACTGAAGGTGGACAAAGCAATGGGGCCTGATGGATTCATCCCAGAATTCTAAAAGAACTAAGGGTAGAACTAGTGACACCACTGACTACCCTCTTTAACAAATCATGGGAGGATGGGGTGGTACCGAGGACTGGAGGAGGGCAGATGTGATTCCCTTCACAAAGTGGGAGCAAGGCAGAAGCAGGAAACTACAGACCTGTTAGTTTAACCTCAGTGACAGGGAAAATGATGGAATCACTTCTGAAGGAAAGAAATGTCGGTATCTAGAGGCCAGAGGGCACAGGGCCCAAGGCAGCATGGATTCACAGCAGGAAGGTCATGCCAGACGAATCTGATAGATTTCTTTGACTGGGTGACCAAAGTAGTAGATCAGGGAGGGCTGTGGACATGGCCTACCTAGACTTTAGCAAGGCATTTGACATATTCCACACAAAGATTAATATACAAGTTAGCCAGCCTGGGAGTGGTCCCAAGATGACAGCCTGGGTAAAGAATTGGCTGGAGAATAGGACACAGAGAGTAATAGTAAATGGAGTCCACTCTGAAGAAAGGGGGTTACTAGTGGGTACCGCAGGGTTCAGATAGGACCAGTCCCTTCAATATCTTTATGCTTACATTGCAGAGGGACTGAAGTATGTCTCTTTGCAGATGACACAAAGATCTGCAACAGAGTTGATGCACAGGGTGGGGTGGAAAGGATGGGAAGGGACTTGGCAGGGTTAGAGGAATGGTCAAATGTATGGCAGCTTAGATTTAATGCTAAAGTGCAAGGTAATGCGCCTGGGAAACAAAACCCAGGGAAGAGTACACAATGGGGGTGAGATACTAACAACTACAACAAATGGAAAGGGACCTGGAGGTACTCAGATCAGATGACCTAAAGGTGGGCAAGCAATGTGAGAGGGCAGCAAGGAGGGCTGGGGGGATACTGGCATGCATAGGGAGAGGCATCACCAGTAGAAAACAGGAAGTTATTATCCTCTGTACAGACAGCTGGTGAGACCCCATCTGAGTACTCGTGCAGTTCTGGAGACTCAGTCTCCACAAAGACATAGACAGGATGGAAGCTGACCAGAGGAGGGCAGCTAAAATGGTGCAGGGTCTGCACCGGAAGACATATGAAGAGAGACTTAAGGAGCTTAAGATGTATAGCCTCGAGGAAAGGAGGGAGAGGGGGACATAATAGAAACTTTCAAGTACCTCAAGGGAATCAACAAAGTCCAAGAGGGTAGCATCTTTCAAAAAAGAGGTGTGCAAGAACAAGGGGCACAATTTGAGGATGGGGCGGCTCAGAGGTAATTTAAGAAGTATTTTTTCACAGAGAGGGTTGTGGATGCATGGAACGGCCTCGAGGAGGTTGTGGAGTCAAAAACAGTGGTGGAATTCAAGCATGCATGGGACAGTCATAAGGCAATTCTAGGGGGTGGGTGAGGAAGAAGTAGGCTGCTGGTTAACTAGGATCTGCAGCTTGTTATCCATTGAGGTAGGGAAATGGGCAGACTGGGTGCCATGCGTCCTTATCTGTCACTCAAATTCTATGTTTCACCACCAAAATTAGAGACTGCACCTCCAAGCAAGGAAAAATGAAAGACCGCTTCCATATTGTACCCACACTGCCTTGAGACACACACACACACACACACACACACACACACACACACACTTACATATCAGGTACTGTACTGCAGTCACCACTACTGAAAATAGATTGCACTACTGAATGAGGGAAAATTAAGTTACCTTTCTTAGCTACCCAAAATTTCTTGTTGCTATATGCAAATTAGTATATTGGCTGTTATATTGCGAGGTGCTATACTGCAGTCACAACTACCAAAAAAAAAAAAAAAAAAAAGGAGACTGCACTGCTGAATAAGGAAAATTTAAGTTACTTTTATAAGTTTCCCAGAATTCCTTGTTGCCGCCTCTAAATCAGCATATTAGCTGTCAAACTGCTGTACCCATTAGCAAAATAAGAGTTAATTGCACGAGAGTTAATTGATTTAAGAATACAGGACTACTTTTATGCCCAGAGGAAAGTGTATTCCAAAACGATTTATCTTTTCTTTTGTTTTCAATAATGGAGCCATTATATATAGGAATATCGCGCCAGAGTGTGTGTCCTGCTAGGATAACATCACTTCGGGTGTTGATACACTCAGCTGCAACCATACACCCATCGCGTGACATTATCACAGCACAACACACACCCTGTCATGCATTATTCCTTTAATAAACCAAGATAAATATTCCAAGATTTAGTTTACCTGTGATTTTTTTTTTTTTTTTTTTTTTAAATCACGCAGCTGGAAAAATTTAAGCAATCAGAGTGATCAACAGAAGTAATTATCCTAGTACAGTTACACAGCTTGATTCTCAATGGTCTAATCGCTAGCATTTTATTATTACTATAGTCTTAATTATATTATTATCCAGGGTGAGTATATGGGATATCGCCACGCCTGGTGGCTGGGCACCAGGCCGCAAGAAGGCCCAACCGTCCGAGAAGTGACGATATCCCATGATATACCACACCCTGGAGTGCCTTATTGCTATTATGAACTAGCTTAAAGTTTCAGTTCATTTATTGAAAAAAAAAAAAACTACTTTTTTTTTTTTATTGTTTTTGTGAAGTGGAAGTATACCTTTAATTAAAAGTGCGCAG